>CM068771.1:3957279-4312455 GCA_035084275.1 Hydrolagus colliei | reverse complement strand
TAAACACTGACATCTCCTGGGAACAGAATCCAACACAAAGGCTCAGAGTCTGTGGGGGGGGGGGGGGGGGGGGACGGGACGAGGAGGGCGGGAGTGTGTGTGTGGAGGGGAGAGGAAGAAGGGGTGATGTGCATGTGTGTGGGGGGTGGGGTGGGATGGGAGTTTGTGAGGGTGTGTGTGAGGGGTGGGATGTGAGGGTGTGTGTGAGGGGTGAGATGTGAGGGTGTGTGGGGATGATGTAAGTCTGGAGGGGATTATGAGTGTGTGTGGGGGTGGGAAATGTTTGTGTGTGTTGGGGGTGAGTGTGCGGTGGGGATGTGAGGATGTGTGTTGGGGGGGGTGGGAGGAGGGGGGAAGTGAGGGTGTGTGTGGACTGGGGTGTGTGTGAGGGTGTCAGTGTGGAGGGGGAATATGAGGGTGTGTTTGTGGAGGGGGATGTGAGGGTGTGTGTGCGTAGGGGGGATGTGAGGGTGTGTGTGTGTAGGGGGGATGTGAGGGTGTGTGTGTGTAGGGGGGATGTGAGGGTGTGTGTGTGTAGGGGGGATGTGAGGCTGTGTGTATGGGGATGTGAGGCTGTGTGTGTGGGGATGTGAGGGTTATGTGAGGGTTTATGTGGGTGGAGTTTGACGTGTGTGGAGGGGGATATGAGGGTGTGTATGGGGGGATATGTGTGGGTGAGGAATGCAAGGATGTGTGTGGTGGGGGAGTTGTGACTGAGGGTGTGTAGGGTTCGGGTGTGAGTGTGTTTTGGTGGGGGGAATATGAGGGTGTGTTTGGCTGAGCAATTTGCAGGTGTTGTGGGGGAGAGTTGTAAGGGTGTTTGTGGTTATGTGGAGGTTTGTGTGAGGAGTGTTGTTTGAGGGTGTGTGCGGGAGATGTGACTATGTGTGTTGTGGGGGGAGACATGAGGGTGTGTGGAGGTGAGGGGAAGTGAGGATGTGTGCGGCGGTGGGGGGGCCAGAGGGAAGATGTGAGGGCGTGTGTTTGTGTGTGTGTGTCTGTGTGTGTTTGTGGGGGAGGGGGGGGGGGGGGAGGAGGGAGAGTTGTGTTGGAGGCTTGTGAGGTTATGTGCATTGTGGGGGGTTGTTTGTCGTTGTCCTCACTTTCAAGATGATTCACTACCTTGCCCCCTCCTATCTCTCTGACCGGCTGACATCCTATCAACCTGCCTACCCCGGGCTCCAGTCTGCTCCATCTTCTCCGCTTGATCTGCCCTCCCATCGGTGGCGGGGCTTTCAGCCTCTGCCCCCACACTCTGAAACTCCATCCCATAGTCCCTTCACCTCACTTCCCCTTCACCTCCTTCAAGGCCAGTCTCAAGACTCTCCTCTTGGTCAGTGCCTTCAGCTGCCCTCCCAACTCTCTCATCCCCTCCCCCCACCCACCTTGCCCCTCCCCCTTGCTCGGGTCCTGACCCGACTGTTCAACGCCTTGGGACATCTTCCCAATGTGAAAGGCGATCTTGAAATGTAATATTTGTTGTTGTGTGGGGGGTGTGGAGTGAGGTGATGTGTGTGTCGGGGGATTTGATGGTGTGTGTGGGAGAGAGATGTGAGTGTGTGTGAGTGGTGTGGGGGTATGTGATGGTGTGTGAGATACCATCACATACCCCCACACCATCCTCAGCGGGAGTATGTGTGTGGGTGGGGATTGAGTCCATGTGTGTGGGGTGGGGGGTGGGGAGGGAATGTGAGTGTGTGGCGGGGTGGTTGGGGGGGAGTCAGGTTCCTTTAGCAGTCAGACTCTTACCTGCACACCTACAAATCCTCTTCCACCCTAGAACCAAGAGAGAAGTGATCAAACCTTATGTAGCTCCCAAATCACTCCCTTAGAATCATAGAATCATAGAATTTTACGGCACAAAAGGAGGCCATTCGGCCATCTAGTCTGTGCCGGCTCTTTGAAAAGAGCGATTCAATCCCACTGCCCTGCCCGCTCCCCATAGCCTAATAGACCCGTTCTCCCTAAATAAAGATCTAATTCCCTTATAAAAGTTGTTATCGAATCAGCCTCCACCACCTTTTCAGGCAATGTTTTGGGAGACGCTTTGGGACGTCCTCCCGACGTGAAAAGCGCTATATAAGTGCAATATTGTTGTTGTTCTCTCTCAATACCTTCTTCTTTCATTTCCTCCATCCCTCCATCATTGGCTCACTCCCTGTGTTACTGACAACTTGCTCATTCTATCCAACCCACCCCCTCCCTGAAATGTGTGTATATTGACAAGCCACTGTTGTCTCAGCGAAGAAAATGAACAGTTAATGATGTGAAATATCTAGTTTGCAAGAGTTATTAAAGCAATCTTTTCTTACAGCAGCTGTTCTGCCCTATCCATATACTCCTTCAAGTCTCTTATCATGTATCTCATATACATGTCAACTTCCCAGCGAACTTTCCCTCCTCTCCACCTTTATACATTCAGCGACCGACCCCCGAAACAATGGATTCTCTCCTTCAATCCCTCTGCCTTGCTCCCCATCTCCCCTTAAGACCTGCCTTAAAACATTCCTTTTCCTACATGCTTACGGCCCAACCTCCCCCCCAGACCACAGTCAGGCTCCGCCATTCTTAAGTGCTTTGAGATGCTACCCTGCGTGGAGAGCGCTAAAGAATTGCAAGTTAACCTTATACCACAATAATAATCCTTGAATTTGATTTGGCTCCCCATGAGCATTTCCCCAGGTTGACAGGAGAGTGTAGTAACTTTGCCTTTTGTTGGCAAACAGAAGTGTTGTAACACCACCTTACGTCTGATTTGTGTGAACCTTGTGAGTGAGAGTAATCATAATATGAGATTGTTATTTTACTTTGATGACTTACCAACTGTCTTCTCAAGATCTGGAGGATACAAAGCAAAACTGTTAGAAACCAATATTGAATACAGTATTATTTAGTGGTCAAACTACCTGTTTACAACAATAACAAGCGATAAACTACACAGAATAAAGCTCAACTCAGTTACAGTAGGCACTCGTCGATCGCATCTTTCTCAATTGTGAACTCAAACATGCGCGAAGAAAAAAATGCGTGACTTTATTGAATAACGTGCGTATATGCGCTGGCTGGCTGGTCTGCATATGGGAGTTCACCGCCCTCGCGCGATGCACCCTTAGGCGGAGAAGGGAGAGTGGAGCGAGTGATAAGAGAAGAGTGGAGTGGAGCGTTCAACGAGAGAAGGGAGAGAGGAGCGAGCGATGAGATAATACTGCAATAATTAATAATTTAGCCAAGCTGTGGTAGTCTAAGATGCTGTTTTATTGTCTCCAGTGAGTCAGTGAGAGTGGGGAGAGGGGGCCTATTAAACAACAACAACAAAATGACATTTATAGAGCATCTTTCAGAATGGGATGATGTGGCAGTGATTTGGAAAGACTGATTCGAAAAGAAAGTTGGATTGAGTTCCAGAGAGTGGGGACAGATAGGTTGAAAGCCTAACTTGCTGATGGGGGGGGAAGAATAGGGCAGTGACATGAAACAGGCCAGGTGGTTACTGAGTGAAGGGAGAAAGCAATTGATTTATAGAACTTGCATATTCTCACACAAACAGTAACACAGTGTTAAGTTGAGGGATGTTACTGACGGAAACGTACCTTTGATCTCTCGGTGCTGTTTTACACTGTAGACGACAAGAACACTCAGCACTATTATGGCAAGTCCTAAGAGCAGTGAGGAGACCACCAAACCCACTGGCACTTTGGGGAAGAACTCATCTGTCAAGAAATGTAAATATACATTCAAACATCTATTCTGATATCAAACACTAAATGCCTACATTTACCCCCATGTTACTGTATTACACACAATAGCTCAGTCGCTACCACAGGCTTCAATCAAAGTGAAGCCTGGTATCATATTGGATACAGTTTCAGCGGCCTGAGGGGTGACCTAGTGGCGGAGTTGGGCAATGTTGCGGAGGTGATTGAAGGCAGAATGAGTCACGGCTTGTAAGTGGGGGAGGAAAGACAGTTGAGGATAGAACAAGACATCTAGGTTCCTGACTGGTTTGTTGATATGGAATGTACAACCATGGAGGTTGTACATTCAGCGCCTTGGGACGTCCTCCCGACGTGAAAGGCGCTCTATAAATGTAATTTGTTGTTGTTGTTGATGCTGCCAGTACCTGAGATGTGAAGGCGCTGACTGGAGCTAATCAGGAGAGCTTCAGTCACGTTGACATTCAGTATTGATTCATTCCTAACATAATAAGCAGCTTGAATAATTAACAGGAAGGTTGGGTGGGCTGGAGTACGGAGGTATTTTTGGAACCCCATCCACAGTCCCTCCACCTCGGGCTGTCCCTTCTCACCTTCAACACCCACCACTTTGACCATACATTCGGTCACCCACCTACTCCCACCCACCTGCCTTCCATCCTTCTTGACCCTATCCCCCAGCTCATGACCAAATCTTTGACGTTTTATAGCATCTTCCACATTGGGACGTTGTCTCGATGTGAAAGGCAATTTACAAATGTAAATAGTTGTTATTAAAGATGATGAGAGGGATAATAGAGAGATAAAGGAGATGATGAATGGATATGGGGATAACGCGGGTAGATGGAGTTAGAATAGATCAGCCATGATCTTATTGAATGGTGGGGCAGGCTCGAGCGACCGAGTGGCCTACTCCTGCTCCTAATTCTTACGAGTTTCATATTTTGAAAGGATGAAATTAGATACACCGTATCATCCAGACCGATGCATATTCACTTCATGTGTTGTACAACACATCAAGTGAAGTCCTGTACAATACTTTATGGAGTCCTGTAGCTCAGTGATTAGAGCACTCCCCTGACAAGCGCGAGACGTGAGTTTGATTCCCGGTGGGGTTGAAACTTTGGGCAAGTTTCCTTACTCTGCACAGCTAATAATAGTCCCTCAAAAAGACACAATAATAATTGGTTATTTTAATACACAGCTGTTTGAGGGACACTGCTGTGCGCAACTTTCTGCCACGTTTCGCCCATGTATACACAGCCAATATATTTTACAGTATATTCTGTGAAGCAATTTGAGATGCATAGAAAACGTGAAAAGTGTTATTTCAAATGCAAGAGTTATTATAATAAATCTACATCATATTTTTCAGACCAACATTAATATTTACTGTGTTTACCAACCCAAGATTTGGAGTTTTCCTTCTTGTTCATTTTCTGAATTATGAATCAGACACTTGATCTTGTTGGTTGAATGGATTATTTCTATTTGGCTTTGAACACTGAAGAGACCTTTAGAATCCTGTTTGACTGTCCAGTTACTGAGTGTTGATAATTTGTTTCCCTGATCATCAAACCACAGAACCTCTGGTGCTGGGAACCATCCACTGGATTCACACAATAGCATCACACCATCATTGTGTTGTCCATCAACATGAATCCAAGGCTGACTGCCAAGGCCTGGAAGAGACAGGAGACATGAATCAGACAATATTTTACCCGGGACATTACAGTGCAGTAACTTAACAAAAACACATCTACAACATTCTGAATAAACGGACATTCTTGTTCATAGAAATTATTGTACTTTGAACTTATTAAAGATGAGTGAATTCTTGCACACACAGATTACATGTAATAAAATGAATTGGAAACATTACTGACCTATAACTTTCAACTCTATCACTCCCTGTTCATACGATCCGTCGTACTCGACGAAACATGTGTACTCTCCATGATCTGTCACCCGTACATCTTCCAGTCTGAGAGACACATCACCATTGATAAACTTCTCTTCAAACAGTTGTGTTCTGTGTCTATAGGCTTCATCCTGTATATCCAGTTGATGATGTCCCTCTTTAAATAAGTGCACAGGGGAGTCGAATCTCACCCTGAACCATCTCACCTCCACACCCTCTAATGGCAGCTTTGTGGAACACTTACAGTCCAGGACAACGTCTGAACCAGCAATGGCTAGGGCAGGGTGACTGGGAACATTGACTGTGAATCTCTCTGTTCAGTAACAAACAATCGACAATAGTTAGGATTTTCAGTCACATTGTCTCAGAATAACTATCAACAGAAAGTTAGTGACATACTAACATAAAGTAGAAGTTCCCTTTGGCAGCCGCAATTGAACTATAATAATAATCCTTGCATTTGAAGAATGAGAGGTGACATGAAAGAAACCTATAAGATTATTAAGGGCCATGACAGAGTAGACAGTGGGAGACTGTTTCCCCTGGTTGGTGATCCTGGTTGGGGTTATAGTCTTAAGAATAGGTGTCAGCCTTTTCACAATGAGTTGAGGGAAAACTTCTGCACTCAGAGGCTAGTGAATTTATGGAATTTTCTAACCCAAAAAACTGTAGATGTTCAATCCTTTAGCATATTCAAGACTGAAATTGATAGATTTCTTTGGACAAAGGGATTATGGGATATGGAAATGAGGCGCATAGGTGGAGTTAGATTTGAAGATCAGCCATGGTATTATTGAATGGCGGGGCAGGCTTGAGGGGCCAAATGGCCTAGTCCTGCGCCTAATACTTAAGTTCTTATGTATTGGTGGTGGAGAGTACATCCACGAATATTGATGCCGTCAGTGCCCGGGGTGCAGAGATGCTGATGGAAGGAAAGGATGGTGATGGAGAGCCTTAGTCTTGTACATTTATAGTTAGGAAATTGGGTCTCATCCAAGCCTTGTCTGACCGACAATCTATCAGGACAGCATTGTTCCTGGAGTTGGGGGTATAGGCAGAGAGACAGAGTTGATTGTCACCCACATCCGGAAGCGAGAGAATGTAAATATTAAAAAGGGTAGGACCAGGTAAAGAACCCTGGATATCATCACATGTGATGGAGCGTGGGATACAGGAGAAGTCATTGGTGGAAACAAAGTGGAGACGATGGGAAAGGTAAGAACAGAACCAGGAAAGGACAGAGCCACGAACGTGGAGCTGAGAGGAAAGGGAGTGGAGAAGGATAAAGTGGTCAACCATGTTAGTGGCCGTGGGAAGATCAAGAAGGATGAGGAGACATAGTGAGCCCTGGCCGCAAATAGACACAAATGTCATTTGGAACTTTTACACTTTCCTATGGACACGAACCAGAATGGAGAGGTCCTCCCTTTACCATCAGCAGAAACCAAACAGATTCAACGTGTTTCCTTACCAGCCAGAGAGAGGGGGAGCACAAGCCACAGGACCTGAATACAGCGTTTCCAGATCATCTTCTTCGGGCCTTCACATTGAGATCACATCTGGTTGCAACAGCAAATCAGATAATTACAGAGATTTGTGTTTGTACATAATTGGTCAAAATAAAAAACCTAATGAATAATTCTGCGATCTTACAACATTTACACACACAGCAGAACAAACTGCCATCTCTGTCGGAATAATGATTTGGGAAGTTTAACTGTGACAGTGAGGCTCCCCCCAGCCCCACACTGGGGGGTCTCCATGAGGTAGTTTTGGGGAAGAAACATGTTGTGTGTGACTGCTCTATGTGCTCCTCCCCTCCCTCTCCTCAGAGCTGCTCCTTATTCACCCCCAACAAGGTGCAGGTCAGAGACGAGGCTCCCATTCCCCTCACTCCTCACTGGCCTCCAATTCTCAGCGTTTAAACAACAAACTGGGAATAAACTCACTGCAGCCGCTCCCGCTTTACTATTTACACAAACCTGACAATGGAGAACATTTATTTCACAGTTAAACTCAACATCACAGGGTGCGAAAGTGAAACCAGTCAATCCTGTAACTGCGATATAATGTAAAAGTATGATTGTTTTTATATCACTGTCTAATTTTATTTCAGGAAACAATTTCTGACACTGACCTGTTTGGGTTCGGTCCTGAAAGAGAAGAATCTTCACTGTTAGAAGTGAATTGAACTTGTGTCCCAAGATGGCAATGTTCAGAGACTATTTCTGGTTTTGGTTTCCTGCTGATTTCCTGGTTTGTGGGAATCACATGAAAACACACACAAACAGTTCAAATATTCCCTACATCATAGAGTGGGCAACAGTCCTGTGATGTTCACTGCGAGTGTTGACGGTAGCTCCTCACATATTGTTGTCTGAGTCTGGTCAGAGCCTCACCTTCAGTCCAACAGCAAACAACAGCCTCTCTCCCTCTGAACGCACTGCACTCCACTCCCTCAGGGCCAACCCTGATTTCATCATCAAACCAGCTGACCAGGGTGCTGCTGTCGTTGTCTGGCGTAAGGAGCCGTATCTGGCAGAGGCCAAACGCCAGCTCTCCGACAACTCCGCCTACCTTCCACTCAACCATGACCCCACAGCTCAACACCAAGCCTCCGTCACTGAGGTAGTTAATAACCTCATCTCCGCTGGTGACCTTCCTCCTACTGCGTCCAACCTCATAGTCACCCAACCCCGCACAGCCCGCCTACACTTTCTCCCCAAGATTCCTAAACAGGACTGTCCTGGCAGACCCGTTGTCTCAGCCTGCTCCTGTCCCACTGAATTCATTTCATCATATTTAGACTACATTTTTTCTCCCCTCGTCCAATCCCTACCCAACTATATCCGTGACTCGTCGGACGCGCTCCGACATTTCGACAATTTCCAGTTGCACGGTCCTGAACGTCTCCTTTTCACACTGGACGTTCAGTCCCTCTGCACCTCCATGTCCGTATGGCTCAAGTCAATGAGAAAGGTCTCAGGTGCCACCTGAAGATGGTGGAAAGGAGGGTTTGAGGTGAAGGGGTTGAGGGAGGGAGTTCCAAACTCCAAAGTTTCAGGGCACAGTGGTGGAAAGCACGGCTGCCGATGGTAGAGCATAGGATTCGGGGGGACAAGGAGGAGGCCAGACCCAGTAGAGCGGAAGCAGCAGTACTGCTGTGAGGAGAGACGAGGTAGGGGGGATGAATCCTGTGAAGCGCTTTGAGACGTCCCCCAGACACGAGAAGGTATGTGTGTCAGACAGGGATTATTATTTATTAAATTGCGTGGACAATGGTGTCTCACTCGGTCATATATATATAATAATAATCCTTGCATTTGATACGGCGCTTTTCACATCTTATCGACGTCCCAAAGCGCTTCACAGACTACACTGTAAAGTGAAGTGACTGCATATATTTGTGGGCGAAACACGGCAGCCAATTGCGCACAGCGGCGTCCCCCCCACACACAGTCGTGGATTGAAATGACCAACTTTATTGTTGTGTTTTTTTTGTTGCAGGGATTATTATTAGGCATGTGGCGTAAGGAAACTTGCCTGACGTTTTGCCCTGACCTGCCTGGATTCGAACACAGGTCTCCCCAGCCTTGCAAGACAAGTGCTCTAATCACTGAGCCACAGGAGCTCATACATTGCACCAAAAGTTTTTTTCAATTAAAATTTTATTTTTCATTTTTTAAATTACTGTTAATTAAATTACATTAAATTACTGATGTACCCAGTGTGTGTGTGTGTCAGTGTGTGTGTGTCAGTGTGTGTGTGTCAGTGTGTGTGTCAGTGTGTGTGTGTCAGTGTGTGTGTCAGTGTGTGTGTGTGTCAGTGTGTGTGTCAGTGTGTGTGTGTCAGTGTGTGTGTCAGTGTGTGTGTGTCAGTGTGTGTGTCAGTGTGTGTGTGTGTCAGTGTGTGTGTGTGTGTCAGTGTGTGTGTGTCAGTGTGTGTGTGTGTCAGTGTGTGTGTGTGTCAGTGTGTCAGTGTGTGTCAGTGTGTGTGTGTGTCAGTGTGTGTGTCAGTGTGTGTGTGTGTCAGTGTGTGTGTCAGTGTGTGTGTCAGTGTGTGTGTGTGTCAGTGTGTGTGTCAGTGTGTGTGTGTGTCAGTGTGTGTGTCAGTGTGTGTGTGTCAGTGTGTGTGTGTGTCAGTGTGTGTGTGTGTCAGTGTGTCAGTGTGTGTCAGTGTGTGTGTGTCAGTGTGTGTGTCAGTGTGTCAGTTCGGATGCTGCTGTACTCAGTGTGTATGTAGTCAGTGTGTGCACACAGAGCCCTGGGCTGTGGGCTGGGTCTCCTCATCGGGGTCCAGTTGATCTCTGCGTATGTGACTTCGTCGAGGCTGCGCAGGGAGTGAGGCAGCTGTGGGGAGAAGACACGAGAGAGAGAAACAGTCAGGGGCAGTCATACGCTGACTGTACACACACAGGGCGAAAAGTGAGGCAAGTTTCCTCACTCAACAACAACAACAAATTACATTTATAGAGCGCCTTTCACGTTGGGAGGACGTCCCAAGGCGCTGAACAGGAGGCGTGTGACCCGAGCTGGGAGGGGAGTGTTTGGGAAGGGGTGAAACACGAAGGGGAGGTAAAAGAGTTCGGGGTGGAACAAAAGGCACGATCGAAGAGGAAAGTCTTCAAACCGGCCTTGAAAGAGGAAAGGGAAGAGACGAAACGGAGGGATTGAGGGATGGCATTCCATAGGGTGGGAGCGGAGAAACTGAAGGCCCGGCCTCCGATGGTGGGGCGGTTCGGGCGGGGGGCTTGGAGCAGGACAAGTCCTGTTGAACGGAGGGTCCGGGTGGGCGTGTAGGGGGAGAGTAGATTGGTTAAGTAGGATGGGGCCTCTATATGCCTAGCAGCAAGTAGAAACCTGTCGATTGGCGAGTTGCCATTTTCGGGAGTAATAATCCCTTAAAAAATAAAAAACTATAAGAATTTGGTCCCTCGATCCACTACCTTTTGGGGGGACGCTGCTGTGCGCAGTTGGCTACAGCATTTTGCCCACAAAATGTACAGTCTGTTACAGTGTACTCTGGCTTTGAGACGTCTCAAAGACCTAATGAGGTGCTGTACCAAATGCGAGGATTATTCTTATTCTTAGTTTGCATTTATTTAGACCCACAGTGACTGTGTATATCCACTGATCGTACATACACTCACACACCGTAAACAACTGTATACTTCACACACTGTAGTGTATGTGTGTAGTCAGTGTTTGTAGTCAATATACTGTACACACACAGAATGTATATACGCCCACACACATACTGTACACACAGACTACAAACACACAGTCTGCATACACACAGATACATACACATAGACTTTACATACACACACACACACACGCACACACACATACTGACTGTGCACACACACACACAATTGGAAGCTGTGTGTTAAGGCTGGCCAGTGAGGGGCGCGTTGGAGCCACTGTTTGCAATCGTGTGAGAAGCGAAGAGACGAGTTTCACTCTCAGTCACCGACCACATGGCTGCACCTCTCCACAAGGGAAGAGCAGGCTTAGATCGGGCGGGAGGGGGTTGGCTCTCGGGGAGATATTTTAAATTTAATTAAACAAAATTTTTAAATTTAGTTTCTAAAATGGCATTGGTATTGGATACTTCTGAGATTTTGCTTTAAACCAGCCCTCGTTATAACATAATATATTATATTCTGTAGCTCCTGTAGCTCAGTGGTTAGAGCACTCGCCTTCACGAGCGTGAGACCTGTGTTCAAATCCAGGCAGGTCAGGGCGAAACCTTGGGCAAGTTTCCTTACTCCACACATACACACAGACACACACACACACACAATAATAATCCCTCCAAATAAACACAATAAAGAAATTTGTCATTTCAATCCACGACTGTGTGTGGGGGACGCTGCTGTGCGCAATTGGCTGCTGCGTTTCGCCCACAAATATATACAGTCGCTTCACTTCACAGTATATTCCGTGAAGCGCTTTGAAAAATCTCTAAGACGATGAAGTGTGAAAAGCGCTGCGTCAAATGCAAGGATTATTATTATTATTATTGTATTTCAAGATGTATATTCAAAGCTGTGCATTCTGCAATACATGACCAATATTCTCATTCAGCCAACAACAGCTTAAATAGTCCCAGTGAATCAGTTGGTGTGCAGATTGCAAAGGCAATCGAGCACCGTTGAGTTTGTGGAGTCTTGCAGTTCAGTGGTTAGCTCTCTCGCCTCTCGAGCGAGAGGACCCAGAGTCGATTCCTGGGCAGGGAAGTACCTTCGCATGCCTCTGTTTAACTAGCGGTAAGTAGGAATGCCCGTGTTACTCGATTGTGGGTCACCCAATCAACGGCTGTTTGTGGGACACTGCCGTGTGCAAATGGCTGCCACGTTTCATCCACTAAATCAATCAAAACGTACGTTTATATATCGCCTTTCGCGTCGAGGGGACGTCCCGAGGAGCTGTACAGACAGGTAGGGACAAGAGCAGGGGTGATGGGGAGGGGTCGGGGTGGGATGAAGGAGGGTAGGAGAATTGACTGTACGTTTGTGGGCGAAACGCGGCAGCCAAATCGGGGCCGGGGGAGAAAGGGGGAAAAGAGGGTAAAGTGGTACTTGTGAAGAGGGACTGGGCACTAATACTAACACGGCAGATAAAGTGTGTGTGTGTTTCCTCCTGCCTCAAACCTGGTCTGTTCCATTAAGCCACTCGCTGAAGCTCCCTGGGGGCGGCCAATCAGCAGCCAGCGGGAGGGGGGGAAAGGGGGCGGGACATCGACCGCTTCGGGAAGGAACCAGACACTTCCCGGACATTTCCCGGCGGACGGAAATGAACCAGACATTTCCTCCCTTCCCGCCCCCCCACCCCACCCCCCCCAAAAAAAAAGACCTGTGAAGCCATTTGAGACATCGGAAGTATTATTTTCTATTGTTAAACTTGTGTCATCCTCTCAACACATAAGAAGCCATAATGTCGAAGAAAATGTCCCGGACACTTTTGGAGAAGATAGAAGTGTTAGACAGGGTCAAGTTGGAGCCGCGGGGGACTCCCCTGCGAGAACTGGCCAGGAGGCTCGGGGTCAAGAAGTCGACGCTGGGTGACCTCGTCGCCAGTGAGACGAAGCTACGCCGGACAGCGGCCACCTTGGCCGAGGGCGACGTGGGTCTGCGTAAGAAGAGGGATCGCAAAGGCAAAGATCCCCAGGTGGAGCTCGCTCTCCTCCTGTGGTTCCAAAGGGCGTCCACCGAGGGGCAGCCGCTCAATGGGCCCATCCTCAAAGCCAAGGCGCAGAGCCTGGCGCACGAGCTCGGGAAGCCGGGGTTCACCGTGACCGACGGCTGGTTTAGCCGCTGGAAGGCACGTAACAACATAGTGTACAGGCTGTTTCCCGGAAAGCTGAGGAGCGCTGGCCTAGAGGGCGCTAACTCCCGCACCGTGCTGCTCTCTTCCTATGCCCCAGATGCCATCTACAACGCGGAGCAAACGGGGCTGCGCTATCGCGCGGTGCCCAACGGCTCGTATTTGCACCCGACTGAGCCGAGTGGTGTAAAGGGAGCGACGGACAGTGTCACGCTGATGGTCTGCGCCCACATGACCGGCTGCGACCGGCGCAAACTGCTGGTCATCGGGAAGAGCCAGCGCCCTCGCTGTATGCAGGGAGTCGACTGCGCCGTTCTGCCTGTCACCTATAAGGCCAACAAAATGGCGTGGATGACAGGAACGATATTTAAGGAGTGGCTGGTGCAGTGGGACACAGAGCTGGTCAACCTGGGGCGTAAAGTTCTTCTTCTCATGGACAGCGCACCGTGTCATCTGACCGTCCCAACGCTTAAGAACATCTGCCTGGAGCTGATTCCCCCGGACACCACCATGATCCAACCCATGGGTCAAGGAATCATCCGACACCTGAAGCTTTCCTACCGCGAGGAGCTACGGAATCGCCTCCTCGACGCCATTGACAGCAACACCATCATCCCCCAGGCCTCGGTGGGAAAGATGGCCAGACACATCAGCCTGCTGGATGCCATCGGCATGGCTGCCAGGGCCTGGGAGAGCATGGAGCCTGCGATGATATCCAATTGCTTCGCAAAGGCAGGGTTTGCGTCTGGTGACGCTGCTCCCCGTGCTGAGGCTGACGAGAAGACAAGCACAGAGGCCGAGGGCGAGAGGCAGATCGCTGACCAGTTCCTGGACATTGACTCTGATCTACCTTGCCGTGATCCGCAAGGTCAGGAGAATATCGTGGCCGAAGCTGTTGCCGCCGAGCGCCTACTAGTCGAGAACAGCAGCGACAGCGACTCTGAGGACAATGGGGCCTCGCCTGTGACAGCCAGCACAGCTCTGACTGGCCTGCGAGAGGCTGAACGCTTCTTACTAAAGAGCGGACTCTACAACAAGTTTTCGAACGCACTTAACGACATCGTTGCGAGCATCAGAGAGCGACGCCACGCTGATCTCGTACAGTCCGACTTGAGAGAACTTTTCAATAAAAAAGTTTAAATTTCTGTCACTTTTTTTTTACCCGTTTTCTGTGAACACTATTTATCAAGGTATCAATCACCTTCTTAGTTTGTAAATGACAGTGAGCATTGTGTTCAGGGCTTTACACATCAGCAATTGGTGACAGTGCCTCGGGACTTCCTCCTGACGTCAGAGGCGCTATATGTTGTAGTAATTGGCGTTACTATGTTGTCAGTAATTGGGTTAAAACAAAGGATGAGATTTAATACATCGATAGCGGTCAGCCTCAGAAGCTGCTTATTTCAGATTAAATGCTCGGCCCTTTCGTGTCCGATTTAACTGGCGTCCATTGTATCCACCCAGCCGGTCAATTTAACCCTCAGTAAATGATTCTGTTTCTGATATCGCACTCTAACTTACCTACATCGGGAGACACGAGGGAAAGGTAAATTTACTCGGGTCCAGGTGTGATGTTAGCAATAATACTGATGTGAATTTTACTGTATAACCATGTCCTAGAAGTTCTCAGCTCTTATGTTTATGGTGTAACCTCTTTGAGATGTCCACCTGACACGAAAGGTGCTTCTCAAACGTCAGGATTATTATTAATGTTTTACTGTGAACAATAGGGTGAAGTTTCCCCATCAACACCGCCATTCCACAAGCCTCTGTTTATCCAGCAGGGAAAAGGACCACAGTTCTAGGGCGATTTCCGATCACTTTACTGGGGTCACAATCCCTTAACAATAATAACATTTGCTCACGAAATCCACAACTGTTTGTGAAACACTGCGCTGACGGGAGCTCACTTTAATGTTTCGTTTGAAGGATGCCAGTTCTGACGATGTCGCAAACCCCACACTCCACCCTCCCCCTCCCCCACCCAACGCCCCCCTCCCCACCCAGCGCCTGCATTCAAGTGTCATGGTAGACTGTGGTTCCACGGCCCAGTGTGTGGCTTCCACCCACAACCTTCTGACTCAGAGTTGAGGGCCCCAGTGTTTGAGCCAGTATGAATCTCACACACACACACACACAGAAGTACATCGGGTACAAACAGTTTAATAAAATAAAATTCGGAGTCCAGCTGCTGTCGCTGTGACATACATTCATAGCAGATCATTAGTTCAAAATATACATAGAATCATTCAATCTTACCGCAAATAAGTAGACCATTAGGCCCATTGTATCTGCGCTGGCTGTTTGAAAGATCTACCCAATCAGTCCCACACCCTTACTCTTAACCCATAGCCCTATACGTTTATCATTTATACATATATCCCAAAGTGTCTGAAGGTGGGAAAGGTTAACACCTGAGCAGGTACAGAAAAGCCAAAGGGGCAGGAAGTCCATCGGCTGACGTTTAATCGACTTCCTCCACGGTTGGGCCGGTAGATGGGCAGCTCTTGCCTGATCACTGACCGCCCTCTGCCCCTCCCTGCCTCAGCCTGGCCATGACAGGACTGCACACCCTCTCCAGCTCCTTCAGCTGGTGCTCAAACTCTTCCTTCTCCGCTGTCTGGTTTCCATCCAGCCAGTTGATGACCTGTTTGCACTTGTCCAGCACCTGCCGCCTGTCCTCCTCTCCCACCTTGCCCTCCATGCTCTTGTCCTCCATCGCACATTTGGCTGTGTAGACGAATGACTCCAGCTTGTTCTTGGCCATCACCCTCTCCCGCTGCGTCTCATCATCCGCCTTGTACCTCTCAGCCTCCTGCACCATCCTCTCGATCTCCTCCTTGCTCAGCCGGCCCTTCTCGTTGGTGATGGTGATCTTGTTCTCATTACCAGTGCTCTTGTCAGCGGCCGAGACACTAAGGATGCCGTTGGCATCGATGTCGAAGGTAACCTGGATCTGCGGGACCCCGCGGGGAGCCGGGGGGATTCCACTCAGCTCAAACTTGCCCAGGAGGTTGTTGTCCTTGGTCATGGCTCTCTCGCCCTCGTAGACTTGCACCAAGACACCGGACTGGTTGTCGGAGTAGGTGGTGAAGACCTGGGTCTGTTTGGAGGGTATGGTTGAGTTTCTCTTGATGAGGGAGGTCATGACGCCTCCCGCTGTCTCCAGACCCAGGGACAGAGGAGTCACGTCCAGCAGGAGCAGATCCTGCACATTCTCAGACTTGTCGCCCATCAAGATGGCGGCTTGCACAGCTGCCCCGTAGGCCACTGCCTCATCCGGGTTGATGCTCTTGTTCAGCTCTCGGCCGTTGAAGAAATCCTGTAGAAGCTTCTGGATCTTCGGGATGCGAGTGGAGCCACCGACGAGGACAACTTCGTGGATCTGAGACTTGTCCAGCTTGGCGTCTGTCAACGCTTTCTCCACTGGCTCCAGGGTTCCTCTGAACAGGTCTCCATTGAGCTCCTCAAACCGTGCCCTGGTGATGGAGGTGTAGAAGTCAATTCCCTCAAACAGTGAGTCGATCTCAATGCTGGCTTGGGTGCTTGAAGACAGAGTCCTCTTTGCTCTCTCGCAGGCTGTCCTCAGCCTCCTGACTGCTCTCTTGTTCTGGCTGATGTCCCTCTTGTTTTTCCTCTTGAACTCCTGGATGAAGTGGTCGACCATACGGCTGTCAAAGTCCTCGCCCCCCAGGTGGGTGTCACCGGCTGTGGATTTGACCTCAAAGATCCCGCCGTCGATGGCGAGGATGGACACGTCGAAGGTGCCTCCACCCAGGTCAAAGATCAGGACGTTCTTCTCCCCCTGGCCCTTCTTGTCCAGACCGTAGGCGATGGCGGCTGCCGTGGGTTCATTAATGATGCGAAGGACGTTGAGCCCCGCGATCATCCCGGCGTCTTTGGTGGCCTGGCGCTGGGAGTCGTTGAAGTAAGCGGGCACCGTGATGACAGCGTTGGTGACTCTGGAGCCCAGATAAGCCTCGGCGATCTCCTTCATCTTGGTCAGAACCATGGACGAGATCTCTTCGGGGTTGAACGTCTTGGACTCTCCCTTGTACTCAACCTGCACCTTGGGCTTGCCCCCCTGGCTCACCACCTGGAAAGGCCAGTGCTTCATGTCCGCCTGCACCACAGGGTCATCGAACTTCCTCCCGATCAGCCTCTTGGCATCGAAGACGGTGTTGGGGGGGTTGAGGGCTGCTTGGTTCTTGGCGGCTTCGCCGATCAGCCTCTCGGTGTCGTTGAAGGCCACGTAGCTGGGTGTGGTGCGGTTGCCCTGGTCGTTGGCGATGATCTCCACCTTGCCGTGCTGGAACACACCCACACACGAGTAGGTGGTGCCCAGGTCGATGCCAATCGCTGGGGCCATTGTCCTGCCGTCTGTACGTGAGCGCGTCTGTACGTGACTTAGATCCTTTGGCTCCGAATCGCTGTCCCAATGTCAGTGAGTCTTGGACTGAAGTCGCCGCGAAGGTGTTTTCCTCTTTATGTCTTCTTCTTGTAGCTCCGTCCTTCGCTCTCTCTCTTCTTTCTCTCGCTCTCCCTTCTTGTTTCTCAGGCTTTCAGTCTCTCAGCCCCTCTCAGTGTCAGTCTGTCTCAGTGTCAGTCTGACTCTCAGTCTGTCTCAGTGTCAGTCTGTCTCAGTGTCAGTCTGTCTCAGTGTCAGTCTGTCTCAGTGTCAGTCTGTCTCAGTGTCAGTCTGTCTCAGTGTCAGTCTGTCTCAGTGTCAGCCTGTCTCAGTGTCAGTCTGTCTCAGTGTCAGTCTGTCTCAGTGTCAGTCTGACTCTCAGTCTGTCTCAGTGTCTGAGCCTGGCTTCACTCCTCGCCCTGTATATAAAGGCTGGTTTCTTGGTTGTGGGCGGGGCCTAGCGGCCTCGGGGGGGTGGAGGGGGGCCAATCAGAGGGCGTCAAGGTGATGTCACAAAGAGGACGCCCCGGGCCGCTTCCTGGTCGGCCGCCAATCGGAGCGCGTGGAACGTTGTGGAGACTTCAGGAAGGAACCCAGTCCAGAAACAGCTGGAAATCAGAGGAACTTCATTCCCAGCTCTGGGAGATCTGACCTGGGGGCGGGGCTCAGACCTGGGGGAGGGGCTCAGACCTGGGGGAGGGGCTCAGACCTGGGGGAGGGGCTCAGACCTGGGGGAGGGGCTCAGAACTGGGGGAGGGGCTCAGACCTGTGGGGGTCAACAGGGAAAAGGGGCTCAAACGCCTCAAAATCAGCCCCAAGCTTCAGTAAAAAAACAATGCCTCCAAACTGCTGGCAATCTGCTGAAAATTAGCGGGAAAAACAGCCGGAATCAACCGCGAATTCGTGTGGAATTATTATTGTTGTTGTTGTTGTGATTGTGCGGAGACGTCCGGGATCAACGGGAATCGGGTTAAACTTCCAGAACGATCAGCTGGCCACGTGCCAGAGGTTCATGCGAAATTACCAGGCGCGGCCGGTAGCTTCTGGAAAGTGCTGGATGTGTGCGAAAGCTTCCGGAGAGTTCTGGAAACCATCGGGCGTTCAGATAAAATTGCTTGGAACTTTTGTTGAAACTGGGGAAAGAGTTAAGACACTTTGGGAAATCAGCCAGAGATTCATTATGTGCAATGTAAATGTGTAAATGTGTCAAAAACATCTTGAAGTCGAATGTAAGTTTGCGTGAAGTTGTAATTATTATCTTAATATGAAAATAATAATAATAATCCTCGCATTTGATCTGGTGCTTTTTCACATCTTATCGACGTCACAAAGCGCTTCACAGAATGTACTGTAAAGTGAATTGAAATGTGCTAAATTAATGGAAATCAGCAGATATTTCAAGAATGTACAGCTGGAAATGAGCCAAAAGTTCATGTGAAAGTGGGCTGGGCACTACTGGTGACTACTGTAACTTCTAGAAAGTGATGGAAAAACAGCTGAAAATGTGTTAAAGCTTCTAGAAAGTTCTGGAAACCATTGGACATTCATTCATTCATTCGATTGATTGATTGATCCATCAATCAATCAATCAATCAAACAAACAATCAATCAATCAATCAAAACTTACATTTACGTGGCGCCTTTCACATTGAGAGGACATCCCAAGGCGCTGTACAGTCAGGTAGGGACAAGAGAAGGCGGGGAGGGGTTGGGGTAGGATGAAGGAGAGGAGAATTGACTATATTTGTGGGCGAAACGTGGCAGCCAAACTGCGCACGGCAGCGTCCGACAAACAGTCACGGAAGTGGGGTCAAGGGAGAAAGGGGGGAAAAGAGGGAAATTGCTTGGAACTTTTGTTGAAACTTGGAGAAAGTGTTAAGACACTTTGGGAAATCAGACAGATATTCATTATGCGTCAGAAATGGGTAATATAAATGGGTAACAAACATCTTGAAGTCGAATGTAAGTTTAATATAAAAATAATAATAATAATCCTTGCATTTGATACAGCGCTTTTTCATGTCTTATCGACGTAACAAAGCGCTTCACAGAATATACTGTAAAATGAATTGAAATGTGCTAAATTGATGGAAATCAACACATATTTAAAAAATATGCAGCTGGAAATGAGCCAAAAGTTCACATGAAAGTGGGCTGGGCACTACTGATGACTACTGTAACTTCTAGAAAGTGCTGGAAAAACAGCTGAAAATTCGCTGAAACTCCTGGAAAGTGCTCTAATAAACTGGAAATTCAGATCAAATTGTTCTGAATATTTGTTGAAATTTTGGGAACGTTTTTAGACACAGCTGGAAATCAGCCAAATCTTCATTAAAATTGTCCAAAACACCTTGACGTTGAACGTAAGTTAATGTGAAGTTATTATTATTTCAATGTGAACATGTGTGAAATTTATGCAAATCAACGGATGTTTCAAGATGGAAGTGCGGATGGAAATTAGCCAAACGTTCACGTGAAGGTGCCTACTGGTGATCAACTTCTAGAAAGTGCTGGAAAAAAGCTTAAAAAATCAAATAAACTTCCAGAAAGTGCCGGGGTTAGTTAGAAATACAAATCAAACGGTTTGTAATGTGAACTGACATTTGGGGGGAAAAGGGTGGGAAACAGCAGAAAATCAGGCAAAGCTTCATAAGAAGTGCACAAGTGGCTTGAAGACAATGATACAGTAATAACAACTCGATCAACTGCTCCGCCCTCTCATTGGCAGGTGAACTATCAACCTCTCTGCACGCACCCTCAGTCTCTCCACCTCACGCCCTCCATTGCTTCCTTCAAGCCGCATCTGAAGACCCCCCTATTCAACCGTGCCATTGGTAAACCTCTTACCCTCCCCTCCCTGTCCTCCACCCCTCCTGATCCCAAACACCAGATCAGGTGGGGATCCCTGATTGTCAGCGCCTAGGGACGTCCTCCTGACATGAAAGATGCTGTGAAAATGTACAGGTAGACCCCGCTTAACATCGTAGTTTGGTTCTTGAAAAGTGCGACTTTAAGCGAAACAACGTTAAGTGATTACATGTTTCCCATAAGAATGAATGTTAAAACTGGATTTAGGTTCTTTTGGACATTTTTCGTCAAAAATTTCTAAAAACAAACCCATTACACTCACTCCCTGACTGCCTTCCTGGCTCACTCACTCACTGATGATCTCTCTCGCTGCCCACTCCGTATCCGTGGTTTCCTCTCTGCGACAACCTTTGCCAACCGCGGCAGTGAATTTTGCGCATCCATGGGTTTCAACACTAACACTAGAGTTTGGTGCGATGACCCAGTTACATCAACCAGACACGCGGTTGGCCTTGTATTTGCCAACCACGGTTTTACTAATCACTTGGGGGGGGGGGTTCAGGAACGTATCCTCCACGGTCGGGGAGGGATATTTGTGTGTTTCCAATGTATCAGCAATGTAATAACGAAAGTATGTTAACCGAGGCGATGTTAAGTGGGGTCTACCTGTAACTTGTTGGTGTTCTTGTATCAGGGGTTGATGGTCAGTGGTGTGTGTATCAGTGTCTGAGTGTTTCGGGGGTGGTGGGGATGGGAGAGGGAGAGGGAGGGGGAGGAGTGTGTGTAGATTGTGTACAATCATTGGGCATAAAATAATGACATAACATGATTTAGTGTTAATTGATCTTGTATTTTGCAAAATATTTTCTATAATAATATCAAGTTGACTTGACACACACGGGACATTGGTTTAATGAGGGTTGAAGGTGAAGCTTCTTGACTGATTGTTACAATGAGAAATGTTACACAGATTATAAAAGTAGTCACTGAAAATACACATTACACATTGTTTATACACAGTGAGACGAGGCTGACGCTAGAGTAGAATGTGTCACCTTGTTTATAGACACTAAAGTGATTTGGGAGATTTCAGTGAGATTCTGAGCCCAGCCCCCGACTGTGAGACTGGGCATTGCTGGAGAGGAAGATATCAGCCGATATCCCTGTCTCAGACCGTGTGAGCTCACACACTGATGGAAGCTCAGATTCTCTCAGCACAAGCCCAGAGACCAGCTGGTGATGAAGTTTTCATTGTAATTGATTCCTGTCTCAGACTCAGCTCAAAACTGGGGGAAAAGCCCAGAATCAAACACTCGGCTCCATCCAAACCTCGTGGTTACAACAGTCAAATAGACGGTGGGTGGTGAGGGCTGGTGGGGGCTCAGTCCCTATCTCGCCCCCCATTTAATGAGAGATGGGAGGGAAAGCCATGAGGAGGACCTCAGTCAGTCCTCCCAGCAACCGCAACACATGGGGCCCTCTTGCCGCTCTAACACCCTGTCAGCGGTTGGTTGCCAAGGCGATGGATTCCCCCCCCCCCCCATTGATACTGACCCAAAGCCAACTCTCATCTTAAAATGGCCACTCAACTCCCTCCCCCCCCACCCCAGCCCCACTCCACCAACCTGTGAACCTAGTCAGTGACTCAGTGTTTTCCTCCTGATTAACCAGTCACTGGGCAGATTGTCAGAGGCTCAGAACCACTCCAGACACTGAAGAGAGGATAGAGTTTCTCAGTGAAAGTTTGGGTGAAGGTGTGGAGATGAGACATGTGATCAGCGTCGTAAACTGACACCTGTCCCCCCTCATAGTCCAGGTGAACTCCGACCTTCCCGGGTCTCACTGTCAGGGGCAGGGGGGTGGGGGGTGACGTCAGAGCCTCATAGGCCCCGCCCCTCAGCTCCACCCCCCAGACCCCGCCCTCTGGTGACCATGTGATTGGTTGTTTCCTGTTGACAGACTCTCTGGCCAATCCCACAATCCACCTTGTCTTGTTCCCCACCTGCACCTCCCAGTAATGTCTCCCTGATGTGAAGCCCTCAGACCCCAGGACAATGGCATAGACACTAAACCTCTTTGGGGTGTCAGGGAGCGGCTGCCATGTGTCTCCGAGTCTCACACTGGTCAGGTCCTCAGACAGGATGAGCCGGGGATGGGCTGTGTCAGGATCCAGAGTGACTGTAACTAGAGTGAGAACCAGACCATTAATGTCGGACACATTGACAATTATCAATAAGATGATCTTCAGCTTCGGGAGAGAAGCCTTTGTGTCAAACACTGACATCTCCTGGGAACAGAATCCAACACAAAGGCTCAGAGTCTGTGGGTGTGGGGGGGGGGGGGGGGGTAGGGGGACGAGTTGGGCGGTGATGTGGGGGGTGTGTGTGGAGGGGAGAGGAAGAGGGGGTGATGTGCATGTGTGTGAGGGGTGGGATGTGAGGGTGTGTGTGAGGGGTGGGATGTGAGGGTGTGTGGGGATGATGTAAGTCTGGAGGGGATTATGAGCATGTGTGGGGGTGGGAAATGTTTGTGTTGGGGGTGAGTGTGTGATGGGATGTGAGGGTGTGTGTTGGGGGGGGGAGGAGGGGGGAATGTGAGGGTGTGTGTTGGGGGGGGGAGGAGGGGGGAATGTGAGGGTGTGTGTTGGGGGTGAGTGTGTGATGGGATGTGAGGGTGTGTGTTGGGGGGGGGAGGAGGGGGGAATGTGAGGGTGTGTGTTGGGGGGGGGAGGAGGGGGGAATGTGAGGGTGTGTGTGGACTGGGGTGTGTCAGTGTGGAGGGGGGATGTGAGGGTGTGTGTGTGTAGGGGGGATGTGAGGGTGTGTGTTGGGGGGAATGTGAGGGTGTGTGTGTGTAGGGGGGATGTGAGGGTGTGTGGGTGAGGGGGATGTGAGGGTGTGTGGGTGAGGGGGATGTGAGGGTGTGTGTGTGTAGGGGGGGTGTGAGGGTGTGTGTGTGTAGGGGGGATGTGAGGGTGTGTGGGTGAGGGGGATGTGAGGGTGTGTGGGTGAGGGGGATGTGAGGGTGTGTGTGTGTAGGGGGGGTGTGAGGGTGTGTGTGTGTAGGGGGGATGTGAAGGTTTATGGGTGAGGGGGAATGTGAGGCTGTGTGTGTAGGGGGGATGTGAGGGTGTGTGTGTGTAGGGGGGATGTGAGGGTGTGTGGGTGAGGGGGATGTGAGGCTGTGTGTGTGGGGATGTGAGGGTTATGTGAGGGTTTAGTGGGTGGAGTTTGATGTGTGTGGAGGGGATATGAGGGTGTGTATGGGGGGATATGTGTATATGTGTGGGTGAGGAATGCAAGGATGTGTGTGGTGGGGGAGTTGTGACTGAGGGTGTGTAGGGTTCGGGTGTGAGTGTGTTTGGTGGGGGGAATATGAGGGTGTGTTTGGCTGAGCAATTTGCAGGTGTGGGGGGGAGAGCTGTAAGGGTGTTTGTGGGTTATGTGGAGGTTTGTGTGAGGAGTGTTGTTTGAGGGTGTGTGCGGGAGATGTGACTATGTGTGTTGTGGGGGGAGACATGAGGGTGTGTGGAGGTGAGGGGAAGTGAGGATGTGTGCAGCGGTGGGGGGGCCAGAGGGAAGATGTGAGGGCGTGTGTTGGGAGGGAATGCGAGGGTGTTTGTGGGTGTGTGTGTGTGTGTGTTTGTGGGGGGGGCGGGGGGAGGAGGGAGAGTTGTGTTGGAGGCTTGTGAGGTTATGTGCATTGTGGGGGGGGTGTTTGTGTTGTCCTCACTTTCAAGATGATTCACTACCTTGCCCCCTCCTATCTCTCTGACCAGCTGACATCCTATCAACCTGCCTACCCCGGGCTCCAGTCTGCTCCATGTTCTCCGCTTGATCTGCCCTCCCATCGGTGGCCGGGCTTTCAGCCTCTGCCCCCACACTCTGAAACTCCATCCCATAGTCCCTTCACCTCACTTCCCCTTCACCTCCTTCAAGGCCAGTCTCAAGACTCTCCTCTTGGTCAGTGCCTCCAGCTGCCCTCCCAACTCTCTCCCTCCCCTCCCCCCACCCACCTTGCCCCTCCCCCTTGCTCGGGTCCTGACCCGACTGTTCAGCGCCTTGGGACATCTTCCCAATGTGAAAGGCGCTCTATCAATGTAATATTTGTTGTTGTGTGGGGGGTGTGGTGTGAGGTGATGTGTGTGTCGGGGGGATTTGATGGTGTGTGTGGGAGAGAGATGTGAGTGTGTGTGAGTGGTGTGGGGGTATGTGATGGTGTGTGAGATACCATCACATACTCCCACACCACCCTCAGCGGGAGTATGTGTCTGGGTGGGGATTGAGTTCATGTGTGTGGGGGGTGGGTGGGGGGTGGGGAGGGCATGTAAGTGTGTGGCGGGGTGGTTGGGGGGGAGTCAGGTTCCTTTAGCAGTTAGACTCTTACCTGCACACCTACAAATCCTCTTCCACCCTAGAACCAAGAGAGAAGTGATCAAACCTTATGTAGCTCCCAAATCACTCCCTTGTTTTGGGAGACACTTTGGGACGTCCTCCCGACGTGAAAAGCGCTATATAAGTGCAATATTGTTGTTGTTCTCTCTCAATACCTTCTTCTTTCATTTCCTCCATCCCTCCATCATTGGCTCACTCCCTGTGTTACTGACAAACTTGCTCATTCTATCCACCCCACCCCCTCCCTGAAATGTGTGTATATTGACAAGCCACTGTTGTCTAAGCGAAGAAAATGAACAGTTAATGATGTGAAATATCTAGTTTGTAAGAGTTATTAAAGCAATCTTTTCTTACAGCAGCTGTTCTGCCCTATCCATATACTCCTTCAAGTCTCTTATCATGTATCTCATATACATGTCAACTTCCCAGCGAACTTTCCCTCCTCTCCACCTTTATACATTCAGCGACCGACCCCCGAAACAATGGATTCTCTCCTTCAATCCCTCTGCCTTGCTCCCCATCTCCCCTTAAGACCTGCCTTAAAACATTCCTTTTCCTACATGCTTACGGCCCAACCGCCCCACCAGACCACAGTCAGGCTCCGCCATTCTTAAGTGCTTTGAGATGCTACCATGCGTGGAGAGCGCTAAAGAATTGCAAGTTAACCTTATACCACAATAATAATCCTTGAATTTGATTTGGCTCCCCATGAGCATTTCCCCAGGTTGACAGGAGAGTGTAGCAACTTTGCCTTTTGTTGGCAAACAGAAGTGTTGTAACACCACCTTACGTCTGATTTGTGTGAACCTTGTGAGTGAGAGTAATCATAATATGAGATTGTTATTTTACTTTGATGACTTACCAACTGTCTTCTCAAGATCTGGAGGATACAAAGCAAAACTGTTAGAAACCAATATTGAATACAGTATTATTTAGTGGTCAAACTACCTGTTTACAACAATAACAAGCGATAAACTACACAGAATAAAGCTCAACTCAGTTACAGTAGGCACTCGTCGATCGCAACTTTCTCAATTGTGAACTCAAATATGCGCGAAGGAAAAAATGCGTGACTTTATTGAGTAACGTGCGTATATGCGCTGGCTGGTTGGTCTGCATATGGGAGTTCACCGCCCTCGCGCGATGCACCCTTAGGCGGAGAAGGGAGAGTGGAGCGAGCGATAAGAGAAGAGTGGAGCGTTCGACGAGAGAAGGGAGAGAGGAGCGAGCGATGAGATAATACTGCAATAATTAATAATTTAGCCAAGCTGTGGTAGTCTAAGATGCTGTTTTATTGTCTCCAGTGAGTCAGTGAGAGTGGGGAGAGGGGGCCTATTAAACAACAACAACAAAATGACATTTATAGAGCATCTTTCAGAATGGGATGATGTGGCAGTGATTTGGAAAGACTGATTCGAAAAGACAGTTGGATTGAGTTCCAGAGAGTGGGGACAGATAGGTTGAAAGCCTAACTTGCTGATGGGGGGAAGAATAGGGCAGTGACATGAAACAGGCCAGGTGGTTACTGAGTGAAGGGAGAAAGCAATTGATTTATAGAACTTGCATATTCTCACACAAACAGTAACACAGTGTTAAGTTGAGGGATGTTACTGACGGAAACGTACCTTTGATCTCTCGGTGCTGTTTTACACTGTAGACGACAAGAACACTCAGCACTATTATGGCAAGTCCTAAGAGCAGTGAGGAGACCACCAAACCCACTGGCACTTTGGGGAAGAACTCATCTGTCAAGAAATGTAAATATACATTCAAACATCTATTCTGATATCAAACACTAAATGCCTCCATTTACCCCCATGTTACTGTATTACACACAATAGCTCAGTCGCTACCACAGGCTTCAATCAAAGTGAAGCCTGGTATCGTATTGGATACAGTTTCAGCGGCCTGAGGGGTGACCTAGTGGCGGAGTTGGGCAATGTTGCGGAGGTGATTGAAGGCAGAATGAGTCACGGCTTGTAAGTGGGGGAGGAAAGACAGTTGAGGATAGAACAAGACATCTAGGTTCCTGACTGGTTTGTTGATATGGAATGTACAACCATGGAGGTTGATGCTGCCAGTACCTGAGGTGTGAAGGCGCTGACTGGAGCTAATCGGGAGGGCTTCAGTCTCGTTGACATTCAGTATTTATTCATTCCTAACGTAATAAGCAGCTTGAATAATTAACAGGAAGGTTGGGTGGGCTGGAGTACGGAGGTATTTTTGGAACCCCATCCACAGTCCCTCCACCTCGGGCTGTCCCTTCTCACCTTCAACACCCACCACTTTGACCATACATTCGGTCACCCACCTGCCTTTCATCCCTCCTGACCCTATCCCCCAGCTCATGACCAAATCTTTGACTTTTTATAGCATCTTCCACATTGGGACGTTGTCTCGATGTGAAAGGCAATTTACAAATGTAAATAGTTGTTATTAAAGATGATGAGAGGGATAATAGAGAGATAAAGGAGATGATGAATGGATATGGGGATAACGCGGGTAGATGGAGTTAGAATAGATCAGCCATGATCTTATTGAATGGTGGGACAGGCTCGAGCGACCGAGTGGCCTACTCCTGCTCCTAATTCTTACGAGTTTCATATTTTGAAAGGATGAAATTAGATACACCGTATCATCCAGACCGATGCATATTCACTTCATGTGTTGTACAACACATCAAGTGAAGTCCTGTACAATACTTTATGGAGTCCTGTAGCTCAGTGATTAGAGCACTCCCCTTACAAGCGCGAGATGTGAGTTTGATTCCCGGTGGGGTGAAACTTTGGGCAAGTTTCCTTACTCTGCACAGCTAATAATAGTCCCTCCAAAAGACACACTTGGTTATTGTAATACGCAACTTTTTGAGGGACACTGCTGTGCGCAACTTTCTGCCACGTTTCGCCCATGTATACACAGCCAATATATTTTACAGTATATTCTGTGAAGCAATTTGAGATGCATAGAAAACGTGAAAAGTGTTATTTCAAATGCAAGAGTTATTATAATAAATCTACATCATATTTTTCAGACCAACATTAATATTTACTGTGTTTACCAACCCAAGATTTGGAGTTTTCCTTCTTGTTCATTTTCTGAAATATGAATCAGACACTTGATCTTGTTGGTTGAATGGATTATTTCTATTTGGCTTTTAACACTGAAGAGACCTTTAGAATCCTGTTTGACTGTCCAGTTACTGAGTGTTGATAATTTGTTTCCCTGATCATCAACCCACAGAACCTCTGGTGCTGGGAACCATCCACTGGATTCACACAATAGCATCACACCACCATTGTGTTGTCCTTCAACATGAATCCAAGGCTGACTGCCAAGGCCTGGAAGAGACAGGAGACATGATTTGGATAACATTTATACTGAGGACATTACAGTGCAGTAACGTTACTAAAGATACATTTACAACATTCGGAATATTATGACATTAATGAAATATGACATTAATTGCAACTTAATTCAATTAAGTTGAATTTTGAACTTAGCATTAACAAATAATGAATTTGTAATAAAATAATAATCTGTACACACAGATTACGTGAAATAAAATGATTTGTAACCATTACTGACCTATAACTTTCAACTCAACCAGTGCATCTTGATATGATCCGGCGTACAAAACAAAACATGTGTACTTTCCATTATCTGATACTCGCACATCTGCCAGTCTGAGAGACACATTGCCATTGATAAATTCCTCTGCAAACATTTGTGTTCTGTGTCTGTAGGCTTCATCCTGACTCCTCAGTTGATCAAGTCCCTCCCTGTATAGGTGCACAGGGAAGTTGAATCTTGTCCTGAACCATCTCACCTCCACGTCCTCTAGAGGCAGGCCTGTGGAACACTTACAGTCCAGGACAACATCGGAACCAGCAGTGGCTGAGACAGAATGGCCAGGGCCACTGACTGTGAAACTCTCTGTTCAATAACAAACAATGGACATACCAGTAGTTAGGATTTTCAGCCGCACTCACTCAGGCAAACTCTTATGAATAGACAGCCAATGAGATACTAATTATTTCTGACATAAAGTAGCAGTTGCCCTTTTACAGCCTCAATCGAACCTATCATAATAATCCTTGCGTTTCATATAGTGCATTATAGATAATTATTTAGGGAGGACAAGTTTGTTGGGCGATGGGGAGAGCGCGCAGGAGTGAGATTGATTTGGAAATGTTTTTAAAAGAGCTAGCACAGACATGATGGCCTGAATGGCTTTGATCTGTGATACATACCGCCACCCTACCATTCCCCTATGCTCAGGTCCTGGCCCCTGTCTGTTCAGCACTTTGGGATTTCCTCCAGACATGAAAGGTGCTCTATAAATGTAATTTTGTTGCTGTTGTATAATTCTGTGCTGATTGTTTGTGATTATCATGTTGCACAGATGTCTCAAAGAGCTTCAAAGGATATACAGATAGATCCCACTTAACGTTGCCTCGTTTTTTTCGTTATTAAATTGCTTATACATTGGGAACATATATTCATTTAATGTTGTGATGTTTGCTATTATGTTGTTCGCCAGCAGGTGGAAAGGGGGCACAATAGAGCTAGGACCTATTAGAGAGCCAGGCCGGCAGCGAAAGCGGGAGGCAGTCGGCAGCGAGTGAGACCAGCAGTGAGTGAGTGAGCCAGGCAGGCTGTCAGGGAGTGAGTATAATTTTTTTATAAAAGAAAATTTTGACGAAAAATGTCCAAAAGTTCCTAACTCCAGTTTTTACATAAGTACATAAGAATTAGGAGCAGGAGTAGGCCATTCAGCCCTCGAGCCTGCTCCGCCATTCAATAAGATCATGGCTGATCTTCTGACCTAACTCTGATTACCTGCCCTATTCCCATATCTCCTAATCCCTCTATTTTTCAAAAATCTATCAGTCTCAGCCTTGAAAATGTTCAAGGACTGAGCATCTACAGCCTTCTGGGGGAGTGAATTCCATAAATTCATTACCCTATGAGTGAAGAAATGTTTCCTCAACTCTGTTCTAAAAGGCTGACCCTTCATTTTAAGACTGTGATCCCTGGTTATAGATTCTCCTACCAGGGAAACAGTGCCTACTTTATCTAGCCCTTTAAGAATCTTATATGTTACATTCATTCCCATGTATTTGCTTCACATTGTTTTGCTTAAAGTAGCACTTTGTAAGAACCAAACTACGACATAAGCTGGGTCTACCTGTACTGTAAAATGCTGTGAATGTATATTGTGAGCGAAAGGTGGTATTCATTTTTGCACACAGCATTGACCCACTGTTAGTCATTGGTGTAATGAAAGTGTGGATTAGCAATATTGAAGTCGAGATCTTTCATCCCAAACTAACATTTAATTTAGACAACCGACCTAGGATGTTCCACAAGAACTGCATAGCCATGATTTTTGTTGGGAACATGAAAAGAGGGAATGAGTCATAGCAAATGAAAAGACCAGAGGCAAATCACCAAGACAGCACACAGCATCCACTTCAAGGAGGGCACGTCTGGATCACATTCCAGCAGTGAACCTAGATGCTGATGATCCAGTGATAGTTGAAGAAGAGGAGGAGGATTCTGACAAAGACAGTAGTAGCAATGATGATGATGATGACAATACTGTTACACATGAACAGAAGGCTAAAGAAGAAAGAATCAGAATGGAAAATATTCTAAGTGGCAACATCTTGCTGAACTTCATGGGCCAGTCAAGCTTCAAAGTGAAGAGGAGGTGTCATTGTGTTCAAGAATACAACAACAATAAAATTACACTTGTATAGTGCCTTTCACATCAGAAGGACGTCTCGAGGTGCTGGAAAATTACTGCTTCAGACCCGAGCTGAGGACAGGGGGTGGGAGGGAGTTGCCGATGGGTCCAACGAAGAGGATATTCTTCAGGTGAGACTTGAAGGAGGCCAGGGTGGGTACGAGGTGGAGGGACTTTGGGATGGAGTTCCATAAGTTTGGGGCAATGTGACTGAAGGCTCGCCCACCAATGGTTGGGTGGGTGGGTTGGGGGACGTGGAGCAGGCCAGAGCCTGCTGAATGGAATGGTGGGTGGGGGGCAGGTTGATTAGGGGATAGGAGGTCACGGATGTAGGGTGGGTGGGGGTGGGCGAGGTGGTGGAGGGCTTTAAATGTGAGGACCAGGATCTTCAATTGGATCCTCTGGATGATGGGGAGCCAATGGAGTCGGGTGAGGATGGGGGAGATGGGGGTCGCGGAGTTTGGAATGGTAGAGGTCACAGGCCCTAGAGTTCTAGATTATCTGCAGCCTAGTGCGAAATAGATGGAAGACACAAGAAAAGATAAAAGATTTGTAAATGATACCCTTGCTCTGAATTCCAACAGAAATTTATGGCAAGTTTATCAAATACAGTAAAATCCTGTTTATCCAGCACCCGTGGGACCTGGCCAATGCCGGTTAAAGTGCCTCCTGGATATTCGGGCAACATGCAGCCAAAAAAACTGTACCACAATTTTAAAGTCGTGCAACTTTACTAGCGGCAAACCAATAGCCCAAGACTCTTTTCACTTTCTAGAGCCCTAGACTCTACTAGCGGCAAACCAAAATACTGCACATGCACGACAATGTGGGTTATCGGCAAGCATTATTGGCTTGCCAATATTATGGCTTTAAAATCGCTCCGTTTTTTTCACCCGCTTGGCATGCTCCATTATCGCTGGACTATAAACCTCAACCGCAGCATCGTGGCTTCAAGCGCAGCATCTACTAGTGAAGGTGAGAAGTGCAAGAGAGTAATTTTATCAATAAGTACCAATACAATATTCTGTTGTTATGTTATTATTGATGCGTTTACAAATGGTCCACTGCTATTGTTCCGGATAAGTGCCGGTTCATCGAGAAAACGGATAAACGGGCTTCTGCTGTAATTAGAACCAAATACTGATATTGCTGATTTTATTATTGATGACCAGCATTTGGATTCCTGCAGTTCAGTGGTTAGAGCACTCGCTTTACAAATGTGAGACCTGTGTTCAAATCCAGGCTGGTCTGGGTAAAACCTTGGGCAAGTTTCCTTACTCCACACGCCTAATAATAATCCCTCAAAAAACCGATAATAAAACTGGCCATTGCAATCCACGACTGTTTGTGGGACACTGCTATGTGTTTCACCCACTAATATAAGAACAACAACTTTGATTTATATAGCGTGCTCCATGCCAGACAGCATCTCAGAGCGCTTCACAATAACGGATCCCAGGCCGAGCCATAAGGGGAGGGGACGAGGCGAAGGGAGTGAGAAAGGGAGTTCCAGATCTTCAAGGTGTAGTGACTGAAGGCATGGCTGACATTAGTGGAGCGGAGGGATCGGGGTACAAGGAGGAAGCCAGACCTGGAGAAGGCCAGACCTGGTGGAGTGAAGACAATGGCTGCTGTTTTGGGGAGAGAGGTCAGAGAGGTAGGGTGTTGCAGAGGAGTGGAGAGATTTGAAGACAAGAGTGAGGATCTTGAAATCGATCCTCTCCGGGACAGGGAGCCAGTGAAGTCTGGCAAGGACTGGGGTAATAGGGGAGCGAAGTTTGGTGCGGGTGAGAACTTGGGCGGTTCTGAATGAACTGGATTTTATGGATTGTGGTGGTGGGGAGACCAGCGAGGAGTGCATTTGCGTAGTCCAGCCAAGAGTTGCCAAAGGCAAAGGAGCAGGGTTTCAGCGGCTTTTGGGGTGAGGTATTGCCGGAGACGGGCTATATGTCGGAGGTGGAAAAAAGTGGTGCTGGTGAGGGACCGGATGTGGGGGAGGAAGGACAGTTGGGGATCGAACCCGACGTCAAGGTTGTGTACCAGTTCGGAGAGTTTTAGGGGCAGGTTGGGTAGGTGGAGTAGGTGAGATCCCATGTGATTGAAGACGATGTCGAGAGCCAAAGAGTATGGCTTCCAGTCAATTATACAGTCAATTAACTTTACAGTATATTCTGTGAAGCGCTTTGAGATGAGGCAATGTTAAGCAGGTTATAATGTTAAGATATATCTGTATATCAATAATAAAATTGGTCATTTCAATCCATGACTGTTTGTGGGACCCTGCGGTGCACAATTGGCTGCCGTGATTCGTCCACAAATATACAGTCAATTCACTCTACAGTATAGTCTGTGAAGCGCTTTGAGATGTCGATAAGATGTGAAAAGCACTATATTAAATGCAAGGATTATTATTATTATTATTATTATTATTATATTATCAGGTCACAACCCAGATTGAAGAGTTTCTCCCTTTGCCTTCATCAATTTAACACCAACAGAAATCAAACAGATACAACGTGTTTCCTTACCAGCCAGTGAGAGGGGGAGCACAAGCCATAGGACCTGAATACAGTGTTTCCAGATCATCTTCTTTGGGTCTTCACATGGAGATCACATCTGTGGTTACAACAGCAAATCAGATAATTACACACAGAGATTTGTGTTTGGACATAATTAGCAAACTATAAAACATAATGAATAATTCTGTGATCTTACAACATGTATCTGGCACCCTCGGAACCTGGCCAATGCTGGTTAAACGACATGCCGGATATTCGGGCGGATTCGACACCGAAAACCCAACTCCCCCAAAATTAACTTATTTTAACACATACCATATTAATGATAGACTAAATAAAGACAGGTAATAACAGACCTTTATTATTCAGCTAAAAATCATCTTTGCTGGTAGATGCCTGGTTTGAAGCCATGATGCTGGAGTAGAGGTGTACAGTCTATCTTCTACAATGACTGATGTGAGGGAACAAAACGGCAGCAAAACCGAAATACCGATGCGAGGGGAAAAAATGACAGCACCACCTTCAGGCACTATTAGCAGCATTCCAAAATACCGATATGAGGGAAAAAGATGCCCTACCGTGATTGTACCGGACGAGATCTAGTTATTTGAATGGGGACCTTTTTTTTTCGGTGCCGGTTATGCGGAAGTTATGGTTGATCGGGTCATGGATAAACGGGCTTTTACTGTACTTTGCATTTACACACAGCAGAACAAACTGGCTTCTCTGTTGGAATAGTGATCTGGGATCTTTAAAATGCTTTTTTTCTTACGAAATCGCCCTTCCTAATATGCATGCATGCATCCCTCCCTCCCTCCCTCCTGTGCACTTTCCTATCAGCGTCCAGTGTTTCAGTTAAAATTTTACATGCTGCATTACCTGACTGATTTGGTTCAGATGCTTAATCTTGCTTAAGATGGTTATTGGGAAGTCCTGTTAGAGCACTTGCCTTACAAGCGTGAGACCTACAACAACAACAATAAAATTGCACTTATAGAGTACGTTTCACATTGGGAGGATGTCCCAAAGCGCTGAACAGTCAGGTAGGAACCCGAGTGGGGGGTGGGGGAGGGTCGGGGTAGGGGAAGGAGAGTTAGTAGGGGAGCCAAAGGTGCGGTCGAGAGGAAGGTCTTGAGATCGGCTTTGAAGGAGGAAAGGGAGGAAGCGAGGGCGGAGGGGCTGCGGGATGGAGTTCCACAGTGTGGGAGCAGAGAGGCTGAAAGCCAGGCCACCGATGGTTGGACGCGGAGCAGGCCTGAGTATGCTGAACGGAGGGTGCGGGCAGGCTGATAGGGAGACAGCAGGTCAGAGAGATAGGCTGGGGCAAGGCCGTGAATGGCCTTGAAAGTGAGGACGAGGGAATTGAACCTACGTTCGAATCTTGGCAGGTCAGGGCGAAACCTTGGGCAAGTTTTCTTGCTCTACACACACACACACACACACACACGCATAATAATAATCCCTCCAAAAAAAACAATAATAAAATTGGTCATTTTAATCCACGACTGTTTATGGGGGTCGCTGTTGTGCGCAATTGGCTGCCACGTTTCACCCACAAATATACAGTCAATTCACTTTACAGTATATTCTGTGAAGCGCTTTGAGACGTCTAGAGGATGTGAAAAGTGCCATATCAAATGCAAGGATTATTATTATTATTTAACTGTGACAGTGAGGCCCCCCCCCAGCCCCACACTGGGGGGTCTCCATGAGGTAGTTTTGGGGAAGAAACATGTGTGTGACTGCTCTATGTGCTCCTCCCCTCCCTCTCCTCAGATCTGCTCCTTATTCACCCCCAACAAGGTGCAGGTCAGAGACGAGGCTCCCATTCCCCTCACCCCTCACTGGCCTCCAATTCTCAGCGTTTAAACAACAAACTGGGAATAAACTCACTGCAGCCGCTCCCGCTTTACTATTTACACAAACCTGACAATGGAGAACATTTATTTCACAGTTAAACTCAACATCACAGGGTGCGAAAGTGAAACCAGTCAATCCTGTAACTGCGATATAATGTAAAAGTATGATTGTTTTTATATCACTGTCTAATTTTATTTCAGGAAACAATTTCTGACACTGACCTGTTTGGGTTCGGTCCTGAAAGAGAAGAATCTTCACTGTTAGAAGTGAATTGAACATGTGTCCCAAGATGGCAATGTTCAGAGACTATTTCTGGTTTTGGTTTCCTGCTGATTTCCTGGTTTGTGGGAATCACATGAAAACACACACAAACAGTTCAAATATTCCCTACATCATAGAGTGGGCAACAGTCCTGTGATGTTCACTGCGAGTGTTGACGGTAGCTCCTCACATATTGTTGTCTGAGTCTGCTCAGAGCCTCACCTTCAGTCCAACAGCAAACAACAGCCTCTCTCCCTCTGAACGCACTGCACTCCACTCCCTCAGGGCCAACCCTGATTTCATCATCAAACCAGCTGACCAGGGTGCTGCTGTCGTTGTCTGGCGTAAGGAGCCGTATCTGGCAGAGGCCAAACGCCAGCTCTCCGACAACGCCGCCTACCTTCCACTCAACCATGACCCCACAGCTCAACACCAAGCCTCCGTCACTGAGGTAGTTAATAACCTCATCTCCGCTGGTGACCTTCCTCCTACTGCGTCCAACCTCATAGTCACCCAACCCCGCACAGCCCGCCTACACTTTCTCCCCAAGATTCCTAAACAGGACTGTCCTGGCAGACCCGTTGTCTCAGCCTGCTCCTGTCCCACTGAATTCATTTCATCATATTTAGACTACATTTTTGCTCCCCTCGTCCAATCCCTACCCAACTATATCCGTGACTCGTCGGACGCCCTCCGACATTTCGACAATTTCCAGTTGCACGGTCCTGAACGTCTCCTTTTCACACTGGACGTTCAGTCCCTCTGCACCTCCATGTCCGTATGGCTCAAGTCAATGAGAAAGGTCTCAGGTGCCACCTGAAGATGGTGCAAAGGAGGGTTTGAGGTGAAGGGGTTGAGGGAGGGAGTTCCAAACTCCAAAGTTTCAGGGCACAGTGGTGGAAAGCACGGCTGCCGATGGTCGAGCATAGGATTCGGGGGGACAAGGAGGAGGCCAGACCCAGTAGAGCGGAAGCAGCAGTACTGCTGTGAGGAGAGACGAGGTAGGGGGGATGAATCCTGTGAAGCGCTTTGAGACGTCCCCCAGACACGAGAAGGTATGTGTGTCAGACAGGGATTATTATTTATTAAATTGCGTGGACAATGGTGTCTCACTCGGTCATATATATATAATAATAATCCTTGCATTTGATACGGCGCTTTTCACATCTTATCGACGTCCCAAAGCGCTTCACAGACCACACTGTAAAGTGAAGTGACTGCATATATTTGTGGGCGAAACACGGCAGCCAATTGCGCACAGCGGCGTCCCCCCCACACACAGTCGTGGATTGAAATGACCAACTTTATCAAGGCCGTACGCAGGGGGGGTGCGACGGGTGCGTACGCACCCCCCCAAATTATAAAAGGTCCACATTTTCCGGGGTAGAGAATTGTATTTTTTTATCAAATTTAAATACCAAGTAAATTTATTGAACATTTGAGTAACAATCAGTTCTTCAAAACTATGTATAAATTATAAACTCACATCTTTGAATGATTTAGTATTAATATAAAATTATCGAGTCGCGCACCAGAATCGGCGTCTACCCCAAAACATACCGCGTCGATAGACCAGTCCATGACGCGGCGAGTCTGTGACTCGTGATTGGATAAACATAGGAGCCAAGACTCAAATCCTCGTTTGGAAATCATCCCGTAAACAGCCACAAGGGGCAGCACCAATTCTGGAGTTAAAATCATCTTTTCATCTGATCACCGTAAGTAAAAATGACTCAAGTTTTGAGAGGTGTGACTGTAATGCTAGCAAACAATGACAACATATGTACAAGCTTCTGAGAAATTAAAGCTTTTGAGAACCCAACAAAAAGTTATATGCTGGACGGGAATGCCTATCTTTAAAAAAAATACGCATGGACATAGACCTAGGCTTTAGCGCCTATTCTACGTGGTGTGTCAATCGGAAATCATCCCGTATACAGTCACTACATAAAAAGGTAGCACCACTTTGTGGAAGCTGAAATCGTATTTTAATCTGATAATGTTAGCAATTGATAATAGTGCCTTAGTACATTGTCAGACAGCTCAGAGGCTTCACAGAACGTACTGTAAAGTGGCCAGTTTTTGCCCAGGATTGTCCCACAAACACCGATGGAGTGAGTCACCGATTTTATTTGGGGGCGTTTGTTGGCCAGGACAACAGGAGAGAGACTTCCCTCCGCTTTTCGAGTAGTGTCAGAGGATCTTTTCACATCCATCTAAACAGACGGATCAGACCTCGGTTCAGCATCTCAACCAAAAGAACAGCCTCTAACAATGGGACACCCCCCCCCCCCCAGCACCACATTGAAGTGTCAGCTTCCTCTGTGTGATACCGAGTGCCGACGTGGGGTTTGAACCCACAACTTTCTGACTCAGAGGCCAGAGTGCTATTCACTGTGCCAGGCGACTCGCCAGGTGATGCTGCTGTCTTCTATCACCTGTGGGAAACTTTCTTTCCCTCCTACTCAGTGCCTCTGAATCTGAAGACATTCCCATGGTCGAGGTTGCATATCTGACTGATTGACAACTGAGATTTATTTTCAGGGTTTGTGGGCAGTGTCACGTAATTGGCTATAACTTAAAGGATTGTTAACCTGCACCTGTTAGAATTGAGGTCCCCAGAACTGCTGCCTCACACCAGCGGGATATAAAGGACAGGTGCAGTCGAGTCTGCAAAGCAACAGCTCTTCCTACACAAATCTCTTCAACGTGACTCCTCTGAAAGTCACTCTTTCTCTCTTTGAATAATAATATAATCCGTGCATTTCATGTAGCGAGGTAGGTTAGGGTCGGTCTACCTCGTGTTCTGTGACCGTGCAATGGTTCCCATAGGATAGTAGCACTATGGACAGTTTCCTCCCGGCTTCTCCAGCTATGTCCGCTAAACCTAAGACGCCTCTGCGGTAATGTCTGTGATACCAGTGTGGTGGTGTACCATATACAAGGCCGTACGCAGGGGGGGTGCGACGGGTGCGTACGCACCCCCCCAAATTATAAAAGGTCCACATTTTCCGGGGTAGAGAATTGTATTTTTTATCAAGTTTAAATACCAAGTAAATTTATTGAGCATTTGTGTAACAATCAGTTCTTCAAAACTATGTATAAATTATAAACTCACATCTTTGAATGATTTAGTATTAATATAAAATTATCGAGTCGCGCACCAGAATCGGCGTCTACCCCAAAACATATCGCGTCGATAGACCAGTCCATGACGCGGCGAGTCTGTAACTCGTGATTGGATAAACATTGGCGCCAAGACTCAAATCCTCGTTTGGAAATCATCCCGTAAACAGCCACAAGGGTAGCACCACTGCTGGAAGTTAAATCATCTTTTCATCTGATCACCGTAAGTAAAAAATACTCAAGTTTTGAGAGGTGTGACTGTAATGCTAGCAAACAATGACAACATATTTACAAGCTTCTGAGAAATTAAAGCTTTTGAGAACCCAACAAAAAAGTTATATGTGCTGGACGGGAATGCCTATCTTTAAAAAAAATACTCATGGACATAGACCTAGGCTTTAGCGCCTATTCCACGTGGTGTGTCAATCGGAAATCATCCCGTATACAGTCACTACATAAAAAGGTAGCACCACTTTGTGGAAGCTGAAATCATATTTTAATCTGATAAATGTCAGTAAAAATGACTTATGTTTTGATAGGCGTGTTTCTGAAATATCATGTTTCTTGTTTTGTCTTGATTATCACATTTGATTTATATTATTAAAAATGTATTCCTGTAATTAAAAATTGCTTTTAGAGACGTCCACTGGCATGCAAAAAACATATGACCGCAAAGATAAACAGTGCTACTTTATTTCACATTCAGTTTTGTACCCAGAGTGAAAAAACATCAATGTCGCACGAATTTGGCATAAAAATAGTTTCACCGTCATCTGATCAAGCGAACTCGGGCATTGACAACCACACTTCTCCACTGATCCCTTCTCTCCATGCAGCCTGACAACTCCCGCCTGCCAATACCCCAATCGCGCTCCAGAGTATCGAGTATTCGACCTTCCAAAAAAATTTAGACACGGACTACCGGGGAAAATAAAAACACTGAATAAATAATGATGCTCTTAGACACCAAGGGCATGAAACATTTACCGTTCATATTGGATCTTCTGAATCGATTAAATAAGACCTCAAACTGTGTAAAACGTCGGAGCCTTGAGGGGGCTTCGGGGGCAGCCCCCAAGCCCCCGGCCATTGTTGGTCCCATCACTAGCAATTCGCACCCCCCCAAAAAAAATCCTGCGTACGGCCCTGTTTATTGTTGTGTTTTTTTTGTTGGAGGGATTATTATTAGGCGTGTGGCGTAAGGAAACTTGCCTGACGTTTTGCCCTGACCTGCCTGGATTCGAACACAGGTCTCCCCAGCCTTGCAAGACAAGTGCTCTAATCACTGAGCCACAGTAGTTTACGGTGTGTGAGTGCGTGTACGATCAGTGGATATACACAGTGTATCCACTGATCGTACACGCACTCACATTGCACCAAAAGTTTTTTTCAATTAAAATTTTATTTTTCATTTTTTAAATTACTGTTAATTAAATTACATTAAATTACTGATGTACCCAGTGTGTGTGTGTGTGTCAGTGTGTGTGTGTGTCAGTGTGTGTGTGTCAGTGTGTGTGTGTGTCAGTGTGTGTGTGTGTCAGTGTGTGTGTGTGTCAGTGTGTGTGTGTCAGTGTGTGTGTGTGTGTCAGTGTGTGTGTCAGTGTGTGTGTGTGTGTCAGTGTGTGTGTCAGTGTGTGTGTCAGTGTGTGTGTGTGTGTCAGTGTGTGTGTCAGTGTCAGTGTGTGTGTGTCAGTGTGTGTGTGTGTGTGTTTCAATGTGCGTGTGAATGCTAATGTGTGTGTTTCCACATGTGTGTCAGTTTGGATGCTGGTGTACTTAGATTGTGTGTACTCAGTCAGTGTAGTGTGTGTGTGTCAGTGTGTGTGTGTCAGTGTGTGTGTGTCAGTGTGTGTGTGTGTCAGTGTGTGTGTGTCAGTGTGTGTGTCAGTGTGTCAGTTCGGATGCTGCTGTACTCAGTGTGTGTGTGTCAGTGTGTGTGTGTGTGTGTCAGTGTGTGTGTGTGTGTGTCAGTGTGTGTGTGTGTGTCAGTGTGTGTGTGTGTCAGTGTGTGTGTGTCAGTGTGTGTGTGTGTCAGTGTGTGTGTGTCAGTGTGTGTGTGTCAGTGTGTGTGTGTGTGTGTCAGTGTGTGTGTCAGTGTGTATGTAGTCAGTGTGTGCACACAGAGCCCTGGGCTGTGGGCTGGGTCTCCTCATCGGGGTCCAGTTGATCTCTGCGTATGTGACTTCGTCGAGGCTGCGCAGGGAGTGAGGCAGCTGTGGGGAGAAGACACGAGAGAGAGAAACAGTCAGGGGCAGTCATACGCTGACTGTACACACACAGGGCGAAAAGTGAGGCAAGTTTCCTCACTCAACAAGCCTCTATATGCCTAGCAGCAAGTAGAAACCTGTCGATTGGCGAGTTGCCATTTTCGGGAGTAATAATCCCTTAAAAAATAAAAAACTATAAGAATTTGGTCCCTCGATCCACTACCTTTTGGGGGGGACGCTGCTGTGCGCAGTTGGCTACAGCATTTCGCCCACAAAATGTACAGTCTGTTACACTCTGGCTTTGAGACGTCTCAAAGACCTAATGAGGTGCTGTATCAAATGCGAGGATTATTCTTATTCTTAGTTTGCATTTATTTAGACCCACAGTGACTGTGTATATCCACTGATCGTACACACACTCACACACCGTAAACTACTGTATACTTCACACACTGTAGTGTGTGTGTGTGTGTGTGTAGTCAGTGTTTGTAGTCAATATACCAAGGCCGTACGCAGGGGGGGTGCGACGGGTGCGTACGCACCCCCCCAAATTATAAAAGGTCCACATTTTCCGGGGTAGAGAATTGTATTTTTTTATCAAATTTAAATACCAAGTAAATTTATTGAACATTTGAGTAACAATCAGTTCTTCAAAACTATGTATAAATTATAAACTCACATCTTTGAATGATTTAGTATTAATATAAAATTATCGAGTCGCACACCAGAATCGGCGTCTACCCCAAAACATACCGCGTCGATAGACCAGTCCATGACGCGGCGAGTCTGTGACTCGTGATTGGATAAACATAGGAGCCAAGACTCAAATCCTCGTTTGGAAATCATCCCGTAAACAGCCACAAGGGGCAGCACCAATTCTGGAGTTAAAATCATCTTTTCATCTGATCACCGTAAGTAAAAATGACTCAAGTTTTGAGAGGTGTGACTGTAATGCTAGCAAACAATGACAACATATGTACAAGCTTCTGAGAAATTAAAGCTTTTGAGAACCCAACAAAAAGTTATATGCTGGACGGGAATGCCTATCTTTAAAAAAAATACGCATGGACATAGACCTAGGCTTTAGCGCCTATTCTACGTGGTGTGTCAATCGGAAATCATCCCGTATACAGTCACTACATAAAAAGGTAGCACCACTTTGTGGAAGCTGAAATCGTATTTTAATCTGATAATGTTAGCAATTGATAATAGTGCCTTAGTACATTGTCAGACAGCTCAGAGCGCTTCACAGAACGTACTGTAAAGTGGCCAGTTTTTGCCCAGGATTGTCCCACAAACACCGATGGAGTGAGTCACCGATTTTATTTGGGGGCGTTTGTTGGCCAGGACAACAGGAGAGAGACTTCCCTCCGCTTTTCGAGTAGTGTCAGAGGATCTTTTCACATCCATCTAAACAGACGGATCAGACCTCGGTTCAGCATCTCAACCAAAAGAACAGCCTCTAACCCCCCCCCCCCCCCCACAGCACCACATTGAAGTGTCAGCTTCCTCTGTGTGATACCGAGTGCCGACGTGGGGTTTGAACCCACAACTTTCTGACTCAGAGGCCAGAGTGCTATTCACTGTGCCAGGCGACTCGCCAGGTGATGCTGCTGTCTTCTATCACCTGTGGGAAACTTTCTTTCCCTCCTACTCAGTGCCTCTGAATCTGAAGACATTCCCAAGGTCGAGGTTGCATATCTGACTGATTGACAACTGAGATTTATTTTCAGGGTTTGTGGGCAGTGTCACGTAATTGGCTATAACTTAAAGGATTGTTAACCTGCACCTGTTAGAGTTGAGGTCCCCAGAACTGCTGCCTCACACCAGCGGGATATAAAGGACAGGTGCAGTCGAGTCTGCAAAGCAACAGCTCTTCCTACACAAATCTCTTCAACGTGACTCCTCTGAAAGTCACTCTTTCTCTCTTTGAATAATAATATAATCCGTGCATTTCATGTAGCGAGGTAGGTTAGGGTCGGTCTACCTCGTGTTCTGTGACCGTGCAATGGTTCCCATAGGATAGTAGCACTATGGACAGTTTCCTCCCGGCTTCTCCAGCTATGTCCGCTAAACCTAAGACGCCTCTGCGGTAATGTCTGTGATACCAGTGTGGTAGTGTACCATATAGCTCACAATTTGTCAGATGCTGTCGCCAGTAAACGTTCAGGGCGTCTCTTAGAAGCCTGGTATATACCTCACGAGTCACCTAATCTCCTGGGTTTGCCTAAGTGTCCAGCATTCTGCTCCGTATAGGAGCGACTTTCAGCCCTCGCGTTAATGCACATTCATTATAATATGGAAATCGATATTGGTAGAGCGGTTGACGTATTGGCTTCAAAGCGACCGAGGCGTCTCGAATACGGAATGCTATTAAAGAATTAATTTCCCCTCCCTTATTTTTTCAAGTATTTTTTCGTCAGGTCAGTATTGCTTGATGGGTCACTGCCTTTCATTTTGATTCTAAATAAATAAAAACTAACTACACTATTGCTCACAGTTCAACGATATTTTCAGGATAATGCTGATAACAGGCTTGTAACACGTGTGAATTAACTGTTTTACACTGATTTTCAGTTTCTGTATATTTTCTTGTCTTTTATAACATTTGCTTTGCTGGAATATCTGAGCACATCATTCATACTTTATTCTTACATTATTGTTCATTACAGTCCGAAAGAAGTTTAGTCTTAGGATAACAATGCAGAACAACTTATTAGTTACCGTCAATCTGTAGTTTATGATCATTTTCTCTATACGCCTACATTTATCAAGCATTCGTCATTGTACTGTGTTAATTGGATTGTAATTTACTTTATCGTTCGCATTCCTTACATCATCGAGTCAACAATCGTGTTTGCTTTTATCGGCGAACACATTCGACCTTCCCAATTAGACACGGACTACCGGGGAAAATAAAAACACTGAATAAATAATGATGCTCTTAAACACCAAGGGCATAAATACCGTTCATATTGGATCTTCTGAACCGATTAAATAAGACCTCAAACTGTGTAAAACGTCGGAGCCTCGAGGGGGCCCCGGGGGCAGCCCCCAAGCCCCCGGCCATTGTTGGTCCCTTCACTAGCAATTCGCACCCCCCCATTAAACATCCTGCGTACGGCCCTGTATACTGTACACACACAGAATGTATATACGCCCACACACATACTGTACACACAGACTACAAACACACAGTCTGCATACACACAGATACATACACATAGACTTTACATACACACACACACACACATACTGACTGTGCACACACACACACACATACTGACTGTGCACACACACACACACACATACTGACTGTGCACACACACACACACACAATTGGAAGCTGTGTGTTAAGGCTGGCCAGTGAGGGGCGCGTTGGAGCCACTGTTTGCAATCGTGTGAGAAGCGAAGAGACGAGTTTCACTCTCAGTCACCGACCACATGGCTGCACCTCTCCACAAGGGAAGAGCAGGCTTAGATCGGGCGGAAGGTGGTTGGCTCTCGGGGAGATATTTTAAATTTAATTACTAAAATTTTTTAAATTTAGTTTCTAAAATGGCATTGGTATTGGATACTTCTGAGATTTTGCTTTAAACCAGCCCTCGTTATAACATAATATATTATATTCTGTAGCTCCTGTAGCTCAGTGGTTAGAGCACTCGCATTCACTAGCGTGAGACCTGTGTTCAAATCCAGGCAGGTCAGGGCGAAACCTTGGGCAAGTTTCCTTACTCCACACACACACACAGACACAGACACACACACAATAATAATCCCTCCAAATAAACACAATAAAGAAATTTGTCATTTCAATCCACGACTGTGTGTGGGGGACGCTGCTGTGCGCAATTGGCTGCTGCGTTTCGCCCACAAATATATACAGTCGCTTCACTTCACAGTATATTCCGTGAAGCGCTTTGAAAAATCTCTAAGACGATGAAGTGTGAAAAGCGCTGCGTCAAATGCAAGGATTATTATTATTATTATTGTATTTCAAGATGTATATTCAAAGCTGTGCATTCTGCAATACATGACCAATATTCTCATTCAGCCAACAACAGCTTAAATAGTCCCAGTGAATCAGTTGGTGTGCAGATTGCAAAGGCAATCGAGCACCGTTGAGTTTGTGGAGTCTTGCAGTTCAGTGGTTAGCTCTCTCGCCTCTCGAGCGAGAGGACCCAGAGTCGATTCCTGGGCAGGGAAGTACCTTCGCATGCCTCTGTTTAACTAGCGGTAAGTAGGAATGCCCGTGTTACTCGATTGTGGGTCACCCAATCAACGGCTGTTTGTGGGACACTGCCGTGTGCAAATGGCTGCCACGTTTCATCCACTAAATCAATCAAAACGTACGTTTATATATCGCCTTTCGCGTCGAGGGGACGTCCCGAGGAGCTGTACAGACAGGTAGGGACAAGAGCAGGGGTGATGGGGAGGGGTCGGGGTGGGATGAAGGAGGGTAGGAGAATTGACTGTACGTTTGTGGGCGAAACGCGGCAGCCAAATCGGGGCCGGGGGAGAAAGGGGGAAAAGAGGGTAAAGTGGTACTTGTGAAGAGGGACTGGGCACTAATACTAACACGGCAGATAAAGTGTGTGTGTGTTTCCTCCTGCCTCAAACCTGGTCTGTTCCATTAAGCCACTCGCTGAAGCTCCCTGGGGGCGGCCAATCAGCAGCCAGCGGGAGGGGGGGAAAGGGGGCGGGACATCGACCGCTTCGGGAAGGAACCAGACACTTCCCGGACATTTCCCGGCGGACGGAAATGAACCAGACATTTCCTCCCTTCCCGCCCCCCCACCCCACCCCCCCCAAAAAAAAAGACCTGTGAAGCCATTTGAGACATCGGAAGTATTATTTTCTATTGTTAAACTTGTGTCATCCTCTCAACACATAAGAAGCCATAATGTCGAAGAAAATGTCCCGGACACTTTTGGAGAAGATAGAAGTGTTAGACAGGGTCAAGTTGGAGCCGCGGGGGACTCCCCTGCGAGAACTGGCCAGGAGGCTCGGGGTCAAGAAGTCGACGCTGGGTGACCTCGTCGCCAGTGAGACGAAGCTGCGCCGGACAGCGGCCACCTTGGCCGAGGGCGACGTGGGTCTGCGTAAGAAGAGGGATCGCAAAGGCAAAGATCCCCAGGTGGAGCTCGCTCTCCTCCTGTGGTTCCAAAGGGCGTCCACCGAGGGGCAGCCGCTCAATGGGCCCATCCTCAAAGCCAAGGCGCAGAGCCTGGCGCACGAGCTCGGGAAGCCGGGGTTCACCGTGACCGACGGCTGGTTTAGCCGCTGGAAGGCACGTAACAACATAGTGTACAGGCTGTTTCCCGGAGAGCTGAGGAGCGCTGGCCTAGAGGGCGCTAACTCCCGCACCGTGCTGCTCTCTTCCTATGCCCCAGATGCCATCTACAACGCGGAGGAAACGTGGCTGCGCTATCGCGCGGTGCCCAACGGCTCGTATTTGCACCCGACTGAGCCGAGTGGTGTAAAGGGAGCGACGGACAGTGTCACGCTGATGGTCTGCGCCAACATGACCGGCTGCGACCGGCGCAAACTGCTGGTCATCGGGAAGAGCCAGCGCCCTCGCTGTATGCAGGGAGTCGACTGCGCCGTTCTGCCTGTCACCTATAAGGCCAACAAAATGGCGTGGATGACAGGAACGATATTTAAGGAGTGGCTGGTGCAGTGGGACACAGAGCTGGTCAACCTGGGGCGTAAAATTCTTCTTCTCATGGACAGCGCACCGTGTCATCTGACCGTCCCAATGCTTAAGAACATCTGCCTGGAGCTGATTCCCCCGGACACCACCATGATCCAACCCATGGGTCAAGGAATCATCCGACACCTGAAGTTTTCCTACCGCGAGGAGCTACGGAATCGCCTCCTCGACGCCATTGACAGCAACACCATCAGCCCCCAGGCCTCGGTGGGAAAGATGGCCAGACACATCAGCCTGCTGGATGCCATCGGCATGGCTGCCAGGGCCTGGGAGAGCATGGAGCCTGCGATGATATCCAATTGCTTCGCAAAGGCAGGGTTTGCGTCTGGTGACGCTGCTCCCCGTGCTGAGGCTGACGAGAAGACAAGCACAGAGGCCGAGGGCGAGAGGCAGATCGCTGACCAGTTCCTGGACATTGACTCTGATCTACCTTGCCGTGATCCGCAAGGTCAGGAGAATATCGTGGCCGAAGCTGGTGCCGCCGAGCGCCTACTAGTCGAGAACAGCAGCGACAGCGACTCTGAGGACAATGGGGGCCTCGCCTGTGACAGCCAGCACAGCTCTGACTGGCCTGCGAGAGGCTGAACGCTTCTTACTAAAGAGCGGACTCTACAACAAGTTTTCGAACGCACTTAACGACATCGTTGCGAGCATCAGAGAGCGACGCCACGCTGATCTCGTACAGTCCGACTTGAGAGAACTTTTCAATAAAAAAGTTTAAGTTTCTGTCACTTCTTTTTTTACCCGTTTTCTGTGAACACTATTTATCAAGGTATCAATCACCTTCTTAGTTTGTAAATGACAGTGAGCATTGTGTTCAGGGCTTTACACATCAGCAATTGGTGACAGTGCCTCGGGACTTCCTCCTGACGTCAGAGGCGCTATATGTTGTAGTAATTGGCGTTACTATGTTGTCAGTAATTGGGTTAAAACAAAGGATGAGATTTAATACATCGATAGCGGTCAGCCTCAGAAGCTGCTTATTTCAGATTAAATGCTCGGCTCTTTCGTGTCCGATTTAACCGGCGTCCATTGTATCCACCCAGCCGGTCAATTTAACCCTCAGTAAATGATTCTGTTTCTGATATCGCCCTCTAACTTAACTACATCGGGAGACACGAGGGAAAGGTAAATTTACTCGGGTCCAGGTGTGTTAGCAATAATACTGATGTGAATTTTACTGTTTAATAATGTTCTGGAAGTTCTCAGCTCTTATGTTTATGGTGTAACCTGTGAAGCTCTTTGAGATGTCCACCTGACACGAAAGGCGCTTCTCAAACGTCAGGATTATTATTGATGTTTTACTGTGAATAATAGGGTGAAGTTTCCCCATCAACACCGCCATTCCACACGCCTCTGTTTATCCTGCAGGGAAAAGGACCACAGTTCTAGGGCGATTTCCGATCACTTTACTGGGGTCACAATCCCTTAACAATAATAACATTTGCTCACGAAATCCACAACTGTTTGTGAAACACTGCGCTGACAGGAGCTCACTTTAATGTTTTGTTTGAAGGATGCCAGTTCTGACGATGTCGCAAACCCTCCACCCTCCCCCTCCCCCTCCCCACCCAGCGCCTGCATTCAAGTGTCATGGTAGACTGTGGTTCCACGGCCCAGTGTGTGGCTTCCACCCACAACCTTCTGACTCAGAGTTGAGGGCCCCAGTGTTTGAGCCAGTATGAATCTCACACACACACACACACACACACAGAAGTACATCGGGTACAAACAGTTTAATAAAATAAAATTCGGAGTCCAGCTGCTGTCGCTGTGACATACATTCATAGCAGATCATTAGTTCAAAATATACATAGAATCATTCAATCTTACCGCAAATAAGTAGACCATTAGGCCCATTGTATCTGCGCTGGCTGTTTGAAAGATCTACCCAATCAGTCCCACACCCTTACTCTTAACCCATAGCCCTATACGTTTATCATTTATACATATATCCCAAAGTGTCTGAAGGTGGGAAAGATTAACACCTGAGCAGGTACAGAAAAGCCAAAGGGGCAGGAAGTCCATCGGCTGACGTTTAATCGACTTCCTCCACGGTTGGGCCGGTAGATGGGCAGCTCTTGCCTGATCGCTGACCGCCCTCTGCCCCTCCCTGCCTCAGCCTGGCCATGACAGGACTGCACACCCTCTCCAGCTCCTTCAGCTGGTGCTCAAACTCTTCCTTCTCCGCTGTCTGGTTTCCATCCAGCCAGTTGATGACCTGTTTGCACTTGTCCAGCACCTGCCGCCTGTCCTCCTCTCCCACCTTGCCCTCCATGCTCTTGTCCTCCATCGCACATTTGGCTGTGTAGACGAACGACTCCAGCTTGTTCTTGGCCATCACCCTCTCCCGCTGCGTCTCATCATCCGCCTTGTACCTCTCAGCCTCCTGCACCATCCTCTCGATCTCCTCCTTGCTCAGCCGGCCCTTCTCGTTGGTGATGGTGATCTTGTTCTCATTACCAGTGCTCTTGTCAGCGGCCGAGACACTAAGGATGCCGTTGGCATCGATGTCGAAGGTAACCTGGATCTGCGGGACCCCGCGGGGAGCCGGGGGGATTCCACTCAGCTCAAACTTGCCCAGGAGGTTGTTGTCCTTGGTCATGGCTCTCTCGCCCTCGTAGACTTGCACCAAGACACCGGACTGGTTGTCGGAGTAGGTGGTGAAGACCTGGGTCTGTTTGGAGGGTATGGTTGAGTTTCTCTTGATGAGGGAGGTCATGACGCCTCCCGCTGTCTCCAGACCCAGGGACAGAGGAGTCACGTCCAGCAGGAGCAGATCCTGCACATTCTCAGACTTGTCGCCCATCAAGATGGCGGCTTGCACAGCTGCCCCGTAGGCCACTGCCTCATCCGGGTTGATGCTCTTGTTCAGCTCTCGGCCGTTGAAGAAATCCTGTAGAAGCTTCTGGATCTTCGGGATGCGAGTGGAGCCACCGACGAGGACAACTTCGTGGATCTGAGACTTGTCCAGCTTGGCGTCTGTCAACGCTTTCTCCACTGGCTCCAGGGTTCCTCTGAACAGGTCTCCATTGAGCTCCTCAAACCGTGCCCTGGTGATGGAGGTGTAGAAGTCAATTCCCTCAAACAGTGAGTCGATCTCAATGCTGGCTTGGGTGCTTGAAGACAGAGTCCTCTTTGCTCTCTCGCAGGCTGTCCTCAGCCTCCTGACTGCTCTCTTGTTCTGGCTGATGTCCCTCTTGTTTTTCCTCTTGAACTCCTGGATGAAGTGGTCGACCATACGGCTGTCAAAGTCCTCGCCCCCCAGGTGGGTGTCACCGGCTGTGGATTTGACCTCAAAGATCCCGCCGTCGATGGCGAGGATGGACACGTCGAAGGTGCCTCCACCCAGGTCAAAGATCAGGACGTTCTTCTCCCCCTGGCCCTTCTTGTCCAGACCGTAGGCGATGGCAGCTGCCGTGGGCTCATTAATGATGCGAAGGACGTTGAGCCCCGCGATCATCCCGGCGTCTTTGGTGGCCTGGCGCTGGGAGTCGTTGAAGTAAGCGGGCACCGTGATGACAGCGTTGGTGACTCTGGAGCCCAGATAAGCCTCGGCGATCTCCTTCATCTTGGTCAGAACCATGGACGAGATCTCTTCGGGGTTGAACGTCTTGGACTCTCCCTTGTACTCAACCTGCACCTTGGGCTTGCCCCCCTGGCTCACCACCTGGAAAGGCCAGTGCTTCATGTCCGCCTGCACCACAGGGTCATCGAACTTCCTCCCGATCAGCCTCTTGGCATCGAAGACGGTGTTGGGGGGGTTGAGGGCTGCTTGGTTCTTGGCGGCTTCGCCGATCAGCCTCTCGGTGTCGTTGAAGGCCACGTAGCTGGGTGTGGTGCGGTTGCCCTGGTCGTTGGCGATGATCTCCACCTTGCCGTGCTGGAACACACCCACACACGAGTAGGTGGTGCCCAGGTCGATGCCAATCGCTGGGGCCATTGTCCTGCCGTCTGTACGTGAGCGCGTCTGTACGTGACTTAGATCCTTTGGCTCCGAATCGCTGTCCCAATGTCAGTGAGTCTTGGACTGAAGTCGCCGCGAAGGTGTTTTCCTCTTTATGTCTTCTTCTTGTAGCTCCGTCCTTCGCTCTCTCTCTTCTTTCTCTCGCTCTCCCTTCTTGTTTCTCAGGCTTTCAGTCTCTCAGCCCCTCTCAGCGTCAGTCTGTCTCAGTGTCAGTCTGTCTCAGTGTCAGTCTGTCTCAGTGTCAGTCTGTCTCAGTGTCAGTCTGTCTCAGTGTCAGTCTGTCTCAGTGTCAGTCTGTCTCAGTGTCAGCCTGTCTCAGTGTCAGTCTGTCTCAGTGTCAGTCTGTCTCAGTGTCAGTCTGTCTCAGTGTCAGTCTGTCTCAGTGTCAGTCTGACTCTCAGTCTGTCTCAGTGTCTGAGCCTGGCTTCACTCCTCGCCCTGTATATAAAGGCTGGTTTCTTGGTTGTGGGCGGGGCCTGGCGGCCTCGGGGGGGGGGGGGGGGGGGTGGAGGGGGGCCAATCAGAGGGCGTCAAGGTGATGTCACAAAGAGGACGCCCCCGGCCGCTTCCTGGTCGGCGGCCAATCGGAGCGCGTGGAACGTTGTGGAGACTTCAGGAAGGAACCCAGTCCAGAAACAGCTGGAAATCAGAGGAACTTCATTCCCAGCTCTGGGAGATCTGACCTGGGGGCGGGGCTCAGACCTGGGGGAGGGGCTCAGACCTGGGGGAGGGGCTCAGACCTGGGGGAGGGGCTCAGACCTGGGGGAGGGGCTCAGACCTGGGGGAGGGGCTCAGATCTGGGGGAGGGGCTCAGACCTGGGGGAGGGGCTCAGACCTGGGGGAGGGGCTCAGACCTGTGGGGGTCAACAGGGAAAAGGGGCTCAAACACCTGAAAATCTGCCCCAAACTTCAGTAAAAAAACAATGCCTCCAAACTGCTGGCAATCTGCTGAAAATTAGCGGGAAAAACAGCCGGAATCAACCGCGAATTCGTGTGGAATTATTATTATTGTTGTTGTGATTGTGCAGAGACGTCCGGGATCAACGGGAATCGGGTTAAACTTCCAGAACGATCAGCTGGCCACGTGCCAGAGGTTCATGCGAAATTACCAGGCGCGGCCGGTAGCTTCTGGAAAGTGCTGGATGTGTGCGAAAGCTTCCGGAGAGTTCTGGAAACCATCGGGCGTTCAGATACAATTGCTTGGAACTTTTGCTGAAACTGGGGAAAGAGTTAAGACACTTTGGGAAATCAGCCAGAGATTCATTATGTGCAATGTAAATGTGTAAATGTGTCAAAAACATCTTGAAGTTGAATGTAAGTTTGCGTGAAGTTGTAATTATTATCTTAATATGAAAATAATAATAATAATCCTCGCATTTGATCTGGTGCTTTTTCACGTCTTATCGACGTCACAAAGCGCTTCACAGAATGTACTGTAAAGTGAATTGAAATGTGCTAAATTAATGGAAATCAGCAGATATTTCAAGAATGTACAGCTGGAAATGAGCCAAAAGTTCACGTGAAAGTGGGCTGGGCACTACTGGTGACTACTGTAACTTCTAGAAAGTGCTGGAAAAACAGCTGAAAATGTGTTAAAGCTTCTAGAAAGTTCTGGAAACCATTGGACATTCATTCATTCATTCATTCATTCGATTGATTGATCCATCAATCAATCAATCAATCAATCAAACAAACAATCAATCTATCAATCAAAACTTACATTTACGTGGCGCCTTTCACATTGAGAGGACATCCCAAGGCGCTGTACAGTCAGGTAGGGACAAGAGAAGGGGGGGAGGGGTTGGGGTAGGATGAAGGAGAGGAGAATTGACTATATTTGTGGGCGAAACGTGGCAGCCAAACTGCGCACGGCAGCGTCCGATAAACAGTCACGGAAGTGGGGTCAAGGGAGAAAGGGGGGAAAAGAGGGAAATTGCTTGGAACTTTTGTTGAAACTTGAAGAAAGTGTTAAGACACTTTCGGAAATCAGACAGATATTCATTATGTGTCAGAAATGGGTAATATAAATGGGTAACAAACATCTTGAAGTCGAATGTAAGTTTAATATAAAAATAATAATAATAATCCTTGCATTTGATACAGCGCTTTTTCATGTCTTATCGACGTAACAAAGCGCTTCACAGAATATACTGTAAAGTGAATTGAAATGTGCTAAATTGATGGAAATCAACACATATTTAAAAAATATGCAGCTGGAAATGAGCCAAAAGTTCACATGAAAGTGGGCTGGGCACTACTGATGACTACTGTAACTTCTAGAAAGTGCTGGAAAAACAGCTGAAAATTCGCTGAAACTCCTGGAAAGTGCTCTAATAAACTGGAAATTCAGATCAAATTGTTCTGAATATTTGTTGAAATTTTGGGAACGTTTTAAGACACAGCTGGAAATCAGCCAAATCTTCATTAAAATTGTTCAAAACACCTTGACGTTGAACGTAAGTTAATGTGAAGTTATTATTATTTCAATGTGAACATGTGTGAAATTTATACAAATCAACGGATGTTTCAAGATGGAAGTGCAGATGGAAATTAGCCAAACGTTCACGTGAAGGTGCCTACTGGTGATCAACTTCTAGAAAGTGCTGGAAAAAAGCTTAAAACATCAAATAAACTTCCGGAAAGTGCTGGGGTTAGTTAGAAATACAAATCAAACGGTTTGTAATGTGAACTGACATTTGGGGGGAAAAGGGTGGGAAACAGCAGAAAATCAGGCAAAGCTTCATAAGAAGTGCACAAGTAGCTTGAAGACAATGATACAGTAATAACAACTCGATCAACTGCTCCGCCCTCTCATTGGCAGGTGAACTATCAACCTCTCTGCACGCACCCTCAGTCTCTCCACCTCACGCCCTCCATTGCTTCCTTCAAGCCGCATCTGAAGACCCCCCTATTCAACCGTGCCATTGGTAAACCTCTTACCCTCCCCTCCCTGTCCTCCACCCCTCCTGATCCCAAACACCAGATCAGGTGGGGATCCCTGATTGTCAGCGCCTAGGGACGTCCTCCTGACATGAAAGATGCTGTGAAAATGTACAGGTAGACCCCGCTTAACATCGTAGTTTGGTTCTTGAAAAGTGCGACTTTAAGCGAAACAACGTTAAGTGATTACATGTTTCCCATAAGAATGAATGTTAAAACTGGATTTAGGTTCTTTTGGACATTTTTAGTCAAAAAATTCTAAAAACAAACCCATTACACTCACTCCCTGACTGCCTTCCTGGCTCACTCACTCACTGATGATCTCTCTCGCTGCCCACTCCGTATCCGTGGTTTCCTCTCTGCGACAACCTTTGCCAACCGCGGCAGTGAATTTTGCGCATCCATGGGTTTCAACACTAACACTAGAGTTTGGTGCGATGACCCAGTTACATCAACCAGACACGCGGTTGGCCTTGTATTTGCCAACCACGGTTTTACTAATCACTTGGGGGGGGGGGGTTCAGGAACGTATCCTCCACGGTCGGGGAGGGATATTTGTGTGTTTCCAATGTATCAGCAATGTAATAACGAAAGTATGTTAACCGAGGCGATGTTAAGTGGGGTCTACCTGTAACTTGTTGGTGTTCTTGTATCAGGGGTTGATGGTCAGTGGTGTGTGTATCAGTGTCTGAGTGTATCGGGGGTGGTGGGGGTGGGAGAGGGAGGGGGAGGAGAGTGTGTAGAGTGTGTATAATCATTGGGCATAAAATAATGACATAACATGATTTATTGTTAATTGCTCTTGTATTTTGCAAATCAATGACAATATTTTCTATAATAATATCAACTTGACTAGACAACGGGACATTGATTTAATGAGGGTTAAAGGTCTTGAGTGATTGTTACAGTGAATGAGAAATGTTACACAGATTATAAAAGTAGTCACTGAAAATACACATTACACATTGTTTATACACAGTGAGACGAGGCTGACGCTAGAGTAGAATGTGTCACCTTGTTTATAGACACTAAAGTGATTTGGGAGATTTCAGTGAGATTCTGAGCCCAGCCCCCGACTGTGAGACTGGGCATTGCTGGAGAGGAAGATATCAGCCGATATCCCTGTCTCAGACCGTGTGAGCTCACACACTGATGGAAGCTCAGATTCTCTCAGCACAAGCCCAGAGACCAGCTGGTGATGAAGTTTTCATTGTAATTGATTCCTGTCTCAGACTCAGCTCAAAACTGGGGGAAAAGCCCAGAATCAAACACTCGGCTCCATCCAAACCTCGCGGTTACAACAGTCAAATAGACGGTGGGTGGTGAGGGCTGGTGGGGGCTCAGTCCCTATCTCCCCCCGCCCCCTCACCATTTAATGAGAGATGGGAGGGAAAGCCATGAGGAGGACCTCAGTCAGTCCTCCCAGCAACCGCAACACATGGGCCCCTCTTGCCGCTCTCACACCTTGTCAGCGGTTGGTTGCCAAGGCGATTGATTCCCCCCCCCCCCCCATTGATACTGACCCAAAGCCAACTCTCATCTTAAAATGGCCACTCAACCCCCTCCCCCCCCACCCCAGCCCCCCCCCCCCCCCCCCCCCCCCACCAACCTGTGAACCTAGTCAATGTCTCAGCGTTTTCCTCCTCGTTAACCAGTCACTGGGCAGATTGTCAGAGGCTCAGAATCAAACCCGGGATAGAAGAGAGGATAGAGTCTCTCAGTGAAAGTTTAGGTGAAGGTGTGGAGATGAGACATGTGATCAGCGTCGTAAACTGACACCTGTCCCCCCTCATAGTCCAGGTGAACTCCGACCTTCCCGGGTCTCACTGTCAGGGGCAGGGGGGTGGGGGGTGACGTCAGAGCCTCATAGGCCCCGCCCCCCAGCTCCACCCCCCAGACCCCGCCCCCTGGTGACCATGTGATCGGTTGTTTCCTGTTGACAGACTCTCTGGCCAATCCCACAATCCACCTTGTCTTGTTCCCCACCTGCACCTCCCAGTAATGTCTCCCTGATGTGAAGCCCTCAGACCCCAGGACAATGGCATAGACACTAAACCTCTTTGGGGTGTCAGGGAGCGGCTGCCATGTGTCTCCGTATCTCACACTGGTCTGGGCCTCAGACAGGATGAGCCGGGGATGGGCTGTGTCAGGATCCAGAGTGACTGTAACTAGAGTGAGAACCAGACCATTAATGTCGGACACATTGACAATTATAAATAAGATGATCTTCAGCTTCGGGAGAGAAGCCTTTGTGTCAAACACTGACATCTCCTGGGAACAGAATCCAACACAAAGGCTCAGAGTCTGTGGGTGGGGGGGGGGGGGGGGGGGTGATGTGGGGGGGGGGGGGGGGACGAGGAGGGCGGTGATGTGGGGGGGGTGTGTGGAGGGGAGAGGAAGAGGGGGTGATGTGCATGTGTGTGAGGGGTGGGATGTGAGGGTGTGTGTGAGGGGTGGGATGTGAGGGTGTGTGGGGATGATGTAAGGCTGGAGGGGATTATGAGCATGTGTGGGGGTGGGAAATGTTTGTGTTGGGGGTGAGTGTGTGATGGGATGTGAGGGTGTGTGTTGGGGGGGGATGTGAGGGTGTGTGTTGGGGGGGGGGAGGAGGGGGGAATGTGAGGGTGTGTGTGGACTGGGGTGTGTCAGTGTGGAGGGGGGATGTGAGGGTGTGTGTGTGTAGGGGGGATGTGAGGGTGTGTGTGTGTAGGGGGGATGTGAGGGTGTGTGTGTGTAGGGGGGATGTGAGGGTATGTGGGTGAGGGGGAATGTGAGGCTGTGTGTGTAGGGGGATGTGAGGGTGTGTGTGTGTAGGGGGATGTGAGGGTGTGTGTGTGTAGGGGGGATGTGAGGGTGTGTGTGTGTAGGGGGGATGTGAGGGTGTGTGTGTAGGGGGATGTGAGGGTGTGTGTGTGTAGGGGGATGTGAGGGTGTGTGTGTGTAGGGGGGATGTGAGGCTGTGTGTGTAGGGGGATGTGAGGGTGTGTGTGTAGGGGGGATGTGAGGGTGTGTGGGTGAGGGGGAATGTGAGGCTGTGTGTGTGGGGATGTGAGGGTTATGTGAGGGTTTATGTGGGTGGAGTTTGACGTGTGTGGAGGGGATATGAGGGTGTGTATGGGGGGATATGTGTGGGTGAGGAATGCAAGGATGTGTGTGGTGGGGGAGTTGTGACTGAGGGTGTGCAGGGTTCGGGTGTGAGTGTGTTTGGTGGGGGGAATATGAGGGTGTGTTTGGCTGAGCAATTTGCAGGTGTGGGGGGGAGAGCTGTAAGGGTGTTTGTGGGTTATGTGGAGGAGTGTTGTTTGAGGGTGTGTGCGGGAGATGTGACTATGTGTGTTGTGGGGGGAGATATGAGGGTGTGTGTAGGTGAGGGGAAGTGAGGATGTGTGCGGCGGTGGGGGGGCCAGAGGGAAGATGTGAGGGCGTGTGTTGGGAGGGAATGCGAGGGTGTTTGTGGGTGTGTGTGTTTTTGTGGGGGGGGGCGGGGGGAGGAGGGAGAGTTGTGTTGGAGGCTTGTGAGGTTATGTGCATTGTGGGGGGGGTGTTTGTGTTGTCCTCACTTTCAAGATGATTCACTACCTTGCCCCCTCCTATCTCTCTGACCAGCTGACATCCTATCAACCTGCCTACCCCGGGCTCCAGTCTGCTCCATGTTCTCCGCTTGATCTGCCCTCCCATTGGTGGCCGGGCTTTCAGCCTCTGCCCCCACACTCTGAAACTCCATCCCATAGTCCCTTCACCTCACTTCCCCTTCACCTCCTTCAAGGCCAGTCTCAAGACTCTCCTCTTGGTCAGTGCCATCAGCTGCCCTCCCAACTCTCTCCCTCCCCTCCCCCCACCCACCTTGCCCCTCCCCCTTGCTCGGGTCCTGACCCGACTGTTCAGCGCCTTGGGACATCTTCCCAATGTGAAAGGCGATCTTGAAATGTAATATTTGTTGTTGTGTGGGGGGTGTGGAGTGAGGTGATGTGTGTGTCGGGGGGATTTGATGGTGTGTGTGGGAGAGAGATGTGAGTGTGTGTGAGTGGTGTGGGGGTATGTGATGGTGTGTGAGATACCATCACATACCCCCACACCATCCTCAGCGGGAGTATGTGTGTGGGTGGGGATTGAGTCCATGTGTGTGGGGGGTGGGTGGGGAGGGAATGTGAGTGTGTGGCGGGGTGGTTGGGGGGGAGTCAGGTTCCTTTAGCAGTCAGACTCTTACCTGCACACCTACAAATCCTCTTCCACCCTAGAACCAAGAGAGAAGTGATCAAACCTTATGTAGCTCCCAAATCACTCCCTTAGAATCATAGAATCATAGAATTTTACGGCACAAAAGGAGGCCATTCGGCCCATCTAGTCTGTGCCGGCTCTTTGAAAAGAGCGATTCAATCCCACTGCCCTGCCCGCTCCCCATAGCCTAATAGACCCGTTCTCCCTAAATAAAGATCTAATTCCCTTTTAAAAGTTATCGAATCAGCCTCCACCACCTTTTCAGGCAATGTTTTGGGAGACGCTTTGGGACGTCCTCCCGACGTGAAAAGCGCTATATAAGTGCAATATTGTTGTTGTTCTCTCTCAATACCTTCTTCTTTCATTTCCTCCATCCCTCCATCATTGGCTCACTCCCTGTGTTACTGACAAACTTGCTCATTCTATCCAACCCACCCCCTCCCTGAAATGTGTGTATATTGACAAGCCACTGTTGTCTCAGCGAAGAAAAGGAACAGTTAATGATGTGAAATATCTAGTTTGTAAGAATTATTAAAGCAATCTGTTCTTAAAGCAGCTGTTCTGCCCTTTCCATATACTCCTTCAAATCTCTTATCATGTATCTCATATACATGTCAACTTCCCAGCGAACTTTCCCTCCTCTCCACCTTTGGCGGTTATACATTCAGCGACCGATCCCCGAAACAATGGAACACTCTCTTTCAATCCCTCTGCCTTGCTCCCCATCTCCCCTTAAGACCTGCCTTAAAACATTCCTTTTCCTACATGCTTACGGCCCAACCGCCCCACCAGACCACAGTCAGGCTCCGCCATTCTTAAGTGCTTTGAGATGCTACCCTGCGTGGAGAGCGCTAAAGAACTGCAAGTTAACATTATACCATAATAATAATCCTTGAATTTGATTTGGCTCCCCATGAGCATTTCCCCAGGTTGACAGGAGAGTGTAGTAACTTTGCCTTTTGTTGGCAAACAGAAGTGTTGTAACACCACCTTACGTCTGATTTGTGTGAACCTTGTGAGTGAGAGTAATCATAATATGAGATTGTTATTTTACTTTGATGACTTACCAATTGTCTTCTCAAGATCTGGAGGATACAAAGCAAAACTGTTAGAAACCAATATTGAATACAGTATTATTTAGTGGTCAAACTACCTGTTTACAACAACAACAAGGAATACACTACGCAGAATAAAGCTCAACAGAGTTACAGTAGGCACTCGTCGATCGCAACTTTCTCAATTGTGAACTCAAACATGCGCGAAGGAAAAAATGCGTGACTTTATTGAGTAACGTGCGTACACGCGCTGGCTGGTTCGTCTGCATATTGGAGTTCACAGCCCTTGCGCGATGCAGCCTTAGGCGGAGAAGGGAGAGTGGAGCGAGTGATAAGAGAAGACTGGAGCGTTCGACGAGAGAAGGGAGAGAGGAGCGAGCGATGAGATAATACTGCAATAATTAATAATTTAGCCAAGCTGTGGTAGTCTAAGACGCTGTTTTATTTTCTCCAGTGAGTCAGTGAGAAGGGGCCTACTAAACAACAACAACAAAATGACATTTATAGAGCATCTTTCAGAATGGGATGATGTGGCAGTGATTTGGAAAGACTGATTCGAAAAGACAGTTGGATTGAGTTCCAGAGAGTGGGGACAGATAGGTTGAAAGCCTAACTTGCTGATGGGGGGAAGAATAGGGCAGTGACATGAAACAGGCCAGGTGGTTACTGAGTGAAGGGAGAAAGCAATTGATTTATAGAACTTGCATATTCTCACACAAACAGTAACACAGTGTTAAGTTGAGGGATGTTACTGACGGAAACGTACCTTTGATCTCTCGGTGCTGTTTTACACTGTAGACGACAAGAACACTCAGCACTATTATGGCAAGTCCTAAGAGCAGTGAGGAGACCACCAAACCCACTGGCACTTTGGGGAAGAACTCATCTGTCAAGAAATGTAAATATACATTCAAACATCTATTCTGATATCAAACACTAAATGTCTACATTTACCCCCATGTTACTGTATTACACTCAATAGCTCAGTCGCTACCACAGGCTTCAATCAAAGTGAAGCCTGGTATCGTATTGGATACAGTTTCAGCGGCCTGAGGGGTGACCTAGTGGCGGAGTTGGGCAATGTTGCGGAGGTGATTGAAGGCAGAATGAGTCACGGCTTGTAAGTGGGGAAGGAAAGACAGTTGAGGATAGAACAAGACATCTAGGTTCCTGACTGGTTTGTTGATATGGAATGTACAACCATGGAGGTTGTACATTCAGCGCCTTGGGACGTGAAAGGCGCTCTATAAATGTAATTTGTTGTTGCTGTTGATGCTGCCAGTACCTGAGGTGTGAAGGCGTTGACAGGAGGGCTTCAGTCACGTTGACATTCAGTATTTATTCATTCCTAACGTAATAAGCAACTAGCATAATTAACAGGAAGGTTGGGTGGGCTGGAGTACGGAGGTATTTTTGGAACCCCATCCACAGTCCCTCCACCTCGGGCTGTCCCTTCTCACCTTCAACACCCACCACTTTGACCATACATTCGGTCACCCACCTACTCCCACCCACCTGCCTTCCATCCCTCCTGACCCTATCCCCCAGCTCATGACCAAATCTTTGACTTTTTATAGCATCTTCCACATTGGGACGTCATCTCGATGTGAAAGGCAATTTACAAATGTAAATAGTTGTTATTAAAGATGATGAGGGATAATAGAGAGATAAAGGAGATGATGAATGGAATGGGGATAACGCGGGTAGATGGAGTTAGAATAGATCAGCCATGATCTTATTGAATGGTGGGGCAGGCTCGAGCGACCGAGTGGCCTACTCCTGCTCCTAATTCTTACGTGTCATATTTTGAAAGGATGAAATTAGACAGACCGTATCATCCAGACCAATGTGTATTCACTTCATGTGTTGTACAACACATCAAGTGAAGTCCTGTACAATACTTTAGTCCTGTAGCTCAGTGATTAGAGCACTCCCCTGACAAGCGCGAGATGTGAGTTTGATTCCCGGTGGGGTGAAACTTTGGGCAAGTTTCCTTACTCTGCACAGCTAATAATAGTCCCTCAAAAAGACACAATAATAATTGGTTATTTTAATACACAGCTGTTTGAGGGACACTGCTGTGCACAACTTTCTGCCACGTTTCGCCCATGTATACACAGCCAATATATTTTACAGTATATTCTGTGAAGCAATTTGAGATGTATAGAAAATGTGAAAAGTGTTATTTCAAATGCAAGAGTTATTATAATAAATCTACATCATATTTTTCAGACCAACATTAATATTTACTGTGTTTACTAACCCAAGATTTGGAGTTTTCCTTCTTGTTCATTTTCTGAATTATGAATCAGACACTTGATCTTGTTGGTTGAATGGATTATTTCTATTTGGCTTTTAACACTGAAGAGACCTTTAGAATCCTGTTTGATTGTCAAGTTACTGAGTGTTGATAATTTGTTTCCCTGATCATCAAACCACAGAACCTCTGGTGCTGGGAACCATTCAATGGATTCACACAACAGCCTCACACCACCATTGTGTTGTCCTTCAACATGAATCCAAGGCTGACTGCCAAGGCCTGGAAGAGACAGGAGACATGAATCAGACAATATTTTACCCGGGACATTACAGTGCAGTAACTTATTGAAAACACATCTACAACATTCTGAATAAACGGACATTCTTGTTCATAGAAATTATTGTAGTTTGAACATATTAAAGATTAGTGAATTCTTGCACACACTGATCACATGTAATAAAAGGAATTGTAAACATTACTGACCTGTAACTTTCAACTCTATCACTCCCTGTTCATACCATCCGTCGTACTTGACGAAACACGTGTACTCTCCATGATCTGTCCCCCGTACATCTTCCAGAATGAGAGACACATCACCATTGATAAACTTATCTTCAAACAGTTGTGTTCTGTGTCTATAGGCTTCATCCTGTATATCCAGTTGATGATGTCCCTCTTTAAATAAGTGCACAGGGGAGTTGAATCTCACCCTGAACCATCTCACCTCCACGCCCTCTAATGGCAGCTTTGTGGAACACTTACAGTCCAGGACAACATCTGATCCAGCAATGGCTGGGACAGGGTGACTGGGAACATTGACTGTGAATCTCTCTGTTCAGTAACAAACAATAGACAATGGTTAGGATTTTCAGTCACATTGTCTCAGAATAACTATCAATAGAAAGTCAGTGACATACTAACATAAAGTAGAAGTTCTCTTTGGCAGCCGCAATTGAACTATAATAATAATCCTTGCATTTGAAGAATGAGAGGTGACATGAAAGAAACCTATAAGATTATTAAGGGCCATGACAGAGTAGACAGTGGGAGACTGTTTCCCCTGGTTGGTAATCCTGGTTGGGGTTATAGTCTTAAGAATAGGGGTCAGCCTTTTCACACTGAGTTGAGGGAAAACTTCTGCACTCAGAGGCTAGCGAATTTATGGAATTTTCTACCCCAAAAGACTGTAGATGTTCAATCCCTTAGCATATTCAAGATTGAAATTGACAGTTTCTTATGGACAAATGGATTCAGGGATATGGGAATAAGGCATATAGGTGGAGTTAGATTTGAAGATCAGCCATGATATTATTGAATGGCGGGGCAGGCTTGAGGGGCCAAATGGCCAAGTCCTGCGCCTAATACTTATGTTCTTATGTATTGGTGGTGGAGAGTACATCCACGAATATTGATGCCGTCAGTGCCCGGGGTGCAGAGATGCTGATGGAAGCAAAGGAGTAGAGCATTGGTCTTGTCAGGGCCGTACGCAGGATTTTTTTTGGGGGGGTGCGAATTGCTAGTGATGGGACCAACAATGGCCGGGGGCTTGCGGGCTGCCCCCGAAGCCCCCTCAAGGCTCCGACGTTTTACACAGTTTGAGGTCTTATTTAATCGATTCAGAAGATCCAATATGAACTGTATTTATGCCCTTGGTGTTTAAGAGCATCATTATTTATTCAGTGTTTTTATTTTCCCCGGTAGTCCGTGTCTAATTGGGAAGGTCGAATGTGTTCGCCGATAAAAGCCAACACGATTGTTGACTCGATGATGTAAGGAATGCGAACGATAAAGTAAATTACAATCCAATTAACACAGTACAATGACGAATGCTTGATAAATGTATGCGTATAGAGAAAATGATCATAAACTACAGATTGACGGTAATTAATAAGTTGTTCTGCATTGTTATCCTAAGACTAAACTTCTTTCGGACTGTAATGAACAATAATGTAAGAGTAAAGTATGAATGATGTGCTCAGATATTCCAGCAAAGCAAATTTTATAAAAGACAAGAAAATATACAGATACTGAAAATCAGTGTCAAACAGTTAATTCACACGTGTTACAAGCCTGTTATCAGCATTATCCTGAAAATATCGTTGAACTGTGAGCAATAGTGTAGTTAGTTTTTATTTATTTATTTAGAATCAAAATGAAAGGCAGTGACCCATCAAGCAATACTGATCTGACGAAAAAATACTTGAAAAAATAAGGGAGGGGAAATTAATTCTTTAATAGCGTTCCGTATTCGAGACGCCTTGGTCGCTTTGAAGCCAATACGTCAACCGCTCTACCAATATCGATTTCCATATTATAATGAATGTGCATTAACGCGAGGGCTGAAAGTCGCTCCTATACGGAGCAGAATGCTGGACACTTAGGCAAACCCAGGAGATTAGGTGACTCGTGAGGTACATACCAGGCTTCTAAGAGACGCCCTGAACGTTTACTGGCGACAGCATCTGACAAATAGTGAGCTATATGGTACACTACCACACTGGTATCACAGACATTACCGCAGAGGCGTCTTAGGTTTAGCGGACATAGCTGGAGAAGCCGGGAGGAAACTGTCCATAGTCCTACTATCCTATGGGAACCATTGCACGGTCACAGAACACGAGGTAGACCGACCCTAACCTACATCGATACATGAAATGCACGGATTATATTATTATTCAAAGAGAGAAAGAGTGACTTTCAGAGGAGTCACGTTGAAGAGATTTGTGTAGGAAGAGCTGTTGCTTTGCAGACTCGACTGCACCTGTCCTTTATATCCCGCTGGTGTGAGGCAGCAGTTCTGGGGACCTCAACTCTAACAGGTGCAGGTTAACAATCCTTTAAGTTATAGCCAATTACGTGACACTGCCCACAAACCCTGAAAATAAATCTCAGTTGTCAATCAGTCAGATATGCAACCTCGACCTTGGGAATGTCTTCAGATTCAGAGGCACTGAGTAGGAGGGAAAGAAAGTTTCCCACAGGTGATAGAAGACAGCAGCATCACCTGGCGAGTCGCCTGGCACAGTGAATAGCACTCTGGCCTCTGAGTCAGAAAGTTGTGGGTTCAAACCCCACGTCGGCACTCGGTATCACACAGAGGAAGCTGACACTTCAATGTGGTGCTGTGGGGGGGGGGGGGGGGGGTTAGAGGCTGTTCTTTTGGTTGAGATGCTGAACCGAGGTCTGATCCGTCTGTTTAGATGGATGTGAAAAGATCCTCTGACACTACTCGAAAAGCGGAGGGAAGTCTCTCTCCTGTTGTCCTGGCCAACAAACGCCCCCAAATAAAATCGGTGACTCACTCCATCGGTGTTTGTGGGACAATCCTGGGCAAAAACTGGCCACTTTACAGTACGTTCTGTGAAGCGCTCTGAGCTGTCTGACAATGTACTAAGGCACTATTATCAATTGCTAACATTATCAGATTAAAATACGATTTCAGCTTCCACAAAGTGGTGCTACCTTTTTATGTAGTGACTGTATACGGGATGATTTCCGATTGACACACCACGTGGAATAGGCGCTAAAGCATAGGTCTATGTCCATGAGTATTTTTTTTAAAGATAGGCATTCCCGTCCAGCATATAACTTTTTTGTTGGGTTCTCAAAAGCTTTAATTTCTCAGAAGCTTGTAAATATGTTGTCATTGTTTGCTAGCATTACAGTCACACCTCTCAAAACTTGAGTCATTTTTACTTACGGTGATCAGATGAAAAGATGATTTTAACTCCAGAATTGGTGCTGCCCCTTGTGGCTGTTTACGGGATGATTTCCAAACGAGGATTTGAGTCTTGGCGCCTATGTTTATCCAATCATGAGTCACAGACTCGCCACGTCATGGACTGGTCTATCGACGCGGTATGTTTTGGCGTAGACGCCGATTCTGGTGTGCGACTCGATAATTTTATATTAATACTAAATCATTCAAAGATGTGAGTTTATAATTTATATATAGTTTTGAAGAACTGATTGTTACTCAAATGTTCAATAAATTTACTTGGTATTTAAACTTGATAAAAAAATGCAATTCTCTTCCCCGGAAAATGTGGACCTTTTATAATTTGGGGGGGTGCGTACGCACCCGTCGCACCCCCCCTGCGTACGGCCTTGTAGGCAGAGAGACAGAGTTGATTGTCACCCACATCCGGAAGCGAGAGAATGTAAATATTAAAAAGGGTAGGACCAGGTAAAGAACCCTGGATATCATCACATGTGATGGAGCGTGGGATACAGGAGAAGTCATTGGTGGAAACAAAGTGGAGACGATGGGAAAGGTAAGAACGGAACCAGGAAACGACAGAGCCACGAACATGGAGCTGAGAGGAAAGGGAGTGGAGAAGGATAAAGTGGTCAACCATGTTAGTGGCCGTGGGAAGATCAAGAAGGATGAGGAGACATAGTGAGCCCTGGTCGCAAAGAGACACAAATGTCATTTGGAACTTTTGCACTTTCCTATGGACACAAACCAGAATGGAGAGGTCCTCCCTTTTCCAGTCCAACGAGGAAAGAAGCATTGCTGGATCTAGTTTTGGGAAATGAGGTAGGGCAAGTTCAACAGGTTTCTGTAGGTGAGCATCTAGGGAATAGTGACCACAATATCGTTAGATACAGAATAATTATGGAAAGGGATAAGGAACGATCACAGGTGAGGACACTCAACTGGAAAAGGGCTAATTTCAATGAGTTGAGGTGGGACCTAGCCAAGGTGGATTGGAAAGAAAAATTGGCAGGTAAGACAACTAACGAGCAGTGGGCAGCGTTCAAAGAGGAGATAGTTCAGGCACAGGTCAAAAGCATCCCCACAAAGGTGAAATGTAAGGCATCCAAACCTCCCTGGATGACTAAGGAAATCGGGGCCAAAATCAAACAAAAAAAAGAGGCTTATGATAAGTGTCAGGCTCAAAATTCAGAAGGGAACCAAGCAGAATATAGGAAGTGTAGGATAGAACTAAAAAAGGAAGTTAGAGGGGCAAAGAGACTGCATGAAAAACAATTAGCGAGTAAGATTAAGGGGAACCCTAAGGTTTTTTACCAACATATTAAGAGTAAAAGGTTGGTCAAGGAGAGGGTGGGGCCAATTAGGGACCTAGGAGGAAATCTCATTGTGGAGGCAGAGGGCATGGCTGATGTACTGAATGAGTACTTCGCCTCTGTCTTCACAAAAGAAAATGATACAGCCAATGCCATGGTATTAGAGGAGAGGGTAGGAGAAATGGATAGAATAATTATAACCAGAGAGGAAGTGCTAAAAAGGTTGACGTCGCTCAAGGTGGATAAGTCACCTGGTCCGGATGGGATGCACCCTAGGTTACTAAGTGAGGCACGGGAGCAAATAGCAGGGACTCTGGCCACGATCTTTCAATCTTCCTTGGACACAGGGGTCATGCCAGAGGACTGGAGGATAGCTAATGTTACTCCCTTGTATAAAAAGGGGCAGAAGGACAAGCCTGGTAACTACAAACCAGTCAGTCTAACGTCGGTAGTGGGCAAACTTCTAGAGTCCATAATCAGGGACAAGGTAGATCTTCACTTAGAAAGATATAGGCTAATAAAGGACAGTCAACATGGATTTGTTAAAGGCAAATCTTGCCTTACAAATCTGATAGAATTTTTTGATGAGGTAACGGAATGGGTTGATAATGGTAGCGCAGTTGATGTAGTTTACATGGACTTTCAAAAGGCATTTGACAAAGTGCCACATGAGAGACTTATTATGAAATTAAAGGCCCATGGCGTAAAAGGGACAGTGGCAGCGTGGATCCACAACTGGCTGCGAGACAGAAAGCAGAGAGTTGTAGTGAGCGGCTGTTTTTCAGATTGGAGGGAAGTGAGCAGTGGTGTGCCACAGGGATCGGTTTTGGGACCATTGCTGTTTGTAATCTACATCAATGATCTGGACTTGGGTGTACGGAGTACAGTTTCCAAGTTTGCAGATGACACTAAGTTAGGGAGAATAGTAAACAGTGAGGAGGATAGTAGCCATCTGCAAGAGGATATAGACAAATTGGTAAAGTGGGCAGACACATGGCAGATGAAGTTTAATGCAGAGAAGTGTGAGGTGATGCATTTTGGGAGAAGAAATGAAGGGAGGCAATATAGGCTAGATAGTACAATTTTAAATGGTGTGAAGGAACAGAGAGACCTGGGGATTTGTGTTAGTGACTCGTTGAAGGTGGCAGGACAGGTAGACAAGGCTGTTAAGAAGGCATATGGGATACTAGGCTTTATAAATAGGGGTATAGAGTACAAAAGTCAGGAAGTGCTGACTAACCTCTATAGGACTTTGGTGAGGCCTCAGCTGGAATACTGTGTTCAATTCTGGTCACCACACTACAGAAAGGATGTGAAGGCATTGGAAAGGGTACAATGGAGATTTACTAGGATGGTGCCAGGATTGAGGGACTTCAGCTATGAGGAGAGGCTAGATAGGCTAGGGTTATTCTCTCTGGAGCAGAGAAGATTGAGGGGAGACCTAATAGAGGTTTATAAGATCATGAGGGGTTTCGACAGGGCAAATAGAGAAAAACTATTTCCACTCGTGGGTGAATCTGTGACTCGTGGTCACAGATTTAAAATAGTTTCAAGGCGCAGTAGAGGGGAGCTGAGGAGAAATTTTTTCACTCAGCGAGTTGTTCGAATCTGGAATGCATTGCCTGAAAAGGTGGTGGAGGCTGATTCGATAACAACTTTTAAAAGGGAATTAGATCTTTATTTAGGGAGAACGGGTCTATTAGGCTATGGGGAGCGGGCAGGGTAATGGGATTGAATCGCTCTTTTCAAAGAGCCGGCACAGACTAGATGGGCCGAATGGCCTCCTTTTGTGCCGTAAAATTCTATGATTCTATGATCAGCAGAAACCAAACAGATTCAACATGTTTCCTTACCAGCCAGAGAGAGGGGGAGCACAAGCCACAGGACCTGAATACACCGTTTCCAGATCATCTTCTTCGGGCCTTCATATTGAGATCACATCTGGTTGCAACAGCAAATCAGATAATTACAGAGATTTGTGTTTGTACATAATTGGTCAAAATAAAAAACCTAATGAATAATTCTGCGATCTTACAACATTTACACACACACAGCAGAACAAACTGCCATCTCTGTCGGAATAATGATTTGGGAAGTTTAACTGTGACAGTGAGGCCCCCCCCCCAGCCCCACACTGGGGTGTCTCCATGAGGTAGTTTTGGGGAAGAAACATGTTGTGTGTGACTGCTCTATGTGCTCCTCCCCTCCCTCTCCTCAGAGCTGCTCCTTATTCACCCCCAACAAGGTGCAGGTCAGAGACGAGGCTCCCATTCCCCTTACTCCTCACTGGCCTCCAATTCTCAGCGTTTAAACAACAAACTGGGAATAAACTCACAGCAGCCGCTCCCGCTTTACTATTTACACAAACCTGACAATGGAGAACATTTATTTCACAGTTAAACTCAACATCACAGGGTGCGAAAGTGAAACCAGTCAATCCTGTAACTGCGATATAATGTAAAAGTATGATTGTTTTTATATCACTGTCTAATTTTATTTCAGGAAACAATTTCTGACACTGACCTGTTTGGGTTTGGTCCTGAAAGAGAAGAATCTTCACTGTTAGAAGTTAATTGAACTTGTGTCCCAAGATGGCAATGTTCAGAGACTATTTCTGGTTTTGGTTTCCTGCTGATTTCCTGGTTTGTGGGAATCACATGAAAACACACACAAACAGTTCAAATATTCCCTACATCATAGAGTGGGCAACAGTCCTGTGATGTTCACTGCGAGTGTTGACGGTAGCTCCTCACATATTGTTGTCTGAGTCTGGTCAGAGCCTCACCTTCAGTCCAACAGCAAACAACAGCCTCTCTCCCTCTGAACGCACTGCACTCCACTCCCTCAGGGCCAACCCTGATTTCATCATCAAACCAGCTGACCAGGGTGCTGCTGTCGTTGTCTGGCGTAAGGAGCCGTATCTGGCAGAGGCCAAACGCCAGCTCTCCGACAACTCCGCCTACCTTCCACTCAACCATGACCCCACAGCTCAACACCAAGCCTCCGTCACTGAGGTAGTTAATAACCTCATCTCCGCTGGTGACCTTCCTCCTACTGCGTCCAACCTCATAGTCACCCAACCCCGCACAGCCCGCCTACACTTTCTCCCCAAGATTCCTAAACAGGACTGTCCTGGCAGACCCGTTGTCTCAGCCTGCTCCTGTCCCACTGAATTCATTTCATCATATTTAGACTACATTTTTGCTCCCCTCGTCCAATCCCTACCCAACTATATCCGTGACTCGTCGGACGCCCTCCGACATTTCGACAATTTCCAGTTGCACGGTCCTGAACGTCTCCTTTTCACACTGGACGTTCAGTCCCTCTGCACCTCCATGTCCGTATGGCTCAAGTCAATGAGAAAGGTCTCAGGTGCCACCTGAAGATGGTGGAAAGGAGGGTTTGAGGTGAAGGGGTTGAGGGAGGGAGTTCCAACCTCCAAAGTTTCAGGGCACAGTGGTGGAAAGCACGGCTGCCGATGGTAGAGCATAGGATTCGGGGGGACAAGGAGGAGGCCAGACCCAGTAGAGCGGAAGCAGCAGTACTGCTGTGAGGAGAGACGAGGTAGGGGGGATGAATCCTGTGAAGCGCTTTGAGACGTCCCCCAGACACGAGAAGGTATGTGTGTCAAACAGGGATTATTATTTATTAAATTGCGTGGACAATGGTGTCTCACTCGGTCATATATATATAATAATAATCCTTGCATTTGATACGGCGCTTTTCACATCTTATCGACGTCCCAAAGCGCTTCACAGACTACACTGTAAAGTGAAGTGACTGTATATATTTGTGGGTGAAACGCGGCAGCCAATTGCGCACAGCGGCGTCCCCCCCACAAACAGTCGTGGATTGAAATGACCAACTTTATTGTTGTGTTTTTTTTGTTGCAGGGATTATTATTAGGCGTGTGGCGTAAGGAAACTTGCCTGACGTTTTGCCCTGACCTGCCTGGATTCGAACACAGGTCTCCCCAGCCTTGCAAGACAAGTGCTCTAATCACTGAGCCACAGGAGCTCATACATTGCACCAAAAGTTTTTTTCAATTAAAATTTTATTTTTCATTTTTTAAATTACTGTTAATTAAATTACATTAAATTACTGATGTACCCAGTGTCTGTGTGTGTGTCAGTGTGTGTGTGTGTCAGTGTGTGTGTGTGTCAGTGTGTGTGTGTGTCAGTGTGTGTGTGTGTGTCAGTGTGTGTGTGTCAGTGTGTGTGTGTCAGTGTGTGTGTGTGTGTGTGTGTTTCAATGTGCGTGTGAATGCTAATGTGTGTGTTTCCACATGTGTGTCAGTTTGGATGCTGGTGTACTTAGATTGTGTGTACTCAGTCAGTGTAGTGTGTGTGTGTCAGTGTGTGTGTGTGTCAGTGTGTGTGTGTGTGTCAGTGTGTGTGTGTCAGTGTGTGTGTGTGTGTCAGTGTGTGTGTGTGTGTCAGTGTGTGTGTGTCAGTGTGTGAGTTCGGATGCTGCTGTACTCAGTGTGTGTGTGTCAGTGTGTGTGTGTGTGTCAGTGTGTGTGTGTGTGTCAGTGTGTGTGTGTCTGTGTGTGTGTGTCAGTGTGTGTGTCAGTGTGTGTGTCAGTGTGTGTGTGTCAGTGTGTGTGTGTGTCAGTGTGTGTGTGTGTCAGTGCGTGTGTGTGTCTGTGTCAGTGTGTGTGTCAGTGTCAGTGTGTGTGTCAGTGTCAGTGTGTGTGTGTCAGTGTGTGTGTGTGTCAGTGTGTGTGTGCGTCAGTGTGTGTGTGTGTCAGTGTGTGTGTGTCAGTGTGTGTGTGTGTCAGTGTGTGTGTCAGTGTGTGTGTCAGTGTGTGTGTGTCAGTGTGTGTGTCAGTGTGTGTGTGTGTCAGTGTGTGTGTCAGTGTGTGTGTGTGTCAGTGCGTGTGTGTGTCTGTGTCAGTGTGTGTGTCTGTGTCAGTGTGTGTGTCAGTGTCAGTGTGTGTGTCAGTGTCAGTGTGTGTGTGTCAGTGTGTGTGTGTCAGTGTGTGTGTGTCAGTGTGTGTGTGTGTCAGTGTGTGTGTGTGTCAGTGTGTGTGTCAGTGTCAGTGTGTGTGTCAGTGTCAGTGTGTGTGTCAGTGTCAGTGTGTGTGTCAGTGTGTGTGTCAGTGTCAGTGTGTGTGTCAGTGTCAGTGTGTGTGTCAGTGTGTGTGTGTCAGTGTGTGTGTCTGTGTGTGTGTGTCAGTGTGTGTGTGTCAGTGTGTGTGTGTGTCAGTGTGTGTGTCAGTGTGTGTGTGTGTCAGTGTGTGTGTCTGTGTCAGTGTGTGTGTCAGTGTCAGTGTGTGTGTCAGTGTCAGTGTGTGTGTCAGTGTCAGTGTGTGTGTCAGTGTGTGTGTGTCAGTGTGTGTGTGTCAGTGTGTGTGTGTCAGTGTGTGTGTGTCAGTGTGTGTGTCAGTGTCAGTGTGTGTGTCAGTGTCAGTGTGTGTGTCAGTGTGTGTGTGTCAGTGTGTGTGTGTCAGTGTGTGTGTGTCAGTGTGTGTGTGTCAGTGTGTGTGTGTGTCAGTGTGTGTGTGTGTCAGTGTGTGTGTCAGTGTCAGTGTGTGTGTCAGTGTCAGTGTGTGTGTGTGTGTGTCAGTGTGTGTGTGTGTCAGTGTGTGTGTGTGTCAGTGTGTGTGTCAGTGTCAGTGTGTGTGTCAGTGTCAGTGTGTGTGTCAGTGTCAGTGTGTGTGTCAGTGTGTGTGTGTCAGTGTGTGTGTGTCAGTGTGTATGTAGTCAGTGTGTGCACACAGAGCCCTGGGCTGTGGGTTGGGTCTCCTCATCGGGGTCCAGTTGATCTCTGCGTATGTGACTTCGTCGAGGCTGCGCAGGGAGTGAGGCAGCTGTGGGGAGAAGACACGAGAGAGAGAAACAGTCAGGGGCAGTCATACGCTGACTGTACACACACAGGGCGAAAAGTGAGGCAAGTTTCCTCACTCAACAACAACAACAACAATTTACATTTATAGAGCGCCTTTCACGTTGGGAGGACGTCCCAAGGCGCTGAACAGGAGGCGTGTGACCCGAGCTGGGAGGGGAGTGTTTGGGAAGGGGTGAAACACGAAGGTAAAAGAGTTCGGGGTGGAACAAAAGGCACGATCGAAGAGGAAAGTCTTCAAACCGGCCTTGAAAGAGGAAAGGGAAGAGACGAAACGGAGGGATTGAGGGATGGCATTCCATAGGGTGGGAGCGGAGAAACTGAAGGCCCGGCCTCCGATGGTGGGGCGGTTCGGGCGGGGGGCTTGGAGCAGGACAAGTCCTGTTGAACGGAGGGTCCGGGTGGGCGTGTAGGGGGAGAGTAGATTGGTTAAGTAGGATGGGGCCTCTATATGCCTAGCAGCAAGTAGAAACCTGTCGATTGGCGAGTTGCCATTTTCGGGAGTAATAATCCCTTAAAAAATAAAAAACTATAAGAATTTGGTCCCTCGATCCACTACCTTTTGGGGGGACGCTGCTGTGCGCAGTTGGCTACAGCATTTTGCCCACAAAATGTACAGTCTGTTACAGTGTACTCTGGCTTTGAGACGTCTCAAAGACCTAATGAGGTGCTGTACCAAATGCGAGGATTATTCTTATTCTTAGTTTGCATTTATTTAGACCCACAGTGACTGTGTATATCCACTGATCGTACATACACTCACACACCGTAAACTACTGTATACTTCACACACTGTAGTGTATGTGTGTAGTCAGTGTTTGTAGTCAATATACTGTACACACACAGAATGTATATACGCCCACACACATACTGTACACACAGACTACAAACACACAGTCTGCATACACACAGATACATACACATAGACTTTACATACACACACACACACACGCACACACACATACTGACTGTGCACACACACACACAATTGGAAGCTGTGTGTTAAGGCTGGCCAGTGAGGGGCGCGTTGGAGCCACTGTTTGCAATCGTGTGAGAAGCGAAGAGACGAGTTTCACTCTCAGTCACCGACCACATGGCTGCACCTCTCCACAAGGGAAGAGCAGGCTTAGATCGGGCGGGAGGGGGTTGGCTCTCGGGGAGATATTTTAAATTTAATTAAACAAAATTTTTAAATTTAGTTTCTAAAATGGCATTGGTATTGGATACTTCTGAGATTTTGCTTTAAACCAGCCCTCGTTATAACATAATATATTATATTCTGTAGCTCCTGTAGCTCAGTGGTTAGAGCACTCGCCTTCACGAGCGTGAGACCTGTGTTCAAATCCAGGCAGGTCAGGGCGAAACCTTGGGCAAGTTTCCTTACTCCACACATACACACAGACACACACACACACACAATAATAATCCCTCCAAATAAACACAATAAAGAAATTTGTCATTTCAATCCACGACTGTGTGTGGGGGACGCTGCTGTGCGCAATTGGCTGCTGCGTTTCGCCCACAAATATATACAGTCGCTTCACTTCACAGTATATTCCGTGAAGCGCTTTGAAAAATCTCTAAGACGATGAAGTGTGAAAAGCGCTGCGTCAAATGCAAGGATTATTATTATTATTATTGTATTTCAAGATGTATATTCAAAGCTGTGCATTCTGCAATACATGACCAATATTCTCATTCAGCCAACAACAGCTTAAATAGTCCCAGTGAATCAGTTGGTGTGCAGATTGCAAAGGCAATCGAGCACCGTTGAGTTTGTGGAGTCTTGCAGTTCAGTGGTTAGCTCTCTCGCCTCTCGAGCGAGAGGACCCAGAGTCGATTCCTGGGCAGGGAAGTACCTTCGCATGCCTCTGTTTAACTAGCGGTAAGTAGGAATGCCCGTGTTACTCGATTGTGGGTCACCCAATCAACGGCTGTTTGTGGGACACTGCCGTGTGCAAATGGCTGCCACGTTTCATCCACTAAATCAATCAAAACGTACGTTTATATATCGCCTTTTGCGTCGAGGGGACGTCCCGAGGAGCTGTACAGACAGGTAGGGACAAGAGCAGGGGTGATGGGGAGGGGTCGGGGTGGGATGAAGGAGGGTAGGAGAATTGACTGTACGTTTGTGGGCGAAACGCGGCAGCCAAATCGGGGCCGGGGGAGAAAGGGGGAAAAGAGGGTAAAGTGGTACTTGTGAAGAGGGACTGGGCACTAATACTAACACGGCAGATAAAGTGTGTGTGTGTTTCCTCCTGCCTCAAACCTGGTCTGTTCCATTAAGCCACTCGCTGAAGCTCCCTGGGGGCGGCCAATCAGCAGCCAGCGGGAGGGGGGGAAAGGGGGCGGGACATCGACCGCTTCGGGAAGGAACCAGACACTTCCCGGACATTTCCCGGCGGACGGAAATGAACCAGACATTTCCTCCCTTCCCGCCCCCCCACCCCACCCCCCCCAAAAAAAAAGACCTGTGAAGCCATTTGAGACATCGGAAGTATTATTTTCTATTGTTAAACTTGTGTCATCCTCTCAACACATAAGAAGCCATAATGTCGAAGAAAATGTCCCGGACACTTTTGGAGAAGATAGAAGTGTTAGACAGGGTCAAGTTGGAGCCGCGGGGGACTCCCCTGCGAGAACTGGCCAGGAGGCTCGGGGTCAAGAAGTCGACGCTGGGTGACCTCGTCGCCAGTGAGACGAAGCTGCGCCGGACAGCGGCCACCTTGGCCGAGGGCGACGTGGGTCTGCGTAAGAAGAGGGATCGCAAAGGCAAAGATCCCCAGGTGGAGCTCGCTCTCCTCCTGTGGTTCCAAAGGGCGTCCACCGAGGGGCAGCCGCTCAATGGGCCCATCCTCAAAGCCAAGGCGCAGAGCCTGGCGCACGAGCTCGGGAAGCCGGGGTTCACCGTGACCGACGGCTGGTTTAGCCGCTGGAAGGCACGTAACAACATAGTGTACAGGCTGTTTCCCGGAGAGCTGAGGAGCGCTGGCCTAGAGGGCGCTAACTCCCGCACCGTGCTGCTCTCTTCCTATGCCCCCGATGCCATCTACAACGCGGAGCAAACGGGGCTGCGCTATCGCGCGGTGCCCAACGGCTCGTATTTGCACCCGACTGAGCCGAGTGGTGTAAAGGGAGCGACGGACAGTGTCACGCTGATGGTCTGCGCCAACATGACCGGCGCAAACTGCTGGTCATCGGGAAGAGCCAGCGCCCTCGCTGTATGCAGGGAGTCGACTGCGCCGTTCTGCCTGTCACCTATAAGGCCAACAAAATGGCGTGGATGACAGGAACGATATTTAAGGAGTGGCTGGTGCAGTGGGACACAGAGCTGGTCAACCTGGGGCGTAAAATTCTTCTTCTCATGGACAGCGCACCGTGTCATCTGACCGTCCCAACGCTTAAGAACATCTGCCTGGAGCTGATTCCCCCGGACACCACCATGATCCAACCCATGGGTCAAGGAATCATCCGACACCTGAAGCTTTCCTACCGCGAGGAGCTACGGAATCGCCTCCTCGACGCCATTGACAGCAACACCATCATCCCCCAGGCCTCGGTGGGAAAGATGGCCAGACACATCAGCCTGCTGGATGCCATCGGCATGGCTGCCAGGGCCTGGGAGAGCATGGAGCCTGCGATGATATCCAATTGCTTCGCAAAGGCAGGGTTTGCGTCTGGTGACGCTGCTCCCCGTGCTGAGGCTGACGAGAAGACAAGCACAGAGGCCGAGGGCGAGAGGCAGATCGCTGACCAGTTCCTGGACATTGACTCTGATCTACCTTGCCGTGATCCGCAAGGTCAGGAGAATATCGTGGCCGAAGCTGTTGCCGCCGAGCGCCTACTAGTCGAGAACAGCAGCGACAGCGACTCTGAGGACAATGGGGCCTCGCCTGTGACAGCCAGCACAGCTCTGACTGGCCTGCGAGAGGCTGAACGCTTCTTACTAAAGAGCGGACTCTACAACAAGTTTTCGAACGCACTTAACGACATCGTTGCGAGCATCAGAGAGCGACGCCACGCTGATCTCGTACAGTCCGACTTGAGAGAACTTTTCAATAAAAAAGTTTAAATTTCTGTCACTTTTTTTTTACCCGTTTTCTGTGAACACTATTTATCAAGGTATCAATCACCTTCTTAGTTTGTAAATGACAGTGAGCATTGTGTTCAGGGCTTTACACATCAGCAATTGGTGACAGTGCCTCGGGACTTCCTCCTGACGTCAGAGGCGCTATATGTTGTAGTAATTGGCGTTACTATGTTGTCAGTAATTGGGTTAAAACAAAGGATGAGATTTAATACATCGATAGCGGTCAGCCTCAGAAGCTGCTTATTTCAGATTAAATGCTCGGCCCTTTCGTGTCCGATTTAACCGGCGTCCATTGTATCCACCCAGCCGGTCAATTTAACCCTCAGTAAATGATTCTGTTTCTGATATCGCACTCTAACTTACCTACATCGGGAGACACGAGGGAAAGGTAAATTTACTCGGGTCCAGGTGTGATGTTAGCAATAATACTGATGTGAATTTTACTGTATAACCATGTCCTAGAAGTTCTCAGCTCTTATGTTTATGGTGTAACCTCTTTGAGATGTCCACCTGACACGAAAGGTGCTTCTCAAACGTCAGGATTATTATTAATGTTTTACTGTGAACAATAGGGTGAAGTTTCCCCATCAACACCGCCATTCCACAAGCCTCTGTTTATCCAGCAGGGAAAAGGACCACAGTTCTAGGGCGATTTCCGATCACTTTACTGGGGTCACAATCCCTTAACAATAATAACATTTGCTCACGAAATCCACAACTGTTTGTGAAACACTGCGCTGACGGGAGCTCACTTTAATGTTTCGTTTGAAGGATGCCAGTTCTGACGATGTCGCAAACCCCACACTCCACCCTCCCCCTCCCCCACCCAACGCCCCCCTCCCCACCCAGCGCCTGCATTCAAGTGTCATGGTAGACTGTGGTTCCACGGCCCAGTGTGTGGCTTCCACCCACAACCTTCTGACTCAGAGTTGAGGGCCCCAGTGTTTGAGCCAGTATGAATCTCACACACACACACACACACACACACACAGAAGTACATCGGGTACAAACAGTTTAATAAAATAAAATTCGGAGTCCAGCTGCTGTCGCTGTGACATACATTCATAGCAGATCATTAGTTCAAAATATACATAGAATCATTCAATCTTACCGCAAATAAGTAGACCATTAGGCCCATTGTATCTGCGCTGGCTGTTTGAAAGATCTACCCAATCAGTCCCACACCCTTACTCTTAACCCATAGCCCTATACGTTTATCATTTATACATATATCCCAAAGTGTCTGAAGGTGGGAAAGGTTAACACCTGAGCAGGTACAGAAAAGCCAAAGGGGCAGGAAGTCCATCGGCTGACGTTTAATCGACTTCCTCCACGGTTGGGCCGGTAGATGGGCAGCTCTTGCCTGATCACTGACCGCCCTCTGCCCCTCCCTGCCTCAGCCTGGCCATGACAGGACTGCACACCCTCTCCAGCTCCTTCAGCTGGTGCTCAAACTCTTCCTTCTCCGCTGTCTGGTTTCCATCCAGCCAGTTGATGACCTGTTTGCACTTGTCCAGCACCTGCCGCCTGTCCTCCTCTCCCACCTTGCCCTCCATGCTCTTGTCCTCCATCGCACATTTGGCTGTGTAGACGAATGACTCCAGCTTGTTCTTGGCCATCACCCTCTCCCGCTGCGTCTCATCATCCGCCTTGTACCTCTCAGCCTCCTGCACCATCCTCTCGATCTCCTCCTTGCTCAGCCGGCCCTTCTCGTTGGTGATGGTGATCTTGTTCTCATTACCAGTGCTCTTGTCAGCGGCCGAGACACTAAGGATGCCGTTGGCATCGATGTCGAAGGTAACCTGGATCTGCGGGACCCCGCGGGGAGCCGGGGGGATTCCACTCAGCTCAAACTTGCCCAGGAGGTTGTTGTCCTTGGTCATGGCTCTCTCGCCCTCGTAGACTTGCACCAAGACACCGGACTGGTTGTCGGAGTAGGTGGTGAAGACCTGGGTCTGTTTGGAGGGTATGGTTGAGTTTCTCTTGATGAGGGAGGTCATGACGCCTCCCGCTGTCTCCAGACCCAGGGACAGAGGAGTCACGTCCAGCAGGAGCAGATCCTGCACATTCTCAGACTTGTCGCCCATCAAGATGGCGGCTTGCACAGCTGCCCCGTAGGCCACTGCCTCATCCGGGTTGATGCTCTTGTTCAGCTCTCGGCCGTTGAAGAAATCCTGTAGAAGCTTCTGGATCTTCGGGATGCGAGTGGAGCCACCGACGAGGACAACTTCGTGGATCTGAGACTTGTCCAGCTTGGCGTCTGTCAACGCTTTCTCCACTGGCTCCAGGGTTCCTCTGAACAGGTCTCCATTGAGCTCCTCAAACCGTGCCCTGGTGATGGAGGTGTAGAAGTCAATTCCCTCAAACAGTGAGTCGATCTCAATGCTGGCTTGGGTGCTTGAAGACAGAGTCCTCTTTGCTCTCTCGCAGGCTGTCCTCAGCCTCCTGACTGCTCTCTTGTTCTGGCTGATGTCCCTCTTGTTTTTCCTCTTGAACTCCTGGATGAAGTGGTCGACCATACGGCTGTCAAAGTCCTCGCCCCCCAGGTGGGTGTCACCGGCTGTGGATTTGACCTCAAAGATCCCGCCGTCGATGGCGAGGATGGACACGTCGAAGGTGCCTCCACCCAGGTCAAAGATCAGGACGTTCTTCTCCCCCTGGCCCTTCTTGTCCAGACCGTAGGCGATGGCGGCTGCCGTGGGCTCATTAATGATGCGAAGGACGTTGAGCCCCGCGATCATCCCGGCGTCTTTGGTGGCCTGGCGCTGGGAGTCGTTGAAGTAAGCGGGCACCGTGATGACAGCGTTGGTGACTCTGGAGCCCAGATAAGCCTCGGCGATCTCCTTCATCTTGGTCAGAACCATGGACGAGATCTCTTCGGGGTTGAACGTCTTGGACTCTCCCTTGTACTCAACCTGCACCTTGGGCTTGCCCCCCTGGCTCACCACCTGGAAAGGCCAGTGCTTCATGTCCGCCTGCACCACAGGGTCATCGAACTTCCTCCCGATCAGCCTCTTGGCATCGAAGACGGTGTTGGGGGGGTTGAGGGCTGCTTGATTCTTGGCGGCTTCGCCGATCAGCCTCTCGGTGTCGTTGAAGGCCACGTAGCTGGGTGTGGTGCGGTTGCCCTGGTCGTTGGCGATGATCTCCACCTTGCCGTGCTGGAACACACCCACACACGAGTAGGTGGTGCCCAGGTCGATGCCAATCGCTGGGGCCATTGTCCTGCCGTCTGTACGTGAGCGCGTCTGTACGTGACTTAGATCCTTTGGCTCCGAATCGCTGTCCCAATGTCAGTGAGTCTTGGACTGAAGTCGCCGCGAAGGTGTTTTCCTCTTTATGTCTTCTTCTTGTAGCTCCGTCCTTCGCTCTCTCTCTTCTTTCTCTCGCTCTCCCTTCTTGTTTCTCAGGCTTTCAGTCTCTCAGCCCCTCTCAGTGTCAGTCTGTCTCAGTGTCAGTCTGACTCTCAGTCTGTCTCAGTGTCAGTCTGTCTCAGTGTCAGTCTGTCTCAGTGTCAGTCTGTCTCAGTGTCAGTCTGTCTCAGTGTCAGTCTGTCTCAGTGTCAGTCTGTCTCAGTGTCAGTCTGTCTCAGTGTCAGCCTGTCTCAGTGTTAGTCTGTCTCAGTGTCAGTCTGTCTCAGTGTCAGTCTGACTCTCAGTCTGTCTCAGTGTCTGAGCCTGGCTTCACTCCTCGCCCTGTATATAAAGGCTGGTTTCTTGGTTGTGGGCGGGGCCTGGCGGCCTCGGGGGGGGGGGGGGGGTGGAGGGGGGCCAATCAGAGGGCGTCAAGGTGATGTCACAAAGAGGACGCCCCCGGCCGCTTCCTGGTCGGCGGCCAATCGGAGCGCGTGGAACGTTGTGGAGACTTCAGGAAGGAACCCAGTCCAGAAACAGCTGGAAATCAGAGGAACTTCATTCCCAGCTCTGGGAGATCTGACCTGGGGGAGGGGCTCAGATCTGGGGGAGGGGCTCAGACCTGGGGGAGGGGCTCAGACCTGGGGGAGGGGCTCAGATCTGGGGGAGGGGCTCAGACCTGGGGGAGGGGCTCAGACCTGGGGGAGGGGCTCAGACCTGTGGGGGTCAACAGGGAAAAGGGGCTCAAACACCTGAAAATCTGCCCCAAACTTCAGTAAAAAAACAATGCCTCCAAACTGCTGGCAATCTGCTGAAAATTAGCGGGAAAAACAGCCGGAATCAACCGCGAATTCGTGTGGAATTATTATTATTGTTGTTGTTGTGATTGTGCGGAGACGTCCGGGATCAACGGGAATCGGGTTAAACTTCCAGAACGATCAGCTGGCCACGTGCCAGAGGTTCATGCGAAATTACCAGGCGCGGCCAGTAGCTTCTGGAAAGTGCTGGATGTGTGCGAAAGCTTCCGGAGAGTTCTGGAAACCATCGGGCGTTCAGATACAATTGCTTGGAACTTTTGCTGAAACTGGGGAAAGAGTTAAGACACTTTGGGAAATCAGCCAGAGATTCATTATGTGCAATGTAAATGTGTAAATGTGTCAAAAACATCTTGAAGTTGAATGTAAGTTTGCGTGAAGTTGTAATTATTATCTTAATATGAAAATAATAATAATAATCCTCGCATTTGATCTGGTGCTTTTTCACGTCTTATCGACGTCACAAAGCGCTTCACAGAATGTACTGTAAAGTGAATTGAAATGTGCTAAATTAATGGAAATCAGCAGATATTTCAAGAATGTACAGCTGGAAATGAGCCAAAAGTTCACGTGAAAGTGGGCTGGGCACTACTGGTGACTACTGTAACTTCTAGAAAGTGCTGGAAAAACAGCTGAAAATGTGTTAAAGCTTCTAGAAAGTTCTGGAAACCATTGGACATTCATTCATTCATTCGATTGATTGATTGATCCATCAATCAATCAATCAATCAATCAAACAAACAATCAATCTATCAATCAAAACTTACATTTACGTGGCGCCTTTCACATTGAGAGGACATCCCAAGGCGCTGTACAGTCAGGTAGGGACAAGAGAAGGGGGGGAGGGGTTGGGGTAGGATGAAGGAGAGGAGAATTGACTATATTTGTGGGCGAAACGTGGCAGCCAAACTGCGCACGGCAGCGTCCGATAAACAGTCACGGAAGTGGGGTCAAGGGAGAAAGGGGGGAAAAGAGGGAAATTGCTTGGAACTTTTGTTGAAACTTGAAGAAAGTGTTAAGACACTTTCGGAAATCAGACAGATATTCATTATGTGTCAGAAATGGGTAATATAAATGGGTAACAAACATCTTGAAGTCGAATGTAAGTTTAATATAAAAATAATAATAATAATCCTTGCATTTGATACAGCGCTTTTTCATGTCTTATCGACGTAACAAAGCGCTTCACAGAATATACTGTAAAGTGAATTGAAATGTGCTAAATTGATGGAAATCAACACATATTTAAAAAATATGCAGCTGGAAATGAGCCAAAAGTTCACATGAAAGTGGGCTGGGCACTACTGATGACTACTGTAACTTCTAGAAAGTGCTGGAAAAACAGCTGAAAATTCGCTGAAACTCCTGGAAAGTGCTCTAATAAACTGGAAATTCAGATCAAATTGTTCTGAATATTTGTTGAAATTTTGGGAACGTTTTAAGACACAGCTGGAAATCAGCCAAATCTTCATTAAAATTGTTCAAAACACCTTGACGTTGAACGTAAGTTAATGTGAAGTTATTATTATTTCAATGTGAACATGTGTGAAATTTATACAAATCAACGGATGTTTCAAGATGGAAGTGCAGATGGAAATTAGCCAAACGTTCACGTGAAGGTGCCTACTGGTGATCAACTTCTAGAAAGTGCTGGAAAAAAGCTTAAAACATCAAATAAACTTCCGGAAAGTGCTGGGGTTAGTTAGAAATACAAATCAAACGGTTTGTAATGTGAACTGACATTTTTGGGGAAAAGGGTGGGAAACAGCAGAAAATCAGGCAAAGCTTCATAAGAAGTGCACAAGTAGCTTGAAGACAATGATACAGTAATAACAACTCGATCAACTGCTCCGCCCTCTCATTGGCAGGTGAACTATCAACCTCTCTGCACGCACCCTCAGTCTCTCCACCTCACGCCCTCCATTGCTTCCTTCAAGCCGCATCTGAAGACCCCCCTATTCAACCGTGCCATTGGTAAACCTCTTACCCTCCCCTCCCTGTCCTCCACCCCTCCTGATCCCAAACACCAGATCAGGTGGGGATCCCTGATTGTCAGCGCCTAGGGACGTCCTCCTGACATGAAAGATGCTGTGAAAATGTACAGGTAGACCCCGCTTAACATCGTAGTTTGGTTCTTGAAAAGTGCGACTTTAAGCGAAACAACGTTAAGTGATTACATGTTTCCCATAAGAATGAATGTTAAAACTGGATTTAGGTTATTTTGGACATTTTTCGTCAAAAATTTCCAAAAACAAACCCATTACACTCACTCCCTGACTGCCTTCCTGGCTCACTCACTCACTGATGATCTCTCTCGCTGCCCACTCCGTATCCGTGGTTTCCTCTCTGCGACAACCTTTGCCAACCGCGGCAGTGAATTTTGCGCATCCATGGGTTTCAACACTAACACTAGAGTTTGGTGCGATGACCCAGTTACATCAACCAGACACGCGGTTGGCCTTGTATTTGCCAACCATGGTTTTACTAATCACTTGGGGGGGGGGGGCGGGGGATTCAGGAACGTATCCTCCACGGTCGGGGAGGGATATTTGTGTGTTTCCAATGTATCAGCAATGTAATAACGAAAGTACGTTAACCGAGGCGACGTTAAGTGGGGTCTACCTGTAACTTGTTTGTGTTCTTGTATCAGGGGTTGATGGTCAGTGGTGTGTGTATCAGTGTCTGAGTGTTTCGGGGGTGGTGGGGATGGGAGAGGGAGGGGGAGGGCGAGGAGAGTGTGTAGAGTGTGTATAATCATTGGGCATAAAATAATGACATAACATGATTTATTGTTAATTGCTCTTGTATTTTGCAAATCAATGACAATATTTTCTGTAATAATATCAACTTGACTAGACAACGGGACATTGATTTAATGAGGGTTAAAGGTCTTGAGTGATTGTTACAGTGAATGAGAAATGTTACACAGATTATAAAAGTAGTCACTGAAAATACACATTACACATTGTTTATACACAGTGAGACGAGGCTGACGCTAGAGTAGAATGTGTCACCTTGTTTATAGACACTAAAGTGATTTGGGAGATTTCAGTGAGATTCTGAGCCCAGCCCCCGACTGTGAGACTGGGCATTGCTGAAGAGGAAGATATCAGCCGATATCCCTGTCTCAGACCGTGTGAGCTCACACACTGATGGAAGCTCAGATTCTCTCAGCACAAGCCCAGAGACCAGCTGGTGATGAAGTTTTCATTGTAATTGATTCCTGTCTCAGACTCAGCTCAAAACTGGGGGAAAAGCCCAGAATCAAACACTCGGCTCCATCCAAACCTCGCGGTTACAACAGTCAAATAGACGGTGGGTGGTGAGGGCTGGTGGGGGCTCAGTCCCTATCTCCCCCCGCCCCCTCACCATTTAATGAGAGATGGGAGGGAAAGCCATGAGGAGGACCTCAGTCAGTCCTCCCAGCAACCGCAACACATGGGGCCCTCTTGCCGCTCTCACACCCTGTCAGCGGTTGGTTGCCAAGGCGATGGACAAGCCCCCCCCCCCCCCCCATTGATACTGACCCAAAGCCAACTCTCATCTTAAAGTGGCCACTCAACCCCCTCCCCCCCCACCCCAGCCCCACTCCACCAACCTGTGAACCTAGTCAATGTCTCAGCGTTTTCCTCCTGATTAACCAGTCACTGGGCAGATTGTCAGAGGCTCAGAATCAAACCCGGGATAGAAGAGAGGATAGAGTTTCTCAGTGAAAGTTTGGGTGAAGGTGTGGAGATGAGACATGTGATCAGCGTCGTAAACTGACACCTGTCCCCCCTCATAGTCCAGGTGAACTCCGACCTTCCCGGGTCTCACTGTCAGGGGCAGGGGGGTGCGGGGTGACGTCAGAGCCTCATAGGCCCCGCCCCACAGCTCCACCCCCCAGACCCCGCCCTCTGGTGACCATGTGATCCATTGTTTCCTGTTGACAGACTCTCTGGCCAATCCCACAATGCACTGTGTCTTGTTCCCCACCTGCACCTCCCAGTAATGTCTCCCTGATGTGAAGCCCTCAGACCCCAGGACAATGGGATCTTTACTAAACCTCTTTGGGGTGTCAGGGAGCGGCTGCCATGTGTCTCCATCTCTCACACTGGTCAGGTCCTCAGACAGGATGAGCCAGGGATGGGCTGTGTCAGGATCCAGAGTGACTGTAACTAGAGTGAGAACCAGACCATTAATGTCGGACACATTGACAATTATCAATAAGATGATCTTCAGCTTCGGGAGAGAAGCCTTTGTGTCAAACACTGACATCTCCTGGGAACAGAATCCAACACATAGGCTCAGAGTCTGTGGGTGTGGGGGGGGGGGGGGGGGGGGGGGTGATGTGGGGGTGTGTGTGGAGGGGAGAGGAAGAGGGGGTGATGTGCATGTGTGTGAGGGGTGGGAGTTTGTGAGGGTGTGTGTGAGGGGTGGGATGTGAGGGTGTGTGGGGATGATATAAGTCTGGAGGGGATTATGAGCATGTGTGGGGGTGGGAAATGTGTGTGTTGGGGATGAGTGTGTGATGGGATGTGAGGGTGTGTGTTGGGGGGGAGGAGGAGGGGGGAATGTGTGTGGACTGGGGTGTGTCAGTGTGGAGGGGGAATATGAGGGTGTGTTTGTGGAGGGGGATGTGAGGGTTATGTGAGGGTTTAGTGGGTGGAGTTTGACGTGTGTGGAGGCGATATGAGGGTGTGTATGGGGGGATATGTGTGGGTGAGGAATGCAAGGATGTGTGTGGTGGGGGAGTTGTGACTGAGGGTGTGTAGGGTTCGGGTGTGAGTGTGTTTGGTGGGGGGAATATGAGGGTGTGTTTGGCTGAGCAATTTGCAGGTGTGTGGGGGAGAGCTGTAAGGGTGTTTGTGGGTTATGTGGAGGTTTGTGTGAGGAGTGTTGTTTGAGGGTGTGTGCGGGAGATGTGACTATGTGTGTTGTGGGGGGAGACATGAGGGTGTGTGGAGGTGAGGGGAAGTGAGGATGTGTGCGGCGGTGGGGGGGCCAGAGGGAAGATGTGAGGGCGTGTGTTGGGAGGGAATGCCAGGGTGTTTGTGGGTGTGTGTGTGTGGGGGGGGGGGGCGGGGGGAGGAGGGAGAGTTGTGTTGGAGGCTTGTGAGGTTATGTGCATTGTGGGGAGGGGGTGTTTGGGGTTGTCCTCACTTTCAAGACGTTTCACTACCTTGCCCCCTCCTATCTCTCTGACCGGCTGACATCCTATCAACCTGCCCACCCCAGGCTGCAGGCTGCTCCATGTTCTCCGCTTGATCTGCCCTCCCATTGGTGGCCGGGCTTTCAGCCTCTGCCCCCACACTCTGAAACTCCATCCCATAGTCCCTTCACCTCACTTCCCCTTCACCTCCTTCAAGGCCAGTCTCAAGACTCTCCTCTTGGTCAGTGCCTTCAGCTGCCCTCCCAACTCTCTCCCTCCCCTCCCCCCACCCACCTTGCCCCTCCCCCTTGCTCGGGTCCTGACCCGACTGTTCAGCGCCTTGGGACATCTTCCCAATGTGAAAGGCGCTCTATCAATGTAATATTTGTTGTTGTGTGGGGGGTGTGGTGTGAGGTGATGTGTGTGTCGGGGGGATTTGATGGTGTGTGTGGGAGAGAGATGTGAGTGTGTGTGAGTGGTGTGGGGGTATGTGATGGTGTGTGAGATACCATCACATACCCCCACACCACCCTCATCGGGAGTATGTGTGTGGGTGGGATTGAGTCCATGTGTGTGGGGGGTGGGTGGGGGGTGGGGAGGGAATGTGAGTGTGTGGCGGGGTCGTTGGGGGGGAGTCAGGTTCCTTTAGCAGTTAGACTCTTACCTGCACACCTACAAATCCTCTTCCACCCTAGAACCAAGAGAGAAGTGATCAAACCTTATGTAGCTCCAAAATCACTCCCTTGTTTTGGGAGACGCTTTGGGACGTCCTCCCGACGTGAAAAGCGCTATATAAGTGCAATATTGTTGTTGTTCTCTCTCAATACCTTCTTCTTTCATTTCCTCCATCCCTCCATCATTGACTCACTCCCTGTGTTACTGACAAGCTTGCTCATTCTATCCACCCCACCCCCTCCCTGAAATGTGTGTATATTGACAAGCCACTGTTGTCTAAGCGAAGAAAATGAACAGTTAATGATGTGAAATATCTAGTTTGCAAGAGTTATTAAAGCAATCTTTTCTTACAGCAGCTGTTCTGCCCTATCCATATACTCCTTCAAGTCTCTTATCATGTATCTCATATACATGTCAACTTCCCAGCGAACTTTCCCTCCTCTCCACCTTTATACATTCAGCGACCGACCCCCGAAACAATGGATTCTCTCCTTCAATCCCTCTGCCTTTCTCCCCATCTCCCCTTAAGACCTGCCTTAAAACATTCCTTTTCCTACATGCTTACGGCCCAACCTCCCCCCCAGACCACAGTCAGGCTCCGCCATTCTTAAGTGCTTTGAGATGCTACCCTGCGTGGAGAGCGCTAAAGAATTGCAAGTTAACCTTATACCACAATAATAATCCTTGAATTTGATTTGGCTCCCCATGAGCATTTCCCCAGGTTGACAGGAGAGTGTAGCAACTTTGCCTTTTGTTGGCAAACAGAAGTGTTGTAACACCACCTTACGTCTGATTTGTGTGAACCTTGTGAGTGAGAGTAATCATAATATGAGATTGTTATTTTACTTTGATGACTTACCAACTGTCTTCTCAAGATCTGGAGGATACAAAGCAAAACTGTTAGAAACCAATATTGAATACAGTATTATTTAGTGGTCAAACTACCTGTTTACAACAATAACAAGCGATAAACTACACAGAATAAAGCTCAACTCAGTTACAGTAGGCACTCGTCGATCGCATCTTTCTCAATTGTGAACTCAAACATGCGCGAAGAAAAAAATGCGTGACTTTATTGAATAACGTGCGTATATGCGCTGGCTGGCTGGTCTGCATATGGGAGTTCACCGCCCTCGCGCGATGCACCCTTAGGCGGAGAAGGGAGAGTGGAGCGAGTGATAAGAGAAGAGTGGAGTGGAGCGTTCAACGAGAGAAGGGAGAGAGGAGCGAGCGATGAGATAATACTGCAATAATTAATAATTTAGCCAAGCTGTGGTAGTCTAAGATGCTGTTTTATTGTCTCCAGTGAGTCAGTGAGAGTGGGGAGAGGGGGCCTATTAAACAACAACAACAAAATGACATTTATAGAGCATCTTTCAGAATGGGATGATGTGGCAGTGATTTGGAAAGACTGATTCGAAAAGACAGTTGGATTGAGTTCCAGAGAGTGGGGACAGATAGGTTGAAAGCCTAACTTGCTGATGGGGGGGAAGAATAGGGCAGTGACATGAAACAGGCCAGGTGGTTACTGAGTGAAGGGAGAAAGCAATTGATTTATAGAACTTGCATATTCTCACACAAACAGTAACACAGTGTTAAGTTGAGGGATGTTACTGACGGAAACGTACCTTTGATCTCTCGGTGCTGTTTTACACTGTAGACGACAAGAACACTCAGCACTATTATGGCAAGTCCTAAGAGCAGTGAGGAGACCACCAAACCCACTGGCACTTTGGGGAAGAACTCATCTGTCAAGAAATGTAAATATACATTCAAACATCTATTCTGATATCAAACACTAAATGCCTACATTTACCCCCATGTTACTGTATTACACACAATAGCTCAGTCGCTACCACAGGCTTCAATCAAAGTGAAGCCTGGTATCATATTGGATACAGTTTCAGCGGCCTGAGGGGTGACCTAGTGGCGGAGTTGGGCAATGTTGCGGAGGTGATTGAAGGCAGAATGAGTCACGGCTTGTAAGTGGGGGAGGAAAGACAGTTGAGGATAGAACAAGACATCTAGGTTCCTGACTGGTTTGTTGATATGGAATGTACAACCATGGAGGTTGTACATTCAGCGCCTTGGGACGTCCTCCCGACGTGAAAGGCGCTCTATAAATGTAATTTGTTGTTGTTGTTGATGCTGCCAGTACCTGAGATGTGAAGGCGCTGACTGGAGCTAATCAGGAGAGCTTCAGTCACGTTGACATTCAGTATTGATTCATTCCTAACATAATAAGCAGCTTGAATAATTAACAGGAAGGTTGGGTGGGCTGGAGTACGGAGGTATTTTTGGAACCCCATCCACAGTCCCTCCACCTCGGGCTGTCCCTTCTCACCTTCAACACCCACCACTTTGACCATACATTCGGTCACCCACCTACTCCCACCCACCTGCCTTCCATCCTTCTTGACCCTATCCCCCAGCTGATGACCAAATCTTTGACGTTTTATAGCATCTTCCACATTGGGACGTTGTCTCGATGTGAAAGGCAATTTACAAATGTAAATAGTTGTTATTAAAGATGATGAGAGGGATAATAGAGAGATAAAGGAGATGATGAATGGATATGGGGATAACGCGGGTAGATGGAGTTAGAATAGATCAGCCATGATCTTATTGAATGGTGGGGCAGGCTCGAGCGACCGAGTGGCCTACTCCTGCTCCTAATTCTTACGAGTTTCATATTTTGAAAGGATGAAATTAGATAGACCGTATCATCCAGACCGATATGTATTCACTTCATGTGTTGTACAACACATCAAGTGAAGTCCTGTACAATACTTTATGGAGTCCTGTAGCTCAGTGATTAGAGCACTCCCCTGACAAGCGCGAGACGTGAGTTTGATTCCCGGTGGGGTGAAACTTTGGGCAAGTTTCCTTACTCTGCACAGCTAATAATAGTCCCTCAAAAAGACACAATAATAATTGGTTATTTTAATACACAGCTGTTTGAGGGACACTGCTGTGCGCAACTTTCTGCCACGTTTCGCCCATGTATACACAGCCAATATATTTTACAGTATATTCTGTGAAGCAATTTGAGATGCATAGAAAACGTGAAAAGTGTTATTTCAAATGCAAGAATTATTATAATAAATCTACATCATATTTTTCAGACCAACATTAATATTTACTGTGTTTACCAACCCAAGATTTGGAGTTTTCCTTCTTGTTCATTTTCTGAATTATGAATCAGACACTTGATCTTGTTGGTTGAATGGATTATTTCTATTTGGCTTTGAACACTGAAGAGACCTTTAGAATCCTGTTTGACTGTCCAGTTACTGAGTGTTGATAATTTGTTTCCCTGATCATCAAACCACAGAACCTCTGGTGCTGGGAACCATCCACTGGATTCACACAATAGCATCACACCACCATTGTGTTGTCCATCAACATGAATCCAAGGCTGACTGCCAAGGCCTGGAAGAGACAGGAGACATGAATCAGACAATATTTTACCCGGGACATTACAGTGCAGTAACTTAACAAAAACACATCTACAACATTCTGAATAAACGGACATTCTTGTTCATAGAAATTATTGTACTTTGAACTTATTAAAGATGAGTGAATTCTTGCACACACAGATTACATGTAATAAAATGAATTGGAAACATTACTGACCTATAACTTTCAACTCTATCACTCCCTGTTCATACGATCCGTCGTACTCGACGAAACATGTGTACTCTCCATGATCTGTCACCCGTACATCTTCCAGTCTGAGAGACACATCACCATTGATAAACTTCTCTTCAAACAGTTGTGTTCTGTGTCTATAGGCTTCATCCTGTATATCCAGTTGATGATGTCCCTCTTTAAATAAGTGCACAGGGGAGTCGAATCTCACCCTGAACCATCTCACCTCCACACCCTCTAATGGCAGCTTTGTGGAACACTTACAGTCCAGGACAACATCTGAACCAGCAATGGCTAGGGCAGGGTGACTGGGAACATTGACTGTGAATCTCTCTGTTCAGTAACAAACAATCGACAATAGTTAGGATTTTCAGTCACATTGTCTCAGAATAACTATCAACAGAAAGTTAGTGACATACTAACATAAAGTAGAAGTTCCCTTTGGCAGCCGCAATTGAACTATAATAATAATCCTTGCATTTGAAGAATGAGAGGTGACATGAAAGAAACCTATAAGATTATTAAGGGCCATGACAGAGTAGACAGTGGGAGACTGTTTCCCCTGGTTGGTGATCCTGGTTGGGGTTATAGTCTTAAGAATAGGTGTCAGCCTTTTCACAATGAGTTGAGGGAAAACTTCTGCACTCAGAGGCTAGTGAATTTATGGAATTTTCTAACCCAAAAAACTGTAGATGTTCAATCCTTTAGCATATTCAAGACTGAAATTGATAGATTTCTTTGGACAAAGGGATTATGGGATATGGAAATGAGGCGCATAGGTGGAGTTAGATTTGAAGATCAGCCATGGTATTATTGAATGGCGGGGCAGGCTTGAGGGGCCAAATGGCCTAGTCCTGCGCCTAATACTTAAGTTCTTATGTATTGGTGGTGGAGAGTACATCCACGAATATTGATGCCGTCAGTGCCCGGGGTGCAGAGATGCTGATGGAAGGAAAGGATGGTGATGGAGAGCCTTAGTCTTGTACATTTATAGTTAGGAAATTGGGTCTCATCCAAGCCTTGTCTGACCGACAATCTATCAGGACAGCATTGTTCCTGGAGTTGGGGGTATAGGCAGAGAGACAGAGTTGATTGTCACCCACATCCGGAAGCGAGAGAATGTAAATATTAAAAAGGGTAGGACCAGGTAAAGAACCCTGGATATCATCACATGTGATGGAGCGTGGGATACAGGAGAAGTCATTGGTGGAAACAAAGTGGAGACGATGGGAAAGGTAAGAACAGAACCAGGAAAGGACAGAGCCACGAACGTGGAGCTGAGAGGAAAGGGAGTGGAGAAGGATAAAGTGGTCAACCATGTTAGTGGCCGTGGGAAGATCAAGAAGGATGAGGAGACATAGTGAGCCCTGGCCGCAAATAGACACAAATGTCATTTGGAACTTTTACACTTTCCTATGGACACGAACCAGAATGGAGAGGTCCTCCCTTTACCATCAGCAGAAACCAAACAGATTCAACGTGTTTCCTTACCAGCCAGAGAGAGGGGGAGCACAAGCCACAGGACCTGAATACAGCGTTTCCAGATCATCTTCTTCGGGCCTTCACATTGAGATCACATCTGGTTGCAACAGCAAATCAGATAATTACAGAGATTTGTGTTTGTACATAATTGGTCAAAATAAAAAACCTAATGAATAATTCTGCGATCTTACAACATTTACACACACACAGCAGAACAAACTGCCATCTCTGTCGGAATAATGATTTGGGAAGTTTAACTGTGACAGTGAGGCCCCCCCCAGCCCCACACTGGGGGGTCTCCATGAGGTAGTTTTGGGGAAGAAACATGTTGTGTGTGACTGCTCTATGTGCTCCTCCCCTCCCTCTCCTCAGAGCTGCTCCTTATTCACCCCCAACAAGGTGCAGGTCAGAGACGAGGCTCCCATTCCCCTCACTCCTCACTGGCCTCCAATTCTCAGCGTTTAAACAACAAACTGGGAATAAACTCACAGCAGCCGCTCCCGCTTTACTATTTACACAAACCTGACAATGGAGAACATTTATTTCACAGTTAAACTCAACATCACAGGGTGCGAAAGTGAAACCAGTCAATCCTGTAACTGCGATATAATGTAAAAGTATGATTGTTTTTATATCACTGTCTAATTTTATTTCAGGAAACAATTTCTGACACTGACCTGTTTGGGTTTGTCCTGAAAGAGAAGAATCTTCACTGTTAGAAGTGAATTGAACTTGTGTCCCAAGATGGCAATGTTCAGAGACTATTTCTGGTTTTGGTTTCCTGCTGATTTCCTGGTTTGTGGGAATCACATGAAAACACACACAAACAGTTCAAATATTCCCTACATCATAGAGTGGGCAACAGTCCTGTGATGTTCACTGCGAGTGTTGACGGTAGCTCCTCACATATTGTTGTCTGAGTCTGGTCAGAGCCTCACCTTCAGTCCAACAGCAAACAACAGCCTCTCTCCCTCTGAACGCACTGCACTCCACTCCCTCAGGGCCAACCCTGATTTCATCATCAAACCAGCTGACCAGGGTGCTGCTGTCGTTGTCTGGCGTAAGGAGCCGTATCTGGCAGAGGCCAAACGCCAGCTCTCCGACAACTCCGCCTACCTTCCACTCAACCATGACCCCACAGCTCAACACCAAGCCTCCGTCACTGAGGTAGTTAATAACCTCATCTCCGCTGGTGACCTTCCTCCTACTGCGTCCAACCTCATAGTCACCCAACCCCGCACAGCCCGCCTACACTTTCTCCCCAAGATTCCTAAACAGGACTGTCCTGGCAGACCCGTTGTCTCAGCCTGCTCCTGTCCCACTGAATTCATTTCATCATATTTAGACTACATTTTTGCTCCCCTCGTCCAATCCCTACCCAACTATATCCATGACTCGTCGGACGCCCTCCGACATTTCGACAATTTCCAGTTGCACGGTCCTGAACGTCTCCTTTTCACACTGGACGTTCAGTCCCTCTGCACCTCCATGTCCGTATGGCTCAAGTCAATGAGAAAGGTCTCAGGTGCCACCTGAAGATGGTGGAAAGGAGGGTTTGAGGTGAAGGGGTTGAGGGAGGGAGTTCCAACCTCCAAAGTTTCAGGGCACAGTGGTGGAAAGCACGGCTGCCGATGGTAGAGCATAGGATTCGGGGGGACAAGGAGGAGGCCAGACCCAGTAGAGCGGAAGCAGCAGTACTGCTGTGAGGAGAGACGAGGTAGGGGGGATGAATCCTGTGAAGCGCTTTGAGACGTCCCCCAGACACGAGAAGGTATGTGTGTCAAACAGGGATTATTATTTATTAAATTGCGTGGACAATGGTGTCTCACTCGGTCATATATATATAATAATAATCCTTGCATTTGATACGGCGCTTTTCACATCTTATCGACGTCCCAAAGCGCTTCACAGACTACACTGTAAAGTGAAGTGACTGTATATATTTGTGGGTGAAACGCGGCAGCCAATTGCGCACAGCGGCGTCCCCCACACACACAGTCGTGGATTGAAATGACCAACTTTATTGTTGTGTTTTTTTTGTTGCAGGGATTATTATTAGGCGTGTGGCGTAAGGAAACTTGCCTGACGTTTTGCCCTGACCTGCCTGGATTCGAACACAGGTCTCCCCAGCCTTGCAAGACAAGTGCTCTAATCACTGAGCCACAGGAGCTCATACATTGCACCAAAAGTTTTTTTAATTAAAATTTTATTTTTCATTTTTTAAATTACTGTTAATTAAATTACATTAAATTACTGATGTACCCAGTGTGTGTGTGTGTCAGTGTGTGTGTGTGTCAGTGTGTGTGTGTGTGTCAGTGTGTGTGTGTCAGTGTGTGTGTGTCAGTGTGTGTGTGTCAGTGTGTGTGTGTGTCAGTGTGTGTGTGTGTGTTTCAATGTCCGTGTGAATGCTAATGTGTGTGTTCCACATGTGTGTCAGTTCAGATGCTCGTGTACTCAGTGAATGTGTGTGTGTGTTTTTGCAACCTCGGATGCTGGTGTACTTAGATTGTGTGTACTCAGTCATTGTGTGTGTGTGTCAGTGTGTGTGTGTGTCAGTGTGTGTGTGTGTCAGTGTGTGTGTGTCAGTGTGTGTGTGTGTCAGTGTGTGTGTCAGTGTGTGTGTGTCAGTGTGTGTGGGTCAGTGTGTGTGTGTGTCAGTGTGTGTGGGTCAGTGTGTGTGTGTGTCAGTGTGTGTGTGTGTCAGTGTGTGTGTGTGTCAGTGTGTGTGGGTCAGTGTGTGTGTGTGTCTGTGTGTGTGTGTCAGTGTGTGTGGGTCAGTGTGTGTGTGTGTCAGTGTGTGTGTGTCAGTGTGTGTGTGTGTCAGTGTGTCAGTTCGGATGCTGCTGTACTCAGTGTGTATGTGGTCAGTGTGTGTGTGTGTCAGTGTGTATGTGGTCAGTGTGTGTGTGTGTCAGTGTGTGTGTGTGTCAGTGTGTGTGTCAGTGTGTCAGTTCGGATGCTGCTGTACTCAGTGTGTATGTGGTCAGTGTGTGTGTGTGTCAGTGTGTATGTGGTCAGTGTGTGTGTGTGTCAGTGTGTGTGTGTGTCAGTGTGTGTGTCAGTGTGTCAGTTCGGATGCTGCTGTACTCAGTGTGTATGTAGTCAGTGTGTGTGTGTCAGTGTGTGTGTGTCAGTGTGTGTGTCTGTGTGTGTGTCAGTGTGTGTGTCAGTGTGTGTGTCTGTGTGTGTGTCAGTGTGTGTGTCAGTGTGTGTGTGTGTCAGTGTGTGTGTGTGTCAGTGTGTGTGTGTGTGTCAGTGTGTGTGTGTGTGTCAGTGTGTATGTAGTCAGTGTGTGTCAGTGTGTGTGTGTCAGTGTGTGTGTCAGTGTGTCAGTTCGGATGCTGCTGTACTCAGTGTGTATGTAGTCAGTGTGTGCACACAGAGCCCTGGGCTGTGGGCTGGGTCTCCTCATCGGGGTCCAGTTGATCTCTGCGTATGTGACTTCGTCGAGGCTGCGCAGGGAGTGAGGCAGCTGTGGGGAGAAGACACGAGAGAGAGAAACAGTCAGGGGCAGTCATACGCTGACTGTACACACACAGGGCGAAAAGTGAGGCAAGTTTCCTCACTCAACAACAACAACAATTTTATATTTACATTTATAGAGCGCCTTTCACGTCGGGAGGACGTCCCAAGGCGCTGAACAGGAGGCGTGTGACCCGAGCTGGGAGGGGAGTGTTTGGGAAGGGGTGAAACACGAAGGGGAGGTAAAAGAGTTCGGGGTGGAACAAAAGGCACGATCGAAGAGGAAAGTCTTCAAACCGGCCTTGAAAGAGGAAAGGGAAGAGACGAAACGGAGGGATTGAGGGATGGCATTCCATAGGGTGGGAGCGGAGAAACTGAAGGCCCGGCCTCCGATGGTGGGGCGGTTCGGGCGGGGGGCTTGGAGCAGGACAAGTCCTGTTGAACGGAGGGTCCGGGTGGGCGTGTAGGGGGAGAGTAGATTGGTTAAGTAGGATGGGGCCTCTATATGCCTAGCAGCAAGTAGAAACCTGTCGATTGGCGAGTTGCCATTTTCGGGAGTAATAATCCCTTAAAAAATAAAAAACTATAAGAATTTGGTCCCTCGATCCACTACCTTTTGGGGGGACGCTGCTGTGCGCAGTTGGCTACAGCATTTTGCCCACAAAATGTACAGTCTGTTACAGTGTACTCTGGCTTTGAGACGTCTCAAAGACCTAATGAGGTGCTGTACCAAATGCGAGGATTATTCTTATTCTTAGTTTGCATTTATTTAGACCCACAGTGACTGTGTATATCCACTGATCGTACATACACTCACACACCGTAAACTACTGTATACTTCACACACTGTAGTGTATGTGTGTAGTCAGTGTTTGTAGTCAATATACTGTACACACACAGAATGTATATACGCCCACACACATACTGTACACACAGACTACAAACACACAGTCTGCATACACACAGATACATACACATAGACTTTACATACACACACACACACACGCACACACACATACTGACTGTGCACACACACACACAATTGGAAGCTGTGTGTTAAGGCTGGCCAGTGAGGGGCGCGTTGGAGCCACTGTTTGCAATCGTGTGAGAAGCGAAGAGACGAGTTTCACTCTCAGTCACCGACCACATGGCTGCACCTCTCCACAAGGGAAGAGCAGGCTTAGATCGGGCGGGAGGGGGTTGGCTCTCGGGGAGATATTTTAAATTTAATTAAACAAAATTTTTAAATTTAGTTTCTAAAATGGCATTGGTATTGGATACTTCTGAGATTTTGCTTTAAACCAGCCCTCGTTATAACATAATATATTATATTCTGTAGCTCCTGTAGCTCAGTGGTTAGAGCACTCGCCTTCACGAGCGTGAGACCTGTGTTCAAATCCAGGCAGGTCAGGGCGAAACCTTGGGCAAGTTTCCTTACTCCACACATACACACAGACACACACACACACACAATAATAATCCCTCCAAATAAACACAATAAAGAAATTTGTCATTTCAATCCACGACTGTGTGTGGGGGACGCTGCTGTGCGCAATTGGCTGCTGCGTTTCGCCCACAAATATATACAGTCGCTTCACTTCACAGTATATTCCGTGAAGCGCTTTGAAAAATCTCTAAGACGATGAAGTGTGAAAAGCGCTGCGTCAAATGCAAGGATTATTATTATTATTATTGTATTTCAAGATGTATATTCAAAGCTGTGCATTCTGCAATACATGACCAATATTCTCATTCAGCCAACAACAGCTTAAATAGTCCCAGTGAATCAGTTGGTGTGCAGATTGCAAAGGCAATCGAGCACCGTTGAGTTTGTGGAGTCTTGCAGTTCAGTGGTTAGCTCTCTCGCCTCTCGAGCGAGAGGACCCAGAGTCGATTCCTGGGCAGGGAAGTACCTTCGCATGCCTCTGTTTAACTAGTGGTAAGTAGGAATGCCCGTGTTACTCGATTGTGGGTCACCCAATCAACGGCTGTTTGTGGGACACTGCCGTGTGCAAATGGCTGCCACGTTTCATCCACTAAATCAATCAAAACGTACGTTTATATATCGCCTTTCGCGTCGAGGGGACGTCCCGAGGAGCTGTACAGACAGGTAGGGACAAGAGCAGGGGTGATGGGGAGGGGTCGGGGTGGGATGAAGGAGGGTAGGAGAATTGACTGTACGTTTGTGGGCGAAACGCGGCAGCCAAATCGGGGCCGGGGGAGAAAGGGGGAAAAGAGGGTAAAGTGGTACTTGTGAAGAGGGACTGGGCACTAATACTAACACGGCAGATAAAGTGTGTGTGTGTTTCCTCCTGCCTCAAACCTGGTCTGTTCCAGTAAGCCACTCGCTGAAGCTCCCTGGGGGCGGCCAATCAGCAGCCAGCGGGAGGGGGGGAAAGGGGGCGGGACATCGACCGCTTCGGGAAGGAACCAGACACTTCCCGGACATTTCCCGGCGGACGGAAATGAACCAGACATTTCCTCCCTTCCCGCCCCCCCACCCCACCCCCCCCAAAAAAAAAGACCTGTGAAGCCATTTGAGACATCGGAAGTATTATTTTCTATTGTTAAACTTGTGTCATCCTCTCAACACATAAGAAGCCATAATGTCGAAGAAAATGTCCCGGACACTTTTGGAGAAGATAGAAGTGTTAGACAGGGTCAAGTTGGAGCCGCGGGGGACTCCCCTGCGAGAACTGGCCAGGAGGCTCGGGGTCAAGAAGTCGACGCTGGGTGACCTCGTCGCCAGTGAGACGAAGCTGCGCCGGACAGCGGCCACCTTGGCCGAGGGCGACGTGGGTCTGCGTAAGAAGAGGGATCGCAAAGGCAAAGATCCCCAGGTGGAGCTCGCTCTCCTCCTGTGGTTCCAAAGGGCGTCCACCGAGGGGCAGCCGCTCAATGGGCCCATCCTCAAAGCCAAGGCGCAGAGCCTGGCGCACGAGCTCGGGAAGCCGGGGTTCACCGTGACCGACGGCTGGTTTAGCCGCTGGAAGGCACGTAACAACATAGTGTACAGGCTGTTTCCCGGAAAGCTGAGGAGCGCTGGCCTAGAGGGCGCTAACTCCCGCACCGTGCTGCTCTCTTCCTATGCCCCAGATGCCATCTACAACGCGGAGCAAACGGGGCTGCGCTATCGCGCGGTGCCCAACGGCTCGTATTTGCACCCGACTGAGCCGAGTGGTGTAAAGGGAGCGACGGACAGTGTCACGCTGATGGTCTGCGCCAACATGACCGGCTGCGACCGGCGCAAACTGCTGGTCATCGGGAAGAGCCAGCGCCCTCGCTGTATGCAGGGAGTCGACTGCGCCGTTCTGCCTGTCACCTATAAGGCCAACAAAATGGCGTGGATGACAGGAACGATATTTAAGGAGTGGCTGGTGCAGTGGGACACAGAGCTGGTCAACCTGGGGCGTAAAGTTCTTCTTCTCATGGACAGCGCACCGTGTCATCTGACCGTCCCAACGCTTAAGAACATCTGCCTGGAGCTGATTCCCCCGGACACCACCATGATCCAACCCATGGGTCAAGGAATCATCCGACACCTGAAGCTTTCCTACCGCGAGGAGCTACGGAATCGCCTCCTCGACGCCATTGACAGCAACACCATCATCCCCCAGGCCTCGGTGGGAAAGATGGCCAGACACATCAGCCTGCTGGATGCCATCGGCATGGCTGCCAGGGCCTGGGAGAGCATGGAGCCTGCGATGATATCCAATTGCTTCGCAAAGGCAGGGTTTGCGTCTGGTGACGCTGCTCCCCGTGCTGAGGCTGACGAGAAGACAAGCACAGAGGCCGAGGGCGAGAGGCAGATCGCTGACCAGTTCCTGTACATTGACTCTGATCTACCTTGCCGTGATCCGCAAGGTCAGGAGAATATCGTGGCCGAAGCTGTTGCCGCCGAGCGCCTACTAGTCGAGAACAGCAGCGACAGCGACTCTGAGGACAATGGGGCCTCGCCTGTGACAGCCAGCACAGCTCTGACTGGCCTGCGAGAGGCTGAACGCTTCTTACTAAAGAGCGGACTCTACAACAAGTTTTCGAACGCACTTAACGACATCGTTGCGAGCATCAGAGAGCGACGCCACGCTGATCTCGTACAGTCCGACTTGAGAGAACTTTTCAATAAAAAAGTTTAAATTTCTGTCACTTTTTTTTTACCCGTTTTCTGTGAACACTATTTATCAAGGTATCAATCACCTTCTTAGTTTGTAAATGACAGTGAGCATTGTGTTCAGGGCTTTACACATCAGCAATTGGTGACAGTGCCTCGGGACTTCCTCCTGACGTCAGAGGCGCTATATGTTGTAGTAATTGGCGTTACTATGTTGTCAGTAATTGGGTTAAAACAAAGGATGAGATTTAATACATCGATAGCGGTCAGCCTCAGAAGCTGCTTATTTCAGATTAAATGCTCGGCCCTTTCGTGTCCGATTTAACCGGCGTCCATTGTATCCACCCAGCCGGTCAATTTAACCCTCAGTAAATGATTCTGTTTCTGATATCGCACTCTAACTTACCTACATCGGGAGACACGAGGGAAAGGTAAATTTACTCGGGTCCAGGTGTGATGTTAGCAATAATACTGATGTGAATTTTACTGTATAACCATGTCCTAGAAGTTCTCAGCTCTTATGTTTATGGTGTAACCTCTTTGAGATGTCCACCTGACACGAAAGGTGCTTCTCAAACGTCAGGATTATTATTAATGTTTTACTGTGAACAATAGGGTGAAGTTTCCCCATCAACACCGCCATTCCACAAGCCTCTGTTTATCCAGCAGGGAAAAGGACCACAGTTCTAGGGCGATTTCCGATCACTTTACTGGGGTCACAATCCCTTAACAATAATAACATTTGCTCACGAAATCCACAACTGTTTGTGAAACACTGCGCTGACGGGAGCTCACTTTAATGTTTCGTTTGAAGGATGCCAGTTCTGACGATGTCGCAAACCCCACACTCCACCCTCCCCCTCCCCCACCCAACGCCCCCCTCCCCACCCAGCGCCTGCATTCAAGTGTCATGGTAGACTGTGGTTCCACGGCCCAGTGTGTGGCTTCCACCCACAACCTTCTGACTCAGAGTTGAGGGCCCCAGTGTTTGAGCCAGTATGAATCTCACACACACACACACACACACACACACAGAAGTACATCGGGTACAAACAGTTTAATAAAATAAAATTCGGAGTCCAGCTGCTGTCGCTGTGACATACATTCATAGCAGATCATTAGTTCAAAATATACATAGAATCATTCAATCTTACCGCAAATAAGTAGACCATTAGGCCCATTGTATCTGCGCTGGCTGTTTGAAAGATCTACCCAATCAGTCCCACACCCTTACTCTTAACCCATAGCCCTATACGTTTATCATTTATACATATATCCCAAAGTGTCTGAAGGTGGGAAAGGTTAACACCTGAGCAGGTACAGAAAAGCCAAAGGGGCAGGAAGTCCATCGGCTGACGTTTAATCGACTTCCTCCACGGTTGGGCCGGTAGATGGGCAGCTCTTGCCTGATCACTGACCGCCCTCTGCCCCTCCCTGCCTCAGCCTGGCCATGACAGGACTGCACACCCTCTCCAGCTCCTTCAGCTGGTGCTCAAACTCTTCCTTCTCCGCTGTCTGGTTTCCATCCAGCCAGTTGATGACCTGTTTGCACTTGTCCAGCACCTGCCGCCTGTCCTCCTCTCCCACCTTGCCCTCCATGCTCTTGTCCTCCATCGCACATTTGGCTGTGTAGACGAATGACTCCAGCTTGTTCTTGGCCATCACCCTCTCCCGCTGCGTCTCATCATCCGCCTTGTACCTCTCAGCCTCCTGCACCATCCTCTCGATCTCCTCCTTGCTCAGCCGGCCCTTCTCGTTGGTGATGGTGATCTTGTTCTCATTACCAGTGCTCTTGTCAGCGGCCGAGACACTAAGGATGCCGTTGGCATCGATGTCGAAGGTAACCTGGATCTGCGGGACCCCGCGGGGAGCCGGGGGGATTCCACTCAGCTCAAACTTGCCCAGGAGGTTGTTGTCCTTGGTCATGGCTCTCTCGCCCTCGTAGACTTGCACCAAGACACCGGACTGGTTGTCGGAGTAGGTGGTGAAGACCTGGGTCTGTTTGGAGGGTATGGTTGAGTTTCTCTTGATGAGGGAGGTCATGACGCCTCCCGCTGTCTCCAGACCCAGGGACAGAGGAGTCACGTCCAGCAGGAGCAGATCCTGCACATTCTCAGACTTGTCGCCCATCAAGATGGCGGCTTGCACAGCTGCCCCGTAGGCCACTGCCTCATCCGGGTTGATGCTCTTGTTCAGCTCTCGGCCGTTGAAGAAATCCTGTAGAAGCTTCTGGATCTTCGGGATGCGAGTGGAGCCACCGACGAGGACAACTTCGTGGATCTGAGACTTGTCCAGCTTGGCGTCTGTCAACGCTTTCTCCACTGGCTCCAGGGTTCCTCTGAACAGGTCTCCATTGAGCTCCTCAAACCGTGCCCTGGTGATGGAGGTGTAGAAGTCAATTCCCTCAAACAGTGAGTCGATCTCAATGCTGGCTTGGGTGCTTGAAGACAGAGTCCTCTTTGCTCTCTCGCAGGCTGTCCTCAGCCTCCTGACTGCTCTCTTGTTCTGGCTGATGTCCCTCTTGTTTTTCCTCTTGAACTCCTGGATGAAGTGGTCGACCATACGGCTGTCAAAGTCCTCGCCCCCCAGGTGGGTGTCACCGGCTGTGGATTTGACCTCAAAGATCCCGCCGTCGATGGCGAGGATGGACACGTCGAAGGTGCCTCCACCCAGGTCAAAGATCAGGACGTTCTTCTCCCCCTGGCCCTTCTTGTCCAGACCGTAGGCGATGGCGGCTGCCGTGGGTTCATTAATGATGCGAAGGACGTTGAGCCCCGCGATCATCCCGGCGTCTTTGGTGGCCTGGCGCTGGGAGTCGTTGAAGTAAGCGGGCACCGTGATGACAGCGTTGGTGACTCTGGAGCCCAGATAAGCCTCGGCGATCTCCTTCATCTTGGTCAGAACCATGGACGAGATCTCTTCGGGGTTGAACGTCTTGGACTCTCCCTTGTACTCAACCTGCACCTTGGGCTTGCCCCCCTGGCTCACCACCTGGAAAGGCCAGTGCTTCATGTCCGCCTGCACCACAGGGTCATCGAACTTCCTCCCGATCAGCCTCTTGGCATCGAAGACGGTGTTGGGGGGGTTGAGGGCTGCTTGGTTCTTGGCGGCTTCGCCGATCAGCCTCTCGGTGTCGTTGAAGGCCACGTAGCTGGGTGTGGTGCGGTTGCCCTGGTCGTTGGCGATGATCTCCACCTTGCCGTGCTGGAACACACCCACACACGAGTAGGTGGTGCCCAGGTCGATGCCAATCGCTGGGGCCATTGTCCTGCCGTCTGTACGTGAGCGCGTCTGTACGTGACTTAGATCCTTTGGCTCCGAATCGCTGTCCCAATGTCAGTGAGTCTTGGACTGAAGTCGCCGCGAAGGTGTTTTCCTCTTTATGTCTTCTTCTTGTAGCTCCGTCCTTCGCTCTCTCTCTTCTTTCTCTCGCTCTCCCTTCTTGTTTCTCAGGCTTTCAGTCTCTCAGCCCCTCTCAGTGTCAGTCTGTCTCAGTGTCAGTCTGACTCTCAGTCTGTCTCAGTGTCAGTCTGTCTCAGTGTCAGTCTGTCTCAGTGTCAGTCTGTCTCAGTGTCAGTCTGTCTCAGTGTCAGTCTGTCTCAGTGTCAGTCTGTCTCAGTGTCAGTCTGTCTCAGTGTCAGCCTGTCTCAGTGTTAGTCTGTCTCAGTGTCAGTCTGTCTCAGTGTCAGTCTGACTCTCAGTCTGTCTCAGTGTCTGAGCCTGGCTTCACTCCTCGCCCTGTATATAAAGGCTGGTTTCTTGGTTGTGGGCGGGGCCTGGCGGCCTCGGGGGGGGGGGGGGGGGGTGGAGGGGGGCCAATCAGAGGGCGTCAAGGTGATGTCACAAAGAGGACGCCCCCGGCCGCTTCCTGGTCGGCGGCCAATCGGAGCGCGTGGAACGTTGTGGAGACTTCAGGAAGGAACCCAGTCCAGAAACAGCTGGAAATCAGAGGAACTTCATTCCCAGCTCTGGGAGATCTGACCTGGGGGAGGGGCTCAGATCTGGGGGAGGGGCTCAGACCTGGGGGAGGGGCTCAGACCTGGGGGAGGGGCTCAGATCTGGGGGAGGGGCTCAGACCTGGGGGAGGGGCTCAGACCTGGGGGAGGGGCTCAGACCTGTGGGGGTCAACAGGGAAAAGGGGCTCAAACACCTGAAAATCTGCCCCAAACTTCAGTAAAAAAACAATGCCTCCAAACTGCTGGCAATCTGCTGAAAATTAGCGGGAAAAACAGCCGGAATCAACCGCGAATTCGTGTGGAATTATTATTATTGTTGTTGTTGTGATTGTGCGGAGACGTCCGGGATCAACGGGAATCGGGTTAAACTTCCAGAACGATCAGCTGGCCACGTGCCAGAGGTTCATGCGAAATTACCAGGCGCGGCCAGTAGCTTCTGGAAAGTGCTGGATGTGTGCGAAAGCTTCCGGAGAGTTCTGGAAACCATCGGGCGTTCAGATACAATTGCTTGGAACTTTTGCTGAAACTGGGGAAAGAGTTAAGACACTTTGGGAAATCAGCCAGAGATTCATTATGTGCAATGTAAATGTGTAAATGTGTCAAAAACATCTTGAAGTTGAATGTAAGTTTGCGTGAAGTTGTAATTATTATCTTAATATGAAAATAATAATAATAATCCTCGCATTTGATCTGGTGCTTTTTCACGTCTTATCGACGTCACAAAGCGCTTCACAGAATGTACTGTAAAGTGAATTGAAATGTGCTAAATTAATGGAAATCAGCAGATATTTCAAGAATGTACAGCTGGAAATGAGCCAAAAGTTCACGTGAAAGTGGGCTGGGCACTACTGGTGACTACTGTAACTTCTAGAAAGTGCTGGAAAAACAGCTGAAAATGTGTTAAAGCTTCTAGAAAGTTCTGGAAACCATTGGACATTCATTCATTCATTCGATTGATTGATTGATCCATCAATCAATCAATCAATCAATCAAACAAACAATCAATCTATCAATCAAAACTTACATTTACGTGGCGCCTTTCACATTGAGAGGACATCCCAAGGCGCTGTACAGTCAGGTAGGGACAAGAGAAGGGGGGGAGGGGTTGGGGTAGGATGAAGGAGAGGAGAATTGACTATATTTGTGGGCGAAACGTGGCAGCCAAACTGCGCACGGCAGCGTCCGATAAACAGTCACGGAAGTGGGGTCAAGGGAGAAAGGGGGGAAAAGAGGGAAATTGCTTGGAACTTTTGTTGAAACTTGAAGAAAGTGTTAAGACACTTTCGGAAATCAGACAGATATTCATTATGTGTCAGAAATGGGTAATATAAATGGGTAACAAACATCTTGAAGTCGAATGTAAGTTTAATATAAAAATAATAATAATAATCCTTGCATTTGATACAGCGCTTTTTCATGTCTTATCGACGTAACAAAGCGCTTCACAGAATATACTGTAAAGTGAATTGAAATGTGCTAAATTGATGGAAATCAACACATATTTAAAAAATATGCAGCTGGAAATGAGCCAAAAGTTCACATGAAAGTGGGCTGGGCACTACTGATGACTACTGTAACTTCTAGAAAGTGCTGGAAAAACAGCTGAAAATTCGCTGAAACTCCTGGAAAGTGCTCTAATAAACTGGAAATTCAGATCAAATTGTTCTGAATATTTGTTGAAATTTTGGGAACGTTTTAAGACACAGCTGGAAATCAGCCAAATCTTCATTAAAATTGTTCAAAACACCTTGACGTTGAACGTAAGTTAATGTGAAGTTATTATTATTTCAATGTGAACATGTGTGAAATTTATACAAATCAACGGATGTTTCAAGATGGAAGTGCAGATGGAAATTAGCCAAACGTTCACGTGAAGGTGCCTACTGGTGATCAACTTCTAGAAAGTGCTGGAAAAAAGCTTAAAACATCAAATAAACTTCCGGAAAGTGCTGGGGTTAGTTAGAAATACAAATCAAACGGTTTGTAATGTGAACTGACATTTTTGGGGAAAAGGGTGGGAAACAGCAGAAAATCAGGCAAAGCTTCATAAGAAGTGCACAAGTAGCTTGAAGACAATGATACAGTAATAACAACTCGATCAACTGCTCCGCCCTCTCATTGGCAGGTGAACTATCAACCTCTCTGCACGCACCCTCAGTCTCTCCACCTCACGCCCTCCATTGCTTCCTTCAAGCCGCATCTGAAGACCCCCCTATTCAACCGTGCCATTGGTAAACCTCTTACCCTCCCCTCCCTGTCCTCCACCCCTCCTGATCCCAAACACCAGATCAGGTGGGGATCCCTGATTGTCAGCGCCTAGGGACGTCCTCCTGACATGAAAGATGCTGTGAAAATGTACAGGTAGACCCCGCTTAACATCGTAGTTTGGTTCTTGAAAAGTGCGACTTTAAGCGAAACAACGTTAAGTGATTACATGTTTCCCATAAGAATGAATGTTAAAACTGGATTTAGGTTCTTTTGGACATTTTTCGTCAAAAATTTCCAAAAACAAACCCATTACACTCACTCCCTGACTGCCTTCCTGGCTCACTCACTCACTGACGATCTCTCTCGCTGCCCACTCCGTATCCGTGGTTTCCTCTCTGCGACAACCTTTGCCAACCGCGGCAGTGAATTTTGCGCATCCATGGGTTTCAACACTAACACTAGAGTTTGGTGCGATGACCCAGTTACATCAACCAGACACGCGGTTGGCCTTGTATTTGCCAACCATGGTTTTACTAATCACTTGGGGGGGGGGGGCGGGGGATTCAGGAACGTATCCTCCACGGTCGGGGAGGGATATTTGTGTGTTTCCAATGTATCAGCAATGTAATAACGAAAGTACGTTAACCGAGGCGACGTTAAGTGGGGTCTACCTGTAACTTGTTTGTGTTCTTGTATCAGGGGTTGATGGTCAGTGGTGTGTGTATCAGTGTCTGAGTGTTTCGGGGTGGTGGGGGTGGGAGAGGGAGGGGGAGGGCGAGGAGAGTGTGTAGAGTGTGTATAATCATTGGGCATAAAATAATGACATAACATGATTTATTGTTAATTGCTCTTGTATTTTGCAAATCAATGACAATATTTTCTGTAATAATATCAACTTGACTAGACAACGGGACATTGATTTAATGAGGGTTAAAGGTCTTGAGTGATTGTTACAGTGAATGAGAAATGTTACACAGATTATAAAAGTAGTCACTGAAAATACACATTACACATTGTTTATACACAGTGAGACGAGGCTGACGCTAGAGTAGAATGTGTCACCTTGTTTATAGACACTAAAGTGATTTGGGAGATTTCAGTGAGATTCTGAGCCCAGCCCCCGACTGTGAGACTGGGCATTGCTGGAGAGGAAGATATCAGCCGATATCCCTGTCTCAGACCGTGTGAGCTCACACACTGATGGAAGCTCAGATTCTCTCAGCACAAGCCCAGAGACCAGCTGGTGATGAAGTTTTCATTGTAATTGATTCCTGTCTCAGACTCAGCTCAAAACTGGGGGAAAAGCCCAGAATCAAACACTCGGCTCCATCCAAACCTCGCGGTTACAACAGTCAAATAGACGGTGGGTGGTGAGGGCTGGTGGGGGCTCAGTCCCTATCTCCCCCCCGCCCCCTCACCATTTAATGAGAGATGGGAGGGAAAGCCATGAGGAGGACCTCAGTCAGTCCTCCCAGCAACCGCAACACATGGGGCCCTCTTGCCGCTCTCACACCCTGTCAGCGGTTGGTTGCCAAGGCGATGGACAAGCCCCCCCCCCCCCCCCATTGATACTGACCCAAAGCCAACTCTCATCTTAAAGTGGCCACTCAACCCCCTCCCCCCCCCACCCCAGCCCCACTCCACCAACCTGTGAACCTAGTCAATGTCTCAGCGTTTTCCTCCTGATTAACCAGTCACTGGGCAGATTGTCAGAGGCTCAGAATCAAACCCGGGATAGAAGAGAGGATAGAGTCTCTCAGTGAAAGTTTGGGTGAAGGTGTGGAGATGAGACATGTGATCAGCGTCGTAAACTGACACCTGTCCCCCCTCATAGTCCAGGTGAACTCCGACCTTCCCGGGTCTCACTGTCAGGGGCAGGGGGGTGCGGGGTGACGTCAGAGCCTCATAGGCCCCGCCCCACAGCTCCACCCCCCAGACCCCGCCCTCTGGTGACCATGTGATCCATTGTTTCCTGTTGACAGACTCTCTGGCCAATCCCACAATGCACTGTGTCTTGTTCCCCACCTGCACCTCCCAGTAATGTCTCCCTGATGTGAAGCCCTCAGACCCCAGGACAATGGGATCTTTACTAAACCTCTTTGGGGTGTCAGGGAGCGGCTGCCATGTGTCTCCATCTCTCACACTGGTCAGGTCCTCAGACAGGATGAGCCGGGGATGGGCTGTGTCAGGATCCAGAGTGACTGTAACTAGAGTGAGAACCAGACCATTAATGTCGGACACATTGACAATTATCAATAAGATGATCTTCAGCTTCGGGAGAGAAGCCTTTGTGTCAAACACTGACATCTCCTGGGAACAGAATCCAACACATAGGCTCAGAGTCTGTGGGTGTGGGGGGGGGGGGGGGGGGGGGTGATGTGGGGGGGTGTGTGGAGGGGAGAGGAAGAGGGGGTGATGTGCATGTGTGTGAGGGGTGGGATGTGAGGGTGTGTGTGAGGGGTGGGATGTGAGGGTGTGTGGGGATGATATAAGTCTGGAGGGGATTATGAGCATGTGTGGGGGTGGGAAATGTGTGTGTTGGGGATGAGTGTGTGATGGGATGTGAGGGTGTGTGTTGGGGGGGAGGAGGAGGGGGGAATGTGTGTGGACTGGGGTGTGTCAGTGTGGAGGGGGAATATGAGGGTGTGTTTGTGGAGGGGGATGTGAGGGTTATGTGAGGGTTTAGTGGGTGGAGTTTGACGTGTGTGGAGGCGATATGAGGGTGTGTATGGGGGGATATGTGTGGGTGAGGAATGCAAGGATGTGTGTGGTGGGGGAGTTGTGACTGAGGGTGTGTAGGGTTCGGGTGTGAGTGTGTTTGGTGGGGGGAATATGAGGGTGTGTTTGGCTGAGCAATTTGCAGGTGTGTGGGGGAGAGCTGTAAGGGTGTTTGTGGGTTATGTGGAGGTTTGTGTGAGGAGTGTTGTTTGAGGGTGTGTGCGGGAGATGTGACTATGTGTGTTGTGGGGGGAGACATGAGGGTGTGTGGAGGTGAGGGGAAGTGAGGATGTGTGCGGCGGTGGGGGGTGGGGGGGCCAGAGGGAAGATGTGAGGGCGTGTGTTGGGAGGGAATGCCAGGGTGTTTGTGGGTGTGTGTGTGTGGGGGGGGGGGGGGCGGGGGGAGGAGGGAGAGTTGTGTTGGAGGCTTGTGAGGTTATGTGCATTGTGGGGAGGGGGTGTTTGGGGTTGTCCTCACTTTCAAGACGTTTCACTACCTTGCCCCCTCCTATCTCTCTGACCGGCTGACATCCTATCAACCTGCCCACCCCAGGCTGCAGGCTGCTCCATGTTCTCCGCTTGATCTGCCCTCCCATTGGTGGCCGGGCTTTCAGCCTCTGCCCCCACACTCTGAAACTCCATCCCATAGTCCCTTCACCTCACTTCCCCTTCACCTCCTTCAAGGCCAGTCTCAAGACTCTCCTCTTGGTCAGTGCCTTCAGCTGCCCTCCCAACTCTCTCCCTCCCCTCCCCCCACCCACCTTGCCCCTCCCCCTTGCTCGGGTCCTGACCCGACTGTTCAGCGCCTTGGGACATCTTCCCAATGTGAAAGGCGCTCTATCAATGTAATATTTGTTGTTGTGTGGGGGGTGTGGTGTGAGGTGATGTGTGTGTCGGGGGGATTTGATGGTGTGTGTGGGAGAGAGATGTGAGTGTGTGTGAGTGGTGTGGGGGTATGTGATGGTGTGTGAGATACCATCACATACCCCCACACCACCCTCATCGGGAGTATGTGTGTGGGTGGGATTGAGTCCATGTGTGTGGGGGGTGGGTGGGGGGTGGGGAGGGAATGTGAGTGTGTGGCGGGGTCGTTGGGGGGGAGTCAGGTTCCTTTAGCAGTTAGACTCTTACCTGCACACCTACAAATCCTCTTCCACCCTAGAACCAAGAGAGAAGTGATCAAACCTTATGTAGCTCCAAAATCACTCCCTTGTTTTGGGAGACGCTTTGGGACGTCCTCCCGACGTGAAAAGCGCTATATAAGTGCAATATTGTTGTTGTTCTCTCTCAATACCTTCTTCTTTCATTTCCTCCATCCCTCCATCATTGACTCACTCCCTGTGTTACTGACAAGCTTGCTCATTCTATCCACCCCACCCCCTCCCTGAAATGTGTGTATATTGACAAGCCACTGTTGTCTAAGCGAAGAAAATGAACAGTTAATGATGTGAAATATCTAGTTTGCAAGAGTTATTAAAGCAATCTTTTCTTACAGCAGCTGTTCTGCCCTATCCATATACTCCTTCAAGTCTCTTATCATGTATCTCATATACATGTCAACTTCCCAGCGAACTTTCCCTCCTCTCCACCTTTATACATTCAGCGACCGACCCCCGAAACAATGGATTCTCTCCTTCAATCCCTCTGCCTTTCTCCCCATCTCCCCTTAAGACCTGCCTTAAAACATTCCTTTTCCTACATGCTTACGGCCCAACCTCCCCCCCAGACCACAGTCAGGCTCCGCCATTCTTAAGTGCTTTGAGATGCTACCCTGCGTGGAGAGCGCTAAAGAATTGCAAGTTAACCTTATACCACAATAATAATCCTTGAATTTGATTTGGCTCCCCATGAGCATTTCCCCAGGTTGACAGGAGAGTGTAGCAACTTTGCCTTTTGTTGGCAAACAGAAGTGTTGTAACACCACCTTACGTCTGATTTGTGTGAACCTTGTGAGTGAGAGTAATCATAATATGAGATTGTTATTTTACTTTGATGACTTACCAACTGTCTTCTCAAGATCTGGAGGATACAAAGCAAAACTGTTAGAAACCAATATTGAATACAGTATTATTTAGTGGTCAAACTACCTGTTTACAACAATAACAAGCGATAAACTACACAGAATAAAGCTCAACTCAGTTACAGTAGGCACTCGTCGATCGCATCTTTCTCAATTGTGAACTCAAACATGCGCGAAGAAAAAAATGCGTGACTTTATTGAATAACGTGCGTATATGCGCTGGCTGGCTGGTCTGCATATGGGAGTTCACCGCCCTCGCGCGATGCACCCTTAGGCGGAGAAGGGAGAGTGGAGCGAGTGATAAGAGAAGAGTGGAGTGGAGCGTTCAACGAGAGAAGGGAGAGAGGAGCGAGCGATGAGATAATACTGCAATAATTAATAATTTAGCCAAGCTGTGGTAGTCTAAGATGCTGTTTTATTGTCTCCAGTGAGTCAGTGAGAGTGGGGAGAGGGGGCCTATTAAACAACAACAACAAAATGACATTTATAGAGCATCTTTCAGAATGGGATGATGTGGCAGTGATTTGGAAAGACTGATTCGAAAAGACAGTTGGATTGAGTTCCAGAGAGTGGGGACAGATAGGTTGAAAGCCTAACTTGCTGATGGGGGGGAAGAATAGGGCAGTGACATGAAACAGGCCAGGTGGTTACTGAGTGAAGGGAGAAAGCAATTGATTTATAGAACTTGCATATTCTCACACAAACAGTAACACAGTGTTAAGTTGAGGGATGTTACTGACGGAAACGTACCTTTGATCTCTCGGTGCTGTTTTACACTGTAGACGACAAGAACACTCAGCACTATTATGGCAAGTCCTAAGAGCAGTGAGGAGACCACCAAACCCACTGGCACTTTGGGGAAGAACTCATCTGTCAAGAAATGTAAATATACATTCAAACATCTATTCTGATATCAAACACTAAATGCCTACATTTACCCCCATGTTACTGTATTACACACAATAGCTCAGTCGCTACCACAGGCTTCAATCAAAGTGAAGCCTGGTATCATATTGGATACAGTTTCAGCGGCCTGAGGGGTGACCTAGTGGCGGAGTTGGGCAATGTTGCGGAGGTGATTGAAGGCAGAATGAGTCACGGCTTGTAAGTGGGGGAGGAAAGACAGTTGAGGATAGAACAAGACATCTAGGTTCCTGACTGGTTTGTTGATATGGAATGTACAACCATGGAGGTTGTACATTCAGCGCCTTGGGACGTCCTCCCGACGTGAAAGGCGCTCTATAAATGTAATTTGTTGTTGTTGTTGATGCTGCCAGTACCTGAGATGTGAAGGCGCTGACTGGAGCTAATCAGGAGAGCTTCAGTCACGTTGACATTCAGTATTGATTCATTCCTAACATAATAAGCAGCTTGAATAATTAACAGGAAGGTTGGGTGGGCTGGAGTACGGAGGTATTTTTGGAACCCCATCCACAGTCCCTCCACCTCGGGCTGTCCCTTCTCACCTTCAACACCCACCACTTTGACCATACATTCGGTCACCCACCTACTCCCACCCACCTGCCTTCCATCCTTCTTGACCCTATCCCCCAGCTGATGACCAAATCTTTGACGTTTTATAGCATCTTCCACATTGGGACGTTGTCTCGATGTGAAAGGCAATTTACAAATGTAAATAGTTGTTATTAAAGATGATGAGAGGGATAATAGAGAGATAAAGGAGATGATGAATGGATATGGGGATAACGCGGGTAGATGGAGTTAGAATAGATCAGCCATGATCTTATTGAATGGTGGGGCAGGCTCGAGCGACCGAGTGGCCTACTCCTGCTCCTAATTCTTACGAGTTTCATATTTTGAAAGGATGAAATTAGATAGACCGTATCATCCAGACCGATATGTATTCACTTCATGTGTTGTACAACACATCAAGTGAAGTCCTGTACAATACTTTATGGAGTCCTGTAGCTCAGTGATTAGAGCACTCCCCTGACAAGCGCGAGACGTGAGTTTGATTCCCGGTGGGGTGAAACTTTGGGCAAGTTTCCTTACTCTGCACAGCTAATAATAGTCCCTCAAAAAGACACAATAATAATTGGTTATTTTAATACACAGCTGTTTGAGGGACACTGCTGTGCGCAACTTTCTGCCACGTTTCGCCCATGTATACACAGCCAATATATTTTACAGTATATTCTGTGAAGCAATTTGAGATGCATAGAAAACGTGAAAAGTGTTATTTCAAATGCAAGAGTTATTATAATAAATCTACATCATATTTTTCAGACCAACATTAATATTTACTGTGTTTACCAACCCAAGATTTGGAGTTTTCCTTCTTGTTCATTTTCTGAATTATGAATCAGACACTTGATCTTGTTGGTTGAATGGATTATTTCTATTTGGCTTTGAACACTGAAGAGACCTTTAGAATCCTGTTTGACTGTCCAGTTACTGAGTGTTGATAATTTGTTTCCCTGATCATCAAACCACAGAACCTCTGGTGCTGGGAACCATCCACTGGATTCACACAATAGCATCACACCACCATTGTGTTGTCCATCAACATGAATCCAAGGCTGACTGCCAAGGCCTGGAAGAGACAGGAGACATGAATCAGACAATATTTTACCCGGGACATTACAGTGCAGTAACTTAACAAAAACACATCTACAACATTCTGAATAAACGGACATTCTTGTTCATAGAAATTATTGTACTTTGAACTTATTAAAGATGAGTGAATTCTTGCACACACAGATTACATGTAATAAAATGAATTGGAAACATTACTGACCTATAACTTTCAACTCTATCACTCCCTGTTCATACGATCCGTCGTACTCGACGAAACATGTGTACTCTCCATGATCTGTCACCCGTACATCTTCCAGTCTGAGAGACACATCACCATTGATAAACTTCTCTTCAAACAGTTGTGTTCTGTGTCTATAGGCTTCATCCTGTATATCCAGTTGATGATGTCCCTCTTTAAATAAGTGCACAGGGGAGTCGAATCTCACCCTGAACCATCTCACCTCCACACCCTCTAATGGCAGCTTTGTGGAACACTTACAGTCCAGGACAACATCTGAACCAGCAATGGCTAGGGCAGGGTGACTGGGAACATTGACTGTGAATCTCTCTGTTCAGTAACAAACAATCGACAATAGTTAGGATTTTCAGTCACATTGTCTCAGAATAACTATCAACAGAAAGTTAGTGACATACTAACATAAAGTAGAAGTTCCCTTTGGCAGCCGCAATTGAACTATAATAATAATCCTTGCATTTGAAGAATGAGAGGTGACATGAAAGAAACCTATAAGATTATTAAGGGCCATGACAGAGTAGACAGTGGGAGACTGTTTCCCCTGGTTGGTGATCCTGGTTGGGGTTATAGTCTTAAGAATAGGTGTCAGCCTTTTCACAATGAGTTGAGGGAAAACTTCTGCACTCAGAGGCTAGTGAATTTATGGAATTTTCTAACCCAAAAAACTGTAGATGTTCAATCCTTTAGCATATTCAAGACTGAAATTGATAGATTTCTTTGGACAAAGGGATTATGGGATATGGAAATGAGGCGCATAGGTGGAGTTAGATTTGAAGATCAGCCATGGTATTATTGAATGGCGGGGCAGGCTTGAGGGGCCAAATGGCCTAGTCCTGCGCCTAATACTTAAGTTCTTATGTATTGGTGGTGGAGAGTACATCCACGAATATTGATGCCGTCAGTGCCCGGGGTGCAGAGATGCTGATGGAAGGAAAGGATGGTGATGGAGAGCCTTAGTCTTGTACATTTATAGTTAGGAAATTGGGTCTCATCCAAGCCTTGTCTGACCGACAATCTATCAGGACAGCATTGTTCCTGGAGTTGGGGGTATAGGCAGAGAGACAGAGTTGATTGTCACCCACATCCGGAAGCGAGAGAATGTAAATATTAAAAAGGGTAGGACCAGGTAAAGAACCCTGGATATCATCACATGTGATGGAGCGTGGGATACAGGAGAAGTCATTGGTGGAAACAAAGTGGAGACGATGGGAAAGGTAAGAACAGAACCAGGAAAGGACAGAGCCACGAACGTGGAGCTGAGAGGAAAGGGAGTGGAGAAGGATAAAGTGGTCAACCATGTTAGTGGCCGTGGGAAGATCAAGAAGGATGAGGAGACATAGTGAGCCCTGGCCGCAAATAGACACAAATGTCATTTGGAACTTTTACACTTTCCTATGGACACGAACCAGAATGGAGAGGTCCTCCCTTTACCATCAGCAGAAACCAAACAGATTCAACGTGTTTCCTTACCAGCCAGAGAGAGGGGGAGCACAAGCCACAGGACCTGAATACAGCGTTTCCAGATCATCTTCTTCGGGCCTTCACATTGAGATCACATCTGGTTGCAACAGCAAATCAGATAATTACAGAGATTTGTGTTTGTACATAATTGGTCAAAATAAAAAACCTAATGAATAATTCTGCGATCTTACAACATTTACACACACACAGCAGAACAAACTGCCATCTCTGTCGGAATAATGATTTGGGAAGTTTAACTGTGACAGTGAGGCCCCCCCCAGCCCCACACTGGGGGGTCTCCATGAGGTAGTTTTGGGGAAGAAACATGTTGTGTGTGACTGCTCTATGTGCTCCTCCCCTCCCTCTCCTCAGAGCTGCTCCTTATTCACCCCCAACAAGGTGCAGGTCAGAGACGAGGCTCCCATTCCCCTCACTCCTCACTGGCCTCCAATTCTCAGCGTTTAAACAACAAACTGGGAATAAACTCACAGCAGCCGCTCCCGCTTTACTATTTACACAAACCTGACAATGGAGAACATTTATTTCACAGTTAAACTCAACATCACAGGGTGCGAAAGTGAAACCAGTCAATCCTGTAACTGCGATATAATGTAAAAGTATGATTGTTTTTATATCACTGTCTAATTTTATTTCAGGAAACAATTTCTGACACTGACCTGTTTGGGTTTGTCCTGAAAGAGAAGAATCTTCACTGTTAGAAGTGAATTGAACTTGTGTCCCAAGATGGCAATGTTCAGAGACTATTTCTGGTTTTGGTTTCCTGCTGATTTCCTGGTTTGTGGGAATCACATGAAAACACACACAAACAGTTCAAATATTCCCTACATCATAGAGTGGGCAACAGTCCTGTGATGTTCACTGCGAGTGTTGACGGTAGCTCCTCACATATTGTTGTCTGAGTCTGGTCAGAGCCTCACCTTCAGTCCAACAGCAAACAACAGCCTCTCTCCCTCTGAACGCACTGCACTCCACTCCCTCAGGGCCAACCCTGATTTCATCATCAAACCAGCTGACCAGGGTGCTGCTGTCGTTGTCTGGCGTAAGGAGCCGTATCTGGCAGAGGCCAAACGCCAGCTCTCCGACAACTCCGCCTACCTTCCACTCAACCATGACCCCACAGCTCAACACCAAGCCTCCGTCACTGAGGTAGTTAATAACCTCATCTCCGCTGGTGACCTTCCTCCTACTGCGTCCAACCTCATAGTCACCCAACCCCGCACAGCCCGCCTACACTTTCTCCCCAAGATTCCTAAACAGGACTGTCCTGGCAGACCCGTTGTCTCAGCCTGCTCCTGTCCCACTGAATTCATTTCATCATATTTAGACTACATTTTTTCTCCCCTCGTCCAATCCCTACCCAACTATATCCATGACTCGTCGGACGCCCTCCGACATTTCGACAATTTCCAGTTGCACGGTCCTGAACGTCTCCTTTTCACACTGGACGTTCAGTCCCTCTGCACCTCCATGTCCGTATGGCTCAAGTCAATGAGAAAGGTCTCAGGTGCCACCTGAAGATGGTGGAAAGGAGGGTTTGAGGTGAAGGGGTTGAGGGAGGGAGTTCCAAACTCCAAAGTTTCAGGGCACAGTGGTGGAAAGCACGGCTGCCGATGGTAGAGCATAGGATTCGGGGGGACAAGGAGGAGGCCAGACCCAGTAGAGCGGAAGCAGCAGTACTGCTGTGAGGAGAGACGAGGTAGGGGGGATGAATCCTGTGAAGCGCTTTGAGACGTCCCCCAGACACGAGAAGGTATGTGTGTCAGACAGGGATTATTATTTATTAAATTGCGTGGACAATGGTGTCTCACTCGGTCATATATATATAATAATAATCCTTGCATTTGATACGGCGCTTTTCACATCTTATCGACGTCCCAAAGCGCTTCACAGACTACACTGTAAAGTGAAGTGACTGCATATATTTGTGGGCGAAACGCGGCAGCCAATTGCGCACAGCGGCGTCCCCCCCACACACAGTCGTGGATTGAAATGACCAACTTTATTGTTGTGTTTTTTTTGTTGGAGGGATTATTATTAGGCGTGTGGCGTAAGGAAACTTGCCTGACGTTTTGCCCTGACCTGCCTGGATTCGAACACAGGTCTCCCCAGCCTTGCAAGACAAGTGCTCTAATCACTGAGCCACAGGAGCTCATACATTGCACCAAACGTTTTTTTCAATTAAAATTTTATTTTTCATTTTTTAAATTACTGTTAATTAAATTACATTAAATTACTGATGTACCCAGTGTGTGTGTGTGTCAGTGTGTGTGTGTGTCAGTGTGTGTGTGTGTGTGTGTGTGTCAGTGTGTGTGTGTGTGTCAGTGTGTGTGTGTCAGTGTGTGTGTGTGTCAGTGTGTGTGTGTGTCAGTGTGTGTGTGTCAGTGTGTGTGTCAGTGTGTGTGTGTGTGTCAGTGTGTGTGTCAGTGTGTGTGTGTCAGTGTGTGTGTCAGTGTGTGTGTCAGTGTGTGTGTGTGTGTCAGTGTGTGTGTCAGTGTCAGTGTGTGTGTCAGTGTGTGTGTCAGTGTCAGTGTGTGTGTGTCAGTGTGTGTGTGTGTGTGTGTGTTTCAATGTGCGTGTGAATGCTAATGTGTGTGTTTCCACATGTGTGTCAGTTTGGATGCTGGTGTACTTAGATTGTGTGTACTCAGTCAGTGTAGTGTGTGTGTGTCAGTGTGTGTGGGTCAGTGTGTGTGTGTGTCAGTGTGTGTGTGTCAGTGTGTATGTAGTCAGTGTGTGCACACAGAGCCCTGGGCTGTGGGCTGGGTCTCCTCATCGGGGTCCAGTTGATCTCTGCGTATGTGACTTCGTCGAGGCTGCGCAGGGAGTGAGGCAGCTGTGGGGAGAAGACACGAGAGAGAGAAACAGTCAGGGGCAGTCATACGCTGACTGTACACACACAGGGCGAAAAGTGAGGCAAGTTTCCTCACTCAACAAGCCTCTATATGCCTAGCAGCAAGTAGAAACCTGTCGATTGGCGAGTTGCCATTTTCGGGAGTAATAATCCCTTAAAAAATAAAAAACTATAAGAATTTGGTCCCTCGATCCACTACCTTTTGGGGGGGACGCTGCTGTGCGCAGTTGGCTACAGCATTTCGCCCACAAAATGTACAGTCTGTTACACTCTGGCTTTGAGACGTCTCAAAGACCTAATGAGGTGCTGTATCAAATGCGAGGATTATTCTTATTCTTAGTTTGCATTTATTTAGACACACAGTGACTGTGTATATCCACTGATCGTACACACACTCACACACCGTAAACTACTGTATACTTCACACACTGTAGTGTGTGTGTGTGTGTGTGTAGTCAGTGTTTGTAGTCAATATACCAAGGCCGTACGCTGGGGGGGTGCGACGGGTGCGTACGCACCCCCCCAAATTATAAAAGGTCCACATTTTCCGGGGTAGAGAATTGCATTTTTTTATCAAATTTAAATACCAAGTAAATTTATTGAACATTTGAGTAACAATCAGTTCTTCAAAACTATGTATAAATTATAAACTCACATCTTTGAATGATTTAGTATTAATATAAAATTATCGAGTCGCACACCAGAATCGGCGTCTACCCCAAAACATACCGCGTCGATAGACCAGTCCATGACGCGGCGAGTCTGTGACTCGTGATTGGATAAACATAGGCGCCAAGACTCAAATCCTCGTTTGGAAATCATCCCGTAAACAGCCACAAGGGGCAGCACCAATTCTGGAGTTAAAATCATCTTTTCATCTGATCACCGTAAGTAAAAATGACTCAAGTTTTGAGAGGTGTGACTGTAATGCTAGCAAACAATGACAACATATTTACAAGCTTCTGAGAAATTAAAGCTTTTGAGAACCCAACAAAAAGTTATATGCTGGACGGGAATGCCTATCTTTAAAAAAAATACGCATGGACATAGACCTAGGCTTTAGCGCCTATTCTACGTGGTGTGTCAATCGGAAATCATCCCGTATACAGTCACTACATAAAAAGGTAGCACCACTTTGTGGAAGCTGAAATCGTATTTTAATCTGATAATGTTAGCAATTGATAATAGTGCCTTAGTACATTGTCAGACAGCTCAGAGGCTTCACAGAACGTACTGTAAAGTGGCCAGTTTTTGCCCAGGATTGTCCCACAAACACCGATGGAGTGAGTCACCGATTTTATTTGGGGGCGTTTGTTGGCCAGGACAACAGGAGAGAGACTTCCCTCCGCTTTTCGAGTAGTGTCAGAGGATCTTTTCACATCCATCTAAACAGACGGATCAGACCTCGGTTCAGCATCTCAACCAAAAGAACAGCCTCTAACAATGGGACACCCCCCCCCCCCCCCAGCACCACATTGAAGTGTCAGCTTCCTCTGTGTGATATCGAGTGCCGACGTGGGGTTTGAACCCACAACTTTCTGACTCAGAGGCCAGAGTGCTATTCACTGTGCCAGGCGACTCGCCAGGTGATGCTGCTGTCTTCTATCACCTGTGGGAAACTTTCTTTCCCTCCTACTCAGTGCCTCTGAATCTGAAGACATTCCCAAGGTCGAGGTTGCATATCTGACTGATTGACAACTGAGATTTATTTTCAGGGTTTGTGGGCAGTGTCACGTAATTGGCTATAACTTAAAGGATTGTTAACCTGCACCTGTTAGAGTTGAGGTCCCCAGAACTGCTGCCTCACACCAGCGGGATATAAAGGACAGGTGCAGTCGAGTCTGCAAAGCAACAGCTCTTCCTACACAAATCTCTTCAACGTGACTCCTCTGAAAGTCACTCTTTCTCTCTTTGAATAATAATATAATCCGTGCATTTCATGTAGCGAGGTAGGTTAGGGTCGGTCTACCTCGTGTTCTGTGACCGTGCAATGGTTCCCATAGGATAGTAGCACTATGGACAGTTTCCTCCCGGCTTCTCCAGCTATGTCCGCTAAACCTAAGACGCCTCTGCGGTAATGTCTGTGATACCAGTGTGGTAGTGTACCATATAGCTCACTATTTGTCAGATGCTGTCGCCAGTAAACGTTCAGGGCGTCTCTTAGAAGCCTGGTATATACCTCACGAGTCACCTAATCTCCTGGGTTTGCCTAAGTGTCCAGCATTCTGCTCCGTATAGGAGCGACTTTCAGCACTCGCGTTAATGCACATTCATTATAATATGGAAATCGATATTGGTAGAGCGGTTGACGTATTCGCTTAAAAGCGACCGAGGCGTCTCGAATATGGAACGCTATTAAAGAATTAATTTCCCCTCCATTATTTTTTCAAGTATTTTTTCGTCAGGTCAGTATTGCTTGATGGGTCACTGCCTTTCATTTTGATTCTAAATAAATAAAAACTAACTACACTATTGCTCACAGTTCAACGATATTTTCAGGATAATGCTGATAACAGGCTTGTAACACGTGTGAATTAACTGTTTGCCACTGATTTTCAGTTTCTGTATATTTTCTTGTCTTTTATAAAATTTGCTTTGCTGGAATATCTGAGCACATCATTCATACTTTATTCTTACATTATTGTTCATTACAGTCCGAAAGAAGTTTAGTCTTAGGATAACAATGCAGAACAACTTATTAGTTACCGTCAATCTGTAGTTTATGATCATTTTCTCTATACACATACATTTATCAAGCATTCGTCATTGTACTGTGTTAATTGGATTGTAATTTACTTTATCGTTCGCATTCCTTACATCATCGAGTCAACAATCGTGTTGGCTTTTATCGGCGAACACATTCGACCTTCCCAATTAGACATGGACTACCGGGGAAAATATAAACACTGAATAAATAATGATGCTCTTAAACACCAAGGGCATAAATACCGTTCATATTGGATCTTCTGAATCGATTAAATAAGACTTCAAACTGTGTAAAACGTCGGAGCCTCGAGGGGGCCCCGGGGGCAGCCCCCAAGCCCCCGGCCATTGTTGGTCCCTTCACTAGCAATTCGCACCCCCCCCATTAAACATCCTGCGTACGGCCCTGTATACTGTACACACACAGAATGTATATACGCCCACACACATACTGTACACACAGACTACAAACACACAGTCTGCATACACACAGATACATACACATAGACTTTACATACACACACACACACACATACTGACTGTGCACACACACACACACATACTGACTGTGCACACACACACACACACATACTGACTGTGCACACACACACACATACTGACTGTGCACACACACACACACACATACTGACTGTGCACACACACACACACATACTGACTGTGCACACACACACACACACAATTGGAAGCTATGTGTTAAGGCTGGCCAGTGAGGGGCGCGTTGGAGCCACTGTTTGCAATCGTGTGAGAAGCGAAGAGACGAGTTTCACTCTCAGTCACCGACCACATGGCTGCACCTCTCCACAAGGGAAGAGCAGGCTTAGATCGGGCGGGAGGGGGTTGGCTCTCGGGGAGATATTTTAAATTTAATTACTAAAATTTTTTAAATTTAGTTTCTAAAATGGCATTGGTATTGGATACTTCTGAGATTTTGCTTTAAACCAGCCCTCGTTATAACATAATATATTATATTCTGTAGCTCCTGTAGCTCAGTGGTTAGAGCACTCGCCTTCACGAGCGTGAGACCTGTGTTCAAATCCAGGCAGGTCAGGGCGAAACCTTGGGCAAGTTTCCTTACTCCACACACACACACGTAGACACACACACACACAATAATAATCCCTCCAAATAAACACAATAAAGAAATTTGTCATTTCAATCCACGACTGTGTGTGGGGGACGCTGCTGTGCGCAATTGGCTGCTGCGTTTCGCCCACAAATATATACAGTCGCTTCACTTCACAGTATATTCCGTGAAGCGCTTTGAAAAATCTCTAAGACGATGAAGTGTGAAAAGCGCTGCGTCAAATGCAAGGATTATTATTATTATTATTGTATTTCAAGATGTATATTCAAAGCTGTGCATTCTGCAATACATGACCAATATTCTCATTCAGCCAACAACAGCTTAAATAGTCCCAGAGAATCAGTTGGTGTGCAGATTGCAAAGGCAATCGAGCACCGTTGAGTTTGTGGAGTCTTGCAGTTCAGTGGTTAGCTCTCTCGCCTCTCGAGCGAGAGGACCCAGAGTCGATTCCTGGGAGGGAAGTACCTTCGCATGCCTCTGTTTAACTAGCGGTAAGTAGGAATGCCCGTGTTACTCGATTGTGGGTCACCCAATCAACGGCTGTTTGTGGGACACTGCCGTGTGCAAATGGCTGCCACGTTTCATCCACTAAATCAATCAAAACGTACGTTTATATATCGCCTTTCGCGTCGAGGGGACGTCCCGAGGAGCTGTACAGACAGGTAGGGACAAGAGCAGGGGTGATGGGGAGGGGTCGGGGTGGGATGAAGGAGGGTAGGAGAATTGACTGTACGTTTGTGGGCGAAACGCGGCAGCCAAATCGGGGCCGGGGGAGAAAGGGGGAAAAGAGGGTAAAGTGGTACTTGTGAAGAGGGACTGGGCACTAATACTAACACGGCAGATAAAGTGTGTGTGTGTTTCCTCCTGCCTCAAACCTGGTCTGTTCCATTAAGCCACTCGCTGAAGCTCACTGGGGGCGGCCAATCAGCAGCCAGCGGGAGGGGGGGAAAGGGGGCGGGACATCGACCGCTTCGGGAAGGAACCAGACACTTCCCGGACATTTCCCGGCGGACGGAAATGAACCAGACATTTCCTCCCTTCCCGCCCCCCCACCCCACCCCCCCCCAAAAAAAAGACCTGTGAAGCCATTTGAGACATCGGAAGTATTATTTTCTATTGTTAAACTTGTGTCATCCTCTCAACACATAAGAAGCCATAATGTCGAAGAAAATGTCCCGGACACTTTTGGAGAAGATAGAAGTGTTAGACAGGGTCAAGTTGGAGCCGCGGGGGACTCCCCTGCGAGAACTGGCCAGGAGGCTCGGGGTCAAGAAGTCGACGCTGGGTGACCTCGTCGCCAGTGAGACGAAGCTGCGCCGGACAGCGGCCACCTTGGCCGAGGGCGACGTGGGTCTGCGTAAGAAGAGGGATCGCAAAGGCAAAGATCCCCAGGTGGAGCTCGCTCTCCTCCTGTGGTTCCAAAGGGCGTCCACCGAGGGGCAGCCGCTCAATGGACCCATCCTCAAAGCCAAGGCGCAGAGCCTGGCGCACGAGCTCGGGAAGCCGGGGTTCACCGTGACCGACGGCTGGTTTAGCCGCTGGAAGGCACGTAACAACATAGTGTACAGGCTGTTTCCCGGAAAGCTGAGGAGCGCTGGCCTAGAGGGCGCTAACTCCCGCACCGTGCTGCTCTCTTCCTATGCCCCAGATGCCATCTACAACGCGGAGCAAACGGGGCTGCGCTATCGCGCGGTGCCCAACGGCTCGTATTTGCACCCGACTGAGCCGAGTGGTGTAAAGGGAGCGACGGACAGTGTCACGCTGATGGTCTGCGCCAACATGACCGGCTGCGACCGGCGCAAACTGCTGGTCATCGGGAAGAGCCAGCGCCCTCGCTGTATGCAGGGAGTCGACTGCGCCGTTCTGCCTGTCACCTATAAGGCCAACAAAATGGCGTGGATGACAGGAACGATATTTAAGGAGTGGCTGGTGCAGTGGGACACAGAGCTGGTCAACCTGGGGCGTAAAGTTCTTCTTCTCATGGACAGCGCAACGTGTCATCTGACCGTCCCAACGCTTAAGAACATCTGCCTGGAGCTGATTCCCCCGGACACCACCATGATCCAACCCATGGGTCAAGGAATCATCCGACACCTGAAGCTTTCCTACCGCGAGGAGCTACGGAATCGCCTCCTCGACGCCATTGACAGCAACACCATCATCCCCCAGGCCTCGGTGGGAAAGATGGCCAGACACATCAGCCTGCTGGATGCCATCGGCATGGCTGCCAGGGCCTGGGAGAGCATGGAGCCTGCGATGATATCCAATTGCTTCGCAAAGGCAGGGTTTGCGTCTGGTGACGCTGCTCCCCGTGCTGAGGCTGACGAGAAGACAAGCACAGAGGCCGAGGGCGAGAGGCAGATTGCTGACCAGTTCCTGGACATTGACTCTGATCTACCTTGCCGTGATCCGCAAGGTCAGGAGAATATCGTGGCCGAAGCTGTTGCCGCCGAGCGCCTACTAGTCGAGAACAGCAGCGACAGCGACTCTGAGGACAATGGGGCCTCGCCTGTGACAGCCAGCACAGCTCTGACTGGCCTGCGAGAGGCTGAACGCTTCTTACTAAAGAGCGGACTCTACAACAAGTTTTCGAACGCACTTAACGACATCGTTGCGAGCATCAGAGAGCGACGCCACGCTGATCTCGTACAGTCCGACTTGAGAGAACTTTTCAATAAAAAAGTTTAAATTTCTGTCACTTTTTTTTTACCCGTTTTCTGTGAACACTATTTATCAAGGTATCAATCACCTTCTTAGTTTGTAAATGACAGTGAGCATTGTGTTCAGGGCTTTACACATCAGCAATTGGTGACAGTGCCTCGGGACTTCCTCCTGACGTCAGAGGCGCTATATGTTGTAGTAATTGGCGTTACTATGTTGTCAGTAATTGGGTTAAAACAAAGGATGAGATTTAATACATCGATAGCGGTCAGCCTCAGAAGCTGCTTATTTCAGATTAAATGCTCGGCCCTTTCGTGTCCGATTTAACCGGCGTCCATTGTATCCACCCAGCCGGTCAATTTAACCCTCAGTAAATGATTCTGTTTCTGATATCGCACTCTAACTTACCTACATCGGGAGACACGAGGGAAAGGTAAATTTACTCGGGTCCAGGTGTGATGTTAGCAATAATACTGATGTGAATTTTACTGTATAACCATGTCCTAGAAGTTCTCAGCTCTTATGTTTATGGTGTAACCTCTTTGAGATGTCCACCTGACACGAAAGGTGCTTCTCAAACGTCAGGATTATTATTAATGTTTTACTGTGAACAATAGGGTGAAGTTTCCCCATCAACACCGCCATTCCACAAGCCTCTGTTTATCCAGCAGGGAAAAGGACCACAGTTCTAGGGCGATTTCCGATCACTTTACTGGGGTCACAATCCCTTAACAATAATAACATTTGCTCACGAAATCCACAACTGTTTGTGAAACACTGCGCTGACGGGAGCTCACTTTAATGTTTTGTTTGAAGGATGCCAGTTCTGACGATGTCGCAAACCCCACACTCCACCCTCCCCCTCCCCCACCCAACGCCCCCCTCCCCACCCAGCGCCTGCATTCAAGTGTCATGGTAGACTGTGGTTCCACGGCCCAGTGTGTGGCTTCCACCCACAACCTTCTGACTCAGAGTTGAGGGCCCCAGTGTTTGAGCCAGTATGAATCTCACACACACACACACACACAGAAGTACATCGGGTACAAACAGTTTAATAAAATAAAATTCGGAGTCCAGCTGCTGTCGCTGTGACATACATTCATAGCAGATCATTAGTTCAAAATATACATAGAATCATTCAATCTTACCGCAAATAAGTAGACCATTAGGCCCATTGTATCTGCGCTGGCTGTTTGAAAGATCTACCCAATCAGTCCCACACCCTTACTCTTAACCCATAGCCCTATACGTTTATCATTTATACATATATCCCAAAGTGTCTGAAGGTGGGAAAGGTTAACACCTGAGCAGGTACAGAAAAGCCAAAGGGGCAGGAAGTCCATCGGCTGACGTTTAATCGACTTCCTCCACGGTTGGGCCGGTAGATGGGCAGCTCTTGCCTGATCACTGACCGCCCTCTGCCCCTCCCTGCCTCAGCCTGGCCATGACAGGACTGCACACCCTCTCCAGCTCCTTCAGCTGGTGCTCAAACTCTTCCTTCTCCGCTGTCTGGTTTCCATCCAGCCAGTTGATGACCTGTTTGCACTTGTCCAGCACCTGCCGCCTGTCCTCCTCTCCCACCTTGCCCTCCATGCTCTTGTCCTCCATCGCACATTTGGCTGTGTAGACGAACGACTCCAGCTTGTTCTTGGCCATCACCCTCTCCCGCTGCGTCTCATCATCCGCCTTGTACCTCTCAGCCTCCTGCACCATCCTCTCGATCTCCTCCTTGCTCAGCCGGCCCTTCTCGTTGGTGATGGTGATCTTGTTCTCATTACCAGTGCTCTTGTCAGCGGCCGAGACACTAAGGATGCCGTTGGCATCGATGTCGAAGGTAACCTGGATCTGCGGGACCCCGCGGGGAGCCGGGGGGATTCCACTCAGCTCAAACTTGCCCAGGAGGTTGTTGTCCTTGGTCATGGCTCTCTCGCCCTCGTAGACTTGCACCAAGACACCGGACTGGTTGTCGGAGTAGGTGGTGAAGACCTGGGTCTGTTTGGAGGGTATGGTTGAGTTTCTCTTGATGAGGGAGGTCATGACGCCTCCCGCTGTCTCCAGACCCAGGGACAGAGGAGTCACGTCCAGCAGGAGCAGATCCTGCACATTCTCAGACTTGTCGCCCATCAAGATGGCGGCTTGCACAGCTGCCCCGTAGGCCACTGCCTCATCCGGGTTGATGCTCTTGTTCAGCTCTCGGCCGTTGAAGAAATCCTGTAGAAGCTTCTGGATCTTCGGGATGCGAGTGGAGCCACCGACGAGGACAACTTCGTGGATCTGAGACTTGTCCAGCTTGGCATCTGTCAACGCTTTCTCCACTGGCTCCAGGGTTCCTCTGAACAGGTCTCCATTGAGCTCCTCAAACCGTGCCCTGGTGATGGAGGTGTAGAAGTCAATTCCCTCAAACAGTGAGTCGATCTCAATGCTGGCTTGGGTGCTTGAAGACAGAGTCCTCTTTGCTCTCTCGCAGGCTGTCCTCAGCCTCCTGACTGCTCTCTTGTTCTGGCTGATGTCCCTCTTGTTTTTCCTCTTGAACTCCTGGATGAAGTGGTCGACCATACGGCTGTCAAAGTCCTCGCCCCCCAGGTGGGTGTCACCGGCTGTGGATTTGACCTCAAAGATCCCGCCGTCGATGGCGAGGATGGACACGTCGAAGGTGCCTCCACCCAGGTCAAAGATCAGGACGTTCTTCTCCCCCTGGCCCTTCTTGTCCAGACCGTAGGCGATGGCGGCTGCCGTGGGCTCATTAATGATGCGAAGGACGTTGAGCCCCGCGATCATCCCGGCGTCTTTGGTGGCCTGGCGCTGGGAGTCGTTGAAGTAAGCGGGCACCGTGATGACAGCGTTGGTGACTCTGGAGCCCAGATAAGCCTCGGCGATCTCCTTCATCTTGGTCAGAACCATGGACGAGATCTCTTCGGGGTTGAACGTCTTGGACTCTCCCTTGTACTCAACCTGCACCTTGGGCTTGCCCCCCTGGCTCACCACCTGGAAAGGCCAGTGCTTCATGTCCGCCTGCACCACAGGGTCATCGAACTTCCTCCCGATCAGCCTCTTGGCATCGAAGACGGTGTTGGGGGGGTTGAGGGCTGCTTGGTTCTTGGCGGCTTCGCCGATCAGCCTCTCGGTGTCGTTGAAGGCCACGTAGCTGGGTGTGGTGCGGTTGCCCTGGTCGTTGGCGATGATCTCCACCTTGCCGTGCTGGAATACACCCACACACGAGTAGGTGGTGCCCAGGTCGATGCCAATCGCTGGGGCCATTGTCCTGCCGTCTGTACGTGAGCGCGTCTGTACGTGACTTAGATCCTTTGGCTCCGAATCGCTGTCCCAATGTCAGTGAGTCTTGGACTGAAGTCGCCGCGAAGGTGTTTTCCTCTTTATGTCTTCTTCTTGTAGCTCCGTCCTTCGCTCTCTCTCTTCTTTCTCTCGCTCTCCCTTCTTGTTTCTCGGGCTTTCAGTCTCTCAGCCCCTCTCAGTGTCAGTCTGTCTCAGTGTCAGTCTGTCTCAGTGTCAGTCTGTCTCAGTGTCAGTCTGTCTCAGTGTCTGAGCCTGGCTTCACTCCTCGCCCTGTATATAAAGGCTAGTTTCTTGGTTGTGGGCGGGGCCTGGCGGCCTCGAGGGGGGGTGGGCCAATCAGAGGGCGTCAAGGTGATGTCACAAAGAGGACGCCCCGGGCCGCTTCCTGGTCGGCGGCCAATCGGAGCGCGTGGAACGTTGCGGAGACTTCAGGAAGGAACCCAGTCCAGAAACAGCTGGAAATCAGAGGAACTTCATTCCCAGCTCTGGGAGATCTGACCTGGGGGAGGGGCTCAGACCTGGGGGAGGGGCTCAGACCTGGGGGAGGGGCTCAGACCTGGGGGTGGGGCTCAGACCTGGGGGAGGGGCTCAGACCTGGGGGAGGGGCTCAGACCTGGGGGAGGGGCTCAGACCTGTGGGGGTCAACAGGGAAAAGGGGCTCAAACGCCTCAAAATCAGCCCCAAGCTTCAGTAAAAAAACAATGCCTCCAAACTGCTGGCAATCTGCTGAAAATTAGCGGGAAAAACAGCCGGAATCAACCGCGAATTCGTGTGGAATTATTATTGTTGTTGTTGTTGTGATTGTGCGGAGACGTCCGGGATCAACGGGAATCGGGTTAAACTTCCAGAACGATCAGCTGGCCACGTGCCAGAGGTTCATGCGAAATTACCAGGCGCGGCCGGTAGCTTCTGGAAAGTGCTGGATGTGTGCGAAAGCTTCCGGAGAGTTCTGGAAACCATCGGGCGTTCAGATACAATTGCTTGGAACTTTTGTTGAAACTGGGGAAAGAGTTAAGACACTTTGGGAAATCAGCCAGAGATTCATTATGTGCAATGTAAATGTGTAAATATGTCAAAAACATCTTGAAGTCGAATGTAAGTTTGCGTGAAGTTGTAATTATTATCTTAATATGAAAATAATAATAATAATCCTCGCATTTGATCTGGTGCTTTTTCACATCTTATCGACGTCACAAAGCGCTTCACAGAATGTACTGTAAAGTGAATTGAAATGTGCTAACTTAATGGAAATCAGCAGATATTTCAAGAATGTACAGCTGAAAATGAGCCAAAAGTTCATGTGAAAGTGGGCTGGGCACTACTGGTGACTACTGTAACTTCTAGAAAGTGATGGAAAAACAGCTGAAAATGTGTTAAAGCTTCTAGAAAGTTCTGGAAACCATTGGACATTCATTCATTCATTCGATTGATTGATTGATTGATCCATCAATCAATCAATCAATCAAACAATCAATCAATCAATCAAAACTTACATTTACGTGGCGCCTTTCACATTGAGAGGACATCCCAATGCGCTGTACAGTCAGGTAGGGACAAGAGAAGGGGGGGAGGGGTTGGGGTAGGATGAAGGAGAGGAGAATTGACTATATTTGTGGGCGAAACGTGGCAGCCAAACTGCGCACGGCAGCGTCCGACAAACAGTCACGGAAGTGGGGTCAAGGGAGAAAGGGGGGAAAAGAGGGAAATTGCTTGGAACTTTTGTTGAAACTTGGAGAAAGTGTTAAGACACTTTGGGAAATCAGACAGATATTCATTATGCGTCAGAAATGGGTAATATAAATGGGTAACAAACATCTTGAAGTCGAATGTAAGTTTAATATAAAAATAATAATAATAATCCTTGCATTTGATACAGCGCTTTTTCATGTCTTATCGACGTAACAAAGTGCTTCACAGAATATACTGTAAAATGAATTGAAATGTGCTAAATTGATGGAAATCAACACATATTTAAAAAATATGCAGCTGGAAATGAGCCAAAAGTTCACATGAAAGTGGGCTGGGCACTACTGATGACTACTGTAACTTCTAGAAAGTGCTGGAAAAACAGCTGAAAATTCGCTGAAACTCCTGGAAAGTGCTCTAATAAACTGGAAATTCAGATCAAATCGTTCTGAATATTTGTTGAAATTTTGGGAACGTTTTTAGACACAGCTGGAAATCAGCCAAATCTTCATTAAAATTGTCCAAAACACCTTGACGTTGAACGTAAGTTAATGTGAAGTTATTATTATTTCAATGTGAACATGTGTGAAATTTATGCAAATCAACGGATGTTTCAAGATGGAAGTGCAGATGGAAATTAGCCATCTGCACTCCCATCTGGAAGAATGAATGTTAAAACTGGATTTAGGTTCTTTTGGACATTTTGCGTCAAAAATTTCTAAAACCAAACCCATTACACTCACTCCGACTGCCTTCCTGGCTCACTCACTCACTGACTATCTCTCTCGCTGCCCACTCCGTATCCGTGGTTTCCTCTCTGCGACAACCTTTGCCAACCGCGGCAGTGAATTTTGCGCATCCATGGGTTTCAACACTAACACTAGAGTTTGGTGCGATGACCCAGTTACATCAACCAGACACGCGGTTGGCCTTGTATTTGCCAACCACGGTTTTACTAATCACTTGGGGGGGGGGGGGGGGGGTTCAGGAACGTATCCTCCACGGTCGGGGAGGGATATTTGTGTGTTTCCAATGTATCAGCAATGTAATAACGAAAGTACGTTAACCGAGGCGACGTTAAGTGGGGTCTACCTGTAACTTGTTGGTGTTCTTGTATCAGGGGTTGATGGTCAGTGGTGTGTGTATCAGTGTCTGAGTGTATCGGGGGTGGTGGGGGTGGGAGAGGGAGGGGGAGGAGAGTGTGTAGAGTGTGTATAATCATTGGGCATAAAATAATGACATAACATGATTTATTGTTAATTGCTCTTGTATTTTGCAAATCAATGACAATATTTTCTGTAATAATATCAACTTGACTAGACAACGGGACATTGATTTAATGAGGGTTAAAGGTCTTGAGTGATTGTTACAGTGAATGAGAAATGTTACACAGATTATAAAAGTAGTCACTGAAAATACACATTACACATTGTTTATACACAGTGAGACGAGGCTGACGCTAGAGTAGAATGTGTCACCTTGTTTATAGACACTAAAGTGATTTGGGAGATTTCAGTGAGATTCTGAGCCCAGCCCCCGACTGTGAGACTGGGCATTGCTGGAGAGGAAGATATCAGCCGATATCCCTGTCTCAGACCGTGTGAGCTCACACACTGATGGAAGCTCAGATTCTCTCAGCACAAGCCCAGAGACCAGCTGGTGATGAAGTTTTCATTGTAATTGATTCCTGTCTCAGACTCAGCTCAAAACTGGGGGAAAAGCCCAGAATCAAACACTCGGCTCCATCCAAACCTCGCGGTTACAACAGTCAAATAGACGGTGGGTGGTGAGGGCTGGTGGGGGCTCAGTCCCTATCTCCCCCCCGCCCCCTCACCATTTAATGAGAGATGGGAGGGAAAGCCATGAGGAGGATCTCAGTCAGTCCTCCCAGCAACCGCAACACATGGGGCCCTCTTGCCGCTCTCACACCCTGTCAGCGGTTGGTTGCCAAGGCGATGGATTCCCCCCCACCCCCATTGATACTGACCCAAAGCCAACTCTCATCTTAAAATGGCCACTCAACCCCCTCCCCCCCCCCACCCACCCACCTGTGAACCTAGTCAATGTCTCAGCGTTTTCCTCCTCGTTAACCAGTCACTGGGCAGATTGTCAGAGGCTCAGAATCAAACCCGGGATAGAAGAGAGGATAGAGTCTCTCAGTGAAAGTTTGGGTGAAGGTGTGGAGATGAGACATGTGATCAGCGTCGTAAACTGACACCTGTCCCCCCTCATAGTCCAGGTGAACTCCGACCTTCCCGGGTCTCACTGTCAGGGGCAGGCGGGTGGGGGGTGACGTCAGAGCCTCATAGGCCCCGCCCCACAGCCACACACCCCAGACCCCGCCCTCTGGTGACCATGTGATTGGTTGTTTCCTGTTGACAGACTCTCTGGCCAATCCCACAATCCACCTTGTCTTGTTCCCCACCTGCACCTCCCAGTAATGTCTCCCTGATGTGAAGCCCTCAGACCCCAGGACAATGGCACAGACACTAAACCTCTTTGGGGTGTCAGGGAGCGGCTGCCATGTGTCTCCGCGTCTCACACTGGTCAGGGCCTCAGACAGGATGAGCCGGGGATGGGCTGTGTCAGGATCCAGAGTGACTGTAACTAGAGTGAGAACCAGACCATTAGTGTCGGACACATTGACAATTGTAAATAAGATGATCTTCAGCATCGGGAGAGAAGCCTTTGTGTCAAACACTGACATCTCCTGGGAACAGAATCCAACACAAAGGCTCAGAGTCTGTGGGTGTGGGGGGGGGGGGGTAGGGGGACGAGTTGGGCGGTGATGTGGGGGTGTGTGTGGAGGGGAGAGGAAGAGGGGGGATGTGAGGGTGTGTGTGAGGGGTGGGATGTGAGGGTGTGTGTGAGGGGTGGGATGTGAGGGTGTGTGGGGATGATGTAAGTCTGGAGGGGATTATGAGCATGTGTGGGGGTGGGAAATGTTTGTGTTGGGGGTGAGTGTGTGATGGGATGTGAGGGTGTGTGTTGGGGGGGGATGTGAGGGTGTGTGTTGGGGGGGGGAGGAGGGGGGAATGTGAGGGTGTGTGTTGGGGGGGGGAGGAGGGGGGAATGTGAGGGTGTGTGTTGGGGGGGGGAGGAGGGGGGAATGTGAGGGTGTGTGGACTGGGGTGTGTCAGTGTGGAGGGGGGATGTGAGGGTGTGTGTGTGTAGGGGGGATGTGAGGGTGTGTGTGTGTAGGGGGGATGTGAGGGTGTGTGTGTGTAGGGGGGGTGTGAGGGTGTGTGTGTGTAGGGGGGGTGTGAGGGTGTGTGTGTGTAGGGGGGATGTGAGGGTTTATGGGTGAGGGGGATGTGAGGCTGTGTGTATGGGGATGTGAGGCTGTGTGTGTAGGGGGATGTGAGGGTGTGTGTGTTGGGGGGATGTGAGGTTATGTGGGTGAGGGGGAATGTGAGGCTGTGTGTGTGGGGATGTGAGGGTTATGTGAGGGTTTAGTGGGTGGAGTTTGATGTGTGTGGAGGGGATATGAGGGTGTGTATGGGGGGATATGTGTATATGTGTGGGTGAGGAATGCAAGGATGTGTGTGGTGGGGGAGTTGTGACTGAGGGTGTGTAGGGTTCGGGTGTGAGTGTGTTTGGTGGGGGGAATATGAGGGTGTGTTTGGCTGAGCAATTTGCAGGTGTGTGGGGGAGAGCTGTAAGGGTGTTTGTGGGTTATGTGGAGGTTTGTGTGAGGAGTGTTGTTTGAGGGTGTGTGCGGGAGATGTGACTATGTGTGTTGTGGGGGGAGATATGAGGGTGTGTGGAGGTGAGGGGAAGTGAGGATGTGTGCGGCGGTGGGGGGTGGGGGGGCCAGAGGGAAGATGTGAGGGCGTGTGTTGGGAGGGAATGCCAGGGTGTTTGTGGGGGTGTGTGTGTGGGGGGGGGGGGGGGCGGGGGGAGGAGGGAGAGTTGTGTTGGAGGCTTGTGAGGTTATGTGCATTGTGGGGAGGGGGTGTTTGGGGTTGTCCTCACTTTCAAGACGTTTCACTACCTTGCCCCCTCCTATCTCTCTGACCGGCTGACATCCTATCAACCTGCCCACCCCAGGCTGCAGGCTGCTCCATGTTCTCCGCTTGATCTGCCCTCCCATTGGTGGCCGGGCTTTCAGCCTCTGCCCCCACACTCTGAAACTCCATCCCATAGTCCCTTCACCTCACTTCCCCTTCACCTCCTTCAAGGCCAGTCTCAAGACTCTCCTCTTGGTCAGTGCCTTCAGCTGCCCTCCCAACTCTCTCCCTCCCCTCCCCCCCACCCACCTTGCCCCTCCCCCTTGCTCGGGTCCTGACCCGACTGTTCAGCGCCTTGGGACATCTTCCCAATGTGAAAGGCGCTCTATCAATGTAATATTTGTTGTTGTGTGGGGGGTGTGGTGTAAGGTGATGTGTGTGTCGGGGGGATTTGATGGTGTGTGTGGGAGAGAGATATGAGTGTGTGTGAGTGGTGTGGGGGTATGTGATGGTGTGTGAGATACCATCACATACTCCCACACCACCCTCAGCGGGAGTATGTGTGTGGGTGGGGATTGAGTTCATGTGTGTGGGGGGTGGGTGGGGGGTGGGGAGGGAATGTAAGTGTGTGGCGGGGTGGTTGGGGGGGAGTCAGGTTCCTTTAGCAGTTAGACTCTTACCTGCACACCTACAAATCCTCTTCCACCCTAGAACCAAGAGAGAAGTGATCAAACCTTATGTAGCTCCCAAATCACTCCCTTGTTTTGGGAGACGCTTTGGGACGTCCTCCCGACGTGAAAAGCGCTATATAAGTGCAATATTGTTGTTGTTCTCTCTCAATACCTTCTTCTTTCATTTCCTCCATCCCTCCATCATTGACTCACTCCCTGTGTTACTGACAAGCTTGCTCATTCTATCCACCCCACCCCCTCCCTGAAATGTGTGTATATTGACAAGCCACTGTTGTCTAAGCGAAGAAAATGAACAGTTAATGACGTGAAATATCTAGTTTGTAAGAGTTATTAAAGCAATCTTTTCTTACAGCAGCTGTTCTGCCCTATCCATATACTCCTTCAAGTCTCTTATCATGTATCTCATATACATGTCAACTTCCCAGCGAACTTTCCCTCCTCTCCACCTTTATACATTCAGCGACCGACCCCCGAAACAATGGATTCTCTCCTTCAATCCCTCTGCCTTGCTCCCCATCTCCCCTTAAGACCTGCCTTAAAACATTCCTTTTCCTACATGCTTACGGCCCAACCTCCCCCCCAGACCACAGTCAGGCTCCGCCATTCTTAAGTGCTTTGAGATGCTGCCCTGCGTGGAGAGCGCTAAAGAATTGCAAGTTAACCTTATACCACAATAATAATCCTTGAATTTGATTTGGCTCCCCATGAGCATTTCCCCAGGTTGACAGGAGAGTGTAGCAACTTTGCCTTTTGTTGGCAAACAGAAGTGTTGTAACACCACCTTACGTCTGATTTGTGTGAACCTTGTGAGTGAGAGTAATCATAATATGAGATTGTTATTTTACTTTGATGACTTACCAACTGTCTTCTCAAGATCTGGAGGATACAAAGCAAAACTGTTAGAAACCAATATTGAATACAGTATTATTTAGTGGTCAAACTACCTGTTTACAACAATAACAAGCGATAAACTACACAGAATAAAGCTCAACTCAGTTACAGTAGGCACTCGTCGATCGCATCTTTCTCAATTGTGAACTCAAACATGCGCGAAGAAAAAAATGCGTGACTTTATTGAATAACGTGCGTATATGCGCTGGCTGGCTGGTCTGCATATGGGAGTTCACCGCCCTCGCGCGATGCACCCTTAGGCGGAGAAGGGAGAGTGGAGCGAGTGATAAGAGAAGAGTGGAGTGGAGCGTTCAACGAGAGAAGGGAGAGAGGAGCGAGCGATGAGATAATACTGCAATAATTAATAATTTAGCCAAGCTGTGGTAGTCTAAGATGCTGTTTTATTGTCTCCAGTGAGTCAGTGAGAGTGGGGAGAGGGGGCCTATTAAACAACAACAACAAAATGACATTTATAGAGCATCTTTCAGAATGGGATGATGTGGCAGTGATTTGGAAAGACTGATTCGAAAAGACAGTTGGATTGAGTTCCAGAGAGTGGGGACAGATAGGTTGAAAGCCTAACTTGCTGATGGGGGGGAAGAATAGGGCAGTGACATGAAACAGGCCAGGTGGTTACTGAGTGAAGGGAGAAAGCAATTGATTTATAGAACTTGCATATTCTCACACAAACAGTAACACAGTGTTAAGTTGAGGGATGTTACTGACGGAAACGTACCTTTGATCTCTCGGTGCTGTTTTACACTGTAGACGACAAGAACACTCAGCACTATTATGGCAAGTCCTAAGAGCAGTGAGGAGACCACCAAACCCACTGGCACTTTGGGGAAGAACTCATCTGTCAAGAAATGTAAATATACATTCAAACATCTATTCTGATATCAAACACTAAATGCCTACATTTACCCCCATGTTACTGTATTACACACAATAGCTCAGTCGCTACCACAGGCTTCAATCAAAGTGAAGCCTGGTATCATATTGGATACAGTTTCAGCGGCCTGAGGGGTGACCTAGTGGCGGAGTTGGGCAATGTTGCGGAGGTGATTGAAGGCAGAATGAGTCACGGCTTGTAAGTGGGGGAGGAAAGACAGTTGAGGATAGAACAAGACATCTAGGTTCCTGACTGGTTTGTTGATATGGAATGTACAACCATGGAGGTTGTACATTCAGCGCCTTGGGACGTCCTCCCGACGTGAAAGGCGCTCTATAAATGTAATTTGTTGTTGTTGTTGATGCTGCCAGTACCTGAGATGTGAAGGCGCTGACTGGAGCTAATCAGGAGAGCTTCAGTCACGTTGACATTCAGTATTGATTCATTCCTAACATAATAAGCAGCTTGAATAATTAACAGGAAGGTTGGGTGGGCTGGAGTACGGAGGTATTTTTGGAACCCCATCCACAGTCCCTCCACCTCGGGCTGTCCCTTCTCACCTTCAACACCCACCACTTTGACCATACATTCGGTCACCCACCTACTCCCACCCACCTGCCTTCCATCCTTCTTGACCCTATCCCCCAGCTGATGACCAAATCTTTGACGTTTTATAGCATCTTCCACATTGGGACGTTGTCTCGATGTGAAAGGCAATTTACAAATGTAAATAGTTGTTATTAAAGATGATGAGAGGGATAATAGAGAGATAAAGGAGATGATGAATGGATATGGGGATAACGCGGGTAGATGGAGTTAGAATAGATCAGCCATGATCTTATTGAATGGTGGGGCAGGCTCGAGCGACCGAGTGGCCTACTCCTGCTCCTAATTCTTACGAGTTTCATATTTTGAAAGGATGAAATTAGATAGACCGTATCATCCAGACCGATATGTATTCACTTCATGTGTTGTACAACACATCAAGTGAAGTCCTGTACAATACTTTATGGAGTCCTGTAGCTCAGTGATTAGAGCACTCCCCTGACAAGCGCGAGACGTGAGTTTGATTCCCGGTGGGGTGAAACTTTGGGCAAGTTTCCTTACTCTGCACAGCTAATAATAGTCCCTCAAAAAGACACAATAATAATTGGTTATTTTAATACACAGCTGTTTGAGGGACACTGCTGTGCGCAACTTTCTGCCACGTTTCGCCCATGTATACACAGCCAATATATTTTACAGTATATTCTGTGAAGCAATTTGAGATGCATAGAAAACGTGAAAAGTGTTATTTCAAATGCAAGAGTTATTATAATAAATCTACATCATATTTTTCAGACCAACATTAATATTTACTGTGTTTACCAACCCAAGATTTGGAGTTTTCCTTCTTGTTCATTTTCTGAATTATGAATCAGACACTTGATCTTGTTGGTTGAATGGATTATTTCTATTTGGCTTTGAACACTGAAGAGACCTTTAGAATCCTGTTTGACTGTCCAGTTACTGAGTGTTGATAATTTGTTTCCCTGATCATCAAACCACAGAACCTCTGGTGCTGGGAACCATCCACTGGATTCACACAATAGCATCACACCACCATTGTGTTGTCCATCAACATGAATCCAAGGCTGACTGCCAAGGCCTGGAAGAGACAGGAGACATGAATCAGACAATATTTTACCCGGGACATTACAGTGCAGTAACTTAACAAAAACACATCTACAACATTCTGAATAAACGGACATTCTTGTTCATAGAAATTATTGTACTTTGAACTTATTAAAGATGAGTGAATTCTTGCACACACAGATTACATGTAATAAAATGAATTGGAAACATTACTGACCTATAACTTTCAACTCTATCACTCCCTGTTCATACGATCCGTCGTACTCGACGAAACATGTGTACTCTCCATGATCTGTCACCCGTACATCTTCCAGTCTGAGAGACACATCACCATTGATAAACTTCTCTTCAAACAGTTGTGTTCTGTGTCTATAGGCTTCATCCTGTATATCCAGTTGATGATGTCCCTCTTTAAATAAGTGCACAGGGGAGTCGAATCTCACCCTGAACCATCTCACCTCCACACCCTCTAATGGCAGCTTTGTGGAACACTTACAGTCCAGGACAACGTCTGAACCAGCAATGGCTAGGGCAGGGTGACTGGGAACATTGACTGTGAATCTCTCTGTTCAGTAACAAACAATCGACAATAGTTAGGATTTTCAGTCACATTGTCTCAGAATAACTATCAACAGAAAGTTAGTGACATACTAACATAAAGTAGAAGTTCCCTTTGGCAGCCGCAATTGAACTATAATAATAATCCTTGCATTTGAAGAATGAGAGGTGACATGAAAGAAACCTATAAGATTATTAAGGGCCATGACAGAGTAGACAGTGGGAGACTGTTTCCCCTGGTTGGTGATCCTGGTTGGGGTTATAGTCTTAAGAATAGGTGTCAGCCTTTTCACAATGAGTTGAGGGAAAACTTCTGCACTCAGAGGCTAGTGAATTTATGGAATTTTCTAACCCAAAAAACTGTAGATGTTCAATCCTTTAGCATATTCAAGACTGAAATTGATAGATTTCTTTGGACAAAGGGATTATGGGATATGGAAATGAGGCGCATAGGTGGAGTTAGATTTGAAGATCAGCCATGGTATTATTGAATGGCGGGGCAGGCTTGAGGGGCCAAATGGCCTAGTCCTGCGCCTAATACTTAAGTTCTTATGTATTGGTGGTGGAGAGTACATCCACGAATATTGATGCCGTCAGTGCCCGGGGTGCAGAGATGCTGATGGAAGGAAAGGATGGTGATGGAGAGCCTTAGTCTTGTACATTTATAGTTAGGAAATTGGGTCTCATCCAAGCCTTGTCTGACCGACAATCTATCAGGACAGCATTGTTCCTGGAGTTGGGGGTATAGGCAGAGAGACAGAGTTGATTGTCACCCACATCCGGAAGCGAGAGAATGTAAATATTAAAAAGGGTAGGACCAGGTAAAGAACCCTGGATATCATCACATGTGATGGAGCGTGGGATACAGGAGAAGTCATTGGTGGAAACAAAGTGGAGACGATGGGAAAGGTAAGAACAGAACCAGGAAAGGACAGAGCCACGAACGTGGAGCTGAGAGGAAAGGGAGTGGAGAAGGATAAAGTGGTCAACCATGTTAGTGGCCGTGGGAAGATCAAGAAGGATGAGGAGACATAGTGAGCCCTGGCCGCAAATAGACACAAATGTCATTTGGAACTTTTACACTTTCCTATGGACACGAACCAGAATGGAGAGGTCCTCCCTTTACCATCAGCAGAAACCAAACAGATTCAACGTGTTTCCTTACCAGCCAGAGAGAGGGGGAGCACAAGCCACAGGACCTGAATACAGCGTTTCCAGATCATCTTCTTCGGGCCTTCACATTGAGATCACATCTGGTTGCAACAGCAAATCAGATAATTACAGAGATTTGTGTTTGTACATAATTGGTCAAAATAAAAAACCTAATGAATAATTCTGCGATCTTACAACATTTACACACACACAGCAGAACAAACTGCCATCTCTGTCGGAATAATGATTTGGGAAGTTTAACTGTGACAGTGAGGCCCCCCCCAGCCCCACACTGGGGGGTCTCCATGAGGTAGTTTTGGGGAAGAAACATGTTGTGTGTGACTGCTCTATGTGCTCCTCCCCTCCCTCTCCTCAGAGCTGCTCCTTATTCACCCCCAACAAGGTGCAGGTCAGAGACGAGGCTCCCATTCCCCTCACTCCTCACTGGCCTCCAATTCTCAGCGTTTAAACAACAAACTGGGAATAAACTCACAGCAGCCGCTCCCGCTTTACTATTTACACAAACCTGACAATGGAGAACATTTATTTCACAGTTAAACTCAACATCACAGGGTGCGAAAGTGAAACCAGTCAATCCTGTAACTGCGATATAATGTAAAAGTATGATTGTTTTTATATCACTGTCTAATTTTATTTCAGGAAACAATTTCTGACACTGACCTGTTTGGGTTCGGTCCTGAAAGAGAAGAATCTTCACTGTTAGAAGTGAATTGAACTTGTGTCCCAAGATGGCAATGTTCAGAGACTATTTCTGGTTTTGGTTTCCTGCTGATTTCCTGGTTTGTGGGAATCACATGAAAACACACACAAACAGTTCAAATATTCCCTACATCATAGAGTGGGCAACAGTCCTGTGATGTTCACTGCGAGTGTTGACGGTAGCTCCTCACATATTGTTGTCTGAGTCTGGTCAGAGCCTCACCTTCAGTCCAACAGCAAACAACAGCCTCTCTCCCTCTGAACGCACTGCACTCCACTCCCTCAGGGCCAACCCTGATTTCATCATCAAACCAGCTGACCAGGGTGCTGCTGTCGTTGTCTGGCGTAAGGAGCCGTATCTGGCAGAGGCCAAACGCCAGCTCTCCGACAACTCCGCCTACCTTCCACTCAACCATGACCCCACAGCTCAACACCAAGCCTCCGTCACTGAGGTAGTTAATAACCTCATCTCCGCTGGTGACCTTCCTCCTACTGCGTCCAACCTCATAGTCACCCAACCCCGCACAGCCCGCCTACACTTTCTCCCCAAGATTCCTAAACAGGACTGTCCTGGCAGACCCGTTGTCTCAGCCTGCTCCTGTCCCAATGAATTCATTTCATCATATTTAGACTACATTTTTTCTCCCCTCGTCCAATCCCTACCCAACTATATCCATGACTCGTCGGACGCCCTCCGACATTTCGACAATTTCCAGTTGCACGGTCCTGAACGTCTCCTTTTCACACTGGACGTTCAGTCCCTCTGCACCTCCATGTCCGTATGGCTCAAGTCAATGAGAAAGGTCTCAGGTGCCACCTGAAGATGGTGGAAAGGAGGGTTTGAGGTGAAGGGGTTGAGGGAGGGAGTTCCAACCTCCAAAGTTTCAGGGCACAGTGGTGGAAAGCACGGCTGCCGATGGTAGAGCATAGGATTCGGGGGGACAAGGAGGAGGCCAGACCCAGTAGAGCGTAAGCAGCAGTACTGCTGTGAGCAGAGACGAGGTAGGGGGGATGAATCCTGTGAAGCGCTTTGAGACGTCCCCCAGACACGAGAAGGTATGTGTGTCAGACAGGGATTATTATTTATTAAATTGCGTGGACAATGGTGTCTCACTCGGTCATATATATATAATAATAATCCTTGCATTTGATACGGCGCTTTTCACATCTTATCGACGTCCCAAAGCGCTTCACAGAATACACTGTAAAGTGAATTAACTGTACATTTGTGGGTGAAACGCGGCAGCCAATTGCGCACAGCGGCGTCCCCCCCACACACAGTCGTGGATTGAAATGACCAACTTTATTGTTGTGTTTTTTTTGTTGGGATTATTATTAGGCGTGTGGCGTAAGGAAACTTGCCTGGCGTTTTGCCCTGACCTGCCTGGATTCGAACACAGGTCTCCCCAGCCTTGCAAGACAAGTGCTCTAACCACTGAGCCACAGGAGCTCATACATTGCACCAAAAGTTTTTTTCAATTAAAATTTTATTTTTCATTTTTTAAATTACTGTTAATTAAATTACATTAAATTACTGATGTACCCAGTGTGTGTGTGTGTCAGTGTGTGTGTGTGTCAGTGTGTGTGTGTGTGTCAGTGTGTCAGTGTCAGTGTGTGTGTGTGTCAGTGTGTGTGTGTGTTTCAATGTGCGTGTGAATGCTAATGTGTGTGTTCCACATGTGTGTCAGTTCAGATGCTCGTGTACTCAGTGAATGTGTGTGTGTGTTTTTGCAACCTCGGATACTGGTGTACTTAGATTGTGTGTACTCAGTCATTGTGTGTGTGTGTCAGTGTGTGTGTGTGTCAGTGTGTGTGTGTGTGTGTGTGTCAGTGTGTGTGGGTCAGTGTGTGTGTGTGTCAGTGTGTGTGTGTGTCAGTGTGTGTGTGTGTGTCAGTGTGTGTGTGTGTCAGTGTGTGTGGGTCAGTGTGTGTGTGTGTCAGTGTGTGTGTCAGTGTGTGTGTGTGTGTCAGTGTGTGTGTGTGTCAGTGTGTCAGTTCGGATGCTGCTGTACTCAGTGTGTATGTGGTCAGTGTGTGTGTGTGTCAGTGTGTATGTGGTCAGTGTGTGTGTGTGTCAGTGTGTGTGTGTGTCAGTGTGTGTGTGTGTCAGTGTGTGTGTCAGTGTGTCAGTTCGGATGCTGCTGTACTCAGTGTGTATGTAGTCAGTGTGTGTGTGTCAGTGTGTGTGTGTGTCAGTGTGTGTGTGTCAGTGTGTGTGTGTGTCAGTGTGTGTGTCAGTGTGTGTGTGTCAGTGTGTGTGTCAGTGTGTGTGTGTCAGTGTGTGTGTGTGTCAGTGTGTGTGTGTCAGTGTCAGTGTGTGTGTGTGTCAGTGTGTCAGTTCGGATGCTGCTGTACTCAGTGTGTATGTAGTCAGTGTGTGCACACAGAGCCCTGGGCTGTGGGCTGGGTCTCCTCATCGGGGTCCAGTTGATCTCTGCGTATGTGACTTCGTCGAGGCTGCGCAGGGAGTGAGGCAGCTGTGGGGAGAAGACACGAGAGAGAGAAACAGTCAGGGGCAGTCATACGCTGACTGTACACACACAGGGCGAAAAGTGAGGCAAGTTTCCTCACTCAACAACAACAACAATTTTATATTTACATTTATAGAGCGCCTTTCACGTTGGGAGGACGTCCCAAGGCGCTGAACAGGAGGCGTGTGACCCGAGCTGGGAGGGGAGTGTTTGGGAAGGGGTGAAACACGAAGGGGAGGTAAAAGAGTTCGGGGTGGAACAAAAGGCACGATCGAAGAGGAAAGTCTTCAAACCGGCCTTGAAAGAGGAAAGGGAAGAGACGAAATGGAGGGATTGAGGGATGGCATTCCATAAGGTGGGAGCGGAGAAACTGAAGGCCCGGCCTCCGATGGTGGGGCGGTTCGGGCGGGGGGCTTGGAGCAGGACAAGTCCTGTTGAACGGAGGGTCCGGGTGGGCGTGTAGGGGGAGAGTAGATTGGTTAAGTAGGATGGGGCCTCTATATGCCTAGCAGCAAGTAGAAACCTGTCGATTGGCGAGTTGCCATTTTCGGGAGTAATAATCCCTTAAAAAATAAAAAACTATAAGAATTTGGTCCCTCGATCCACTACCTTTTGGGGGGACGCTGCTGTGCGCAGTTGGCTACAGCATTTTGCCCACAAAATGTACAGTCTGTTACAGTGTACTCTGGCTTTGAGACGTCTCAAAGACCTAATGAGGTGCTGTACCAAATGCGAGGATTATTCTTATTCTTAGTTTGCATTTATTTAGACCCACAGTGACTGTGTATATCCACTGATCGTACATACACTCACACACCGTAAACTACTGTATACTTCACACACTGTAGTGTATGTGTGTAGTCAGTGTTTGTAGTCAATATACTGTACACACACAGAATGTATATACGCCCACACACATACTGTACACACAGACTACAAACACACAGTCTGCATACACACAGATACATACACATAGACTTTACATACACACACACACACACGCACACACACATACTGACTGTGCACACACACACACAATTGGAAGCTGTGTGTTAAGGCTGGCCAGTGAGGGGCGCGTTGGAGCCACTGTTTGCAATCGTGTGAGAAGCGAAGAGACGAGTTTCACTCTCAGTCACCGACCACATGGCTGCACCTCTCCACAAGGGAAGAGCAGGCTTAGATCGGGCGGGAGGGGGTTGGCTCTCGGGGAGATATTTTAAATTTAATTAAACAAAATTTTTAAATTTAGTTTCTAAAATGGCATTGGTATTGGATACTTCTGAGATTTTGCTTTAAACCAGCCCTCGTTATAACATAATATATTATATTCTGTAGCTCCTGTAGCTCAGTGGTTAGAGCACTCGCCTTCACGAGCGTGAGACCTGTGTTCAAATCCAGGCAGGTCAGGGCGAAACCTTGGGCAAGTTTCCTTACTCCACACATACACACAGACACACACACACACACAATAATAATCCCTCCAAATAAACACAATAAAGAAATTTGTCATTTCAATCCACGACTGTGTGTGGGGGACGCTGCTGTGCGCAATTGGCTGCTGCGTTTCGCCCACAAATATATACAGTCGCTTCACTTCACAGTATATTCCGTGAAGCGCTTTGAAAAATCTCTAAGACGATGAAGTGTGAAAAGCGCTGCGTCAAATGCAAGGATTATTATTATTATTATTGTATTTCAAGATGTATATTCAAAGCTGTGCATTCTGCAATACATGACCAATATTCTCATTCAGCCAACAACAGCTTAAATAGTCCCAGTGAATCAGTTGGTGTGCAGATTGCAAAGGCAATCGAGCACCGTTGAGTTTGTGGAGTCTTGCAGTTCAGTGGTTAGCTCTCTCGCCTCTCGAGCGAGAGGACCCAGAGTCGATTCCTGGGCAGGGAAGTACCTTCGCATGCCTCTGTTTAACTAGCGGTAAGTAGGAATGCCCGTGTTACTCGATTGTGGGTCACCCAATCAACGGCTGTTTGTGGGACACTGCCGTGTGCAAATGGCTGCCACGTTTCATCCACTAAATCAATCAAAACGTACGTTTATATATCGCCTTTCGCGTCGAGGGGACGTCCCGAGGAGCTGTACAGACAGGTAGGGACAAGAGCAGGGGTGATGGGGAGGGGTCGGGGTGGGATGAAGGAGGGTAGGAGAATTGACTGTACGTTTGTGGGCGAAACGCGGCAGCCAAATCGGGGCCGGGGGAGAAAGGGGGAAAAGAGGGTAAAGTGGTACTTGTGAAGAGGGACTGGGCACTAATACTAACACGGCAGATAAAGTGTGTGTGTGTTTCCTCCTGCCTCAAACCTGGTCTGTTCCATTAAGCCACTCGCTGAAGCTCCCTGGGGGCGGCCAATCAGCAGCCAGCGGGAGGGGGGGAAAGGGGGCGGGACATCGACCGCTTCGGGAAGGAACCAGACACTTCCCGGACATTTCCCGGCGGACGGAAATGAACCAGACATTTCCTCCCTTCCCGCCCCCCCACCCCACCCCCCCCAAAAAAAAAGACCTGTGAAGCCATTTGAGACATCGGAAGTATTATTTTCTATTGTTAAACTTGTGTCATCCTCTCAACACATAAGAAGCCATAATGTCGAAGAAAATGTCCCGGACACTTTTGGAGAAGATAGAAGTGTTAGACAGGGTCAAGTTGGAGCCGCGGGGGACTCCCCTGCGAGAACTGGCCAGGAGGCTCGGGGTCAAGAAGTCGACGCTGGGTGACCTCGTCGCCAGTGAGACGAAGCTGCGCCGGACAGCGGCCACCTTGGCCGAGGGCGACGTGGGTCTGCGTAAGAAGAGGGATCGCAAAGGCAAAGATCCCCAGGTGGAGCTCGCTCTCCTCCTGTGGTTCCAAAGGGCGTCCACCGAGGGGCAGCCGCTCAATGGGCCCATCCTCAAAGCCAAGGCGCAGAGCCTGGCGCACGAGCTCGGGAAGCCGGGGTTCACCGTGACCGACGGCTGGTTTAGCCGCTGGAAGGCACGTAACAACATAGTGTACAGGCTGTTTCCCGGAGAGCTGAGGAGCGCTGGCCTAGAGGGCGCTAACTCCCGCACCGTGCTGCTCTCTTCCTATGCCCCAGATGCCATCTACAACGCGGAGGAAACGGGGCTGCGCTTTCGCGCGGTGCCCAACGGCTCGTATTTGCACCCGACGGAGCCGAGTGGTGTAAAGGGAGCGACGGACAGTGTCACGCTGATGGTCTGCGCCAACATGACCGGCTGCGACCGGCGCAAACTGCTGGTCATCGGGAAGAGCCAGCGCCCTCGCTGTATGCAGGGAGTCGACTGCGCCGTTCTGCCTGTCACCTATAAGGCCAACAAAATGGCGTGGATGACAGGAACGATATTTAAGGAGTGGCTGGTGCAGTGGGACACAGAGCTGGTCAACCTGGGGCGTAAAGTTCTTCTTCTCATGGACAGCGCACCGTGTCATCTGACCGTCCCAATGCTTAAGAACATCTGCCTGGAGCTGATTCCCCCGGACACCACCATGATCCAACCCATGGGTCAAGGAATCATCCGACACCTGAAGTTTTCCTACCGCGAGGAGCTACGGAATCGCCTCCTCGACGCCATTGACAGCAACACCATCATCCCCCAGGCCTCGGTGGGAAAGATGGCCAGACACATCAGCCTGCTGGATGCCATCGGCATGGCTGCCAGGGCCTGGGAGAGCATGGAGCCTGCGATGATATCCAATTGCTTCGCAAAGGCAGGGTTTGCGTCTGGTGACGCTGCTCCCCGTGCTGAGGCTGACGAGAAGACAAGCACAGAGGCCGAGGGCGAGAGGCAGATCGCTGACCAGTTCCTGGACATTGACTCTGATCTACCTTGCCGTGATCCGCAAGGTCAGGAGAATATCGTGGCCGAAGCTGTTGCCGCCGAGCGCCTACTAGTCGAGAACAGCAGCGACAGCGACTCTGAGGACAATGGGGCCTCGCCTGTGACAGCCAGCACAGCTCTGACTGGCCTGCGAGAGGCTGAACGCTTCTTACTAAAGAGCGGACTCTACAACAAGTTTTCGAACGCACTTAACGACATCGTTGCGAGCATCAGAGAGCGACGCCACGCTGATCTCGTACAGTCCGACTTGAGAGAACTTTTCAATAAAAAAGTTTAAGTTTCTGTCACTTCTTTTTTTACCCGTTTTCTGTGAACACTATTTATCAAGATATCAATCACCTTCTTAGTTTGTAAATGACAGTGAGCATTGTGTTCAGGGCTTTACACATCAGCAATTGGTGACAGTGCCTCGGGACTTCCTCCTGACGTCAGAGGCGCTATATGTTGTAGTAATTGGCGTTACTATGTTGTCAGTAATTGGGTTAAAACAAAGGATGAGATTTAATACATCGATAGCGGTCAGCCTCAGAAGCTGCTTATTTCAGATTAAATGCTCGGCTCTTTCGTGTCCGATTTAACCGGCGTCCATTGTATCCACCCAGCCGGTCAATTTAACCCTCAGTAAATGATTCTGTTTCTGATATCGCCCTCTAACTTACCTACATCGGGAGACACGAGGGAAAGGTAAATTTACTCGGGTCCAGGTGTGTTAGCAATAATACTGATGTGAATTTTACTGTTTAATCATGTTCTGGAAGTTCTCAGCTCTTATGTTTATGGTGTAACCTGTGAAGCTCTTTGAGATGTCCACCTGACACGAAAGGCGCTTCTCAAACGTCAGGATTATTATTGATGTTTTACTGTGAATAATAGGGTGAAGTTTCCCCATCAACACCGCCATTCCACACGCCTCTGTTTATCCTGCAGGGAAAAGGACCACAGTTCTAGGGCGATTTCCGATCACTTTACTGGGGTCACAATCCCTTAACAATAATAACATTTGCTCACGAAATCCACAACTGTTTGTGAAACACTGCGCTGACAGGAGCTCACTTTAATGTTTTGTTTGAAGGATGCCAGTTCTGACGATGTCGCAAACCCTCCACCCTCCCCCTCCCCCTCCCCACCCAGCGCCTGCATTCAAGTGTCATGGTAGACTGTGGTTCCACGGCCCAGTGTGTGGCTTCCACCCACAACCTTCTGACTCAGAGTTGAGGGCCCCAGTGTTTGAGCCAGTATGAATCTCACACACACACACACACACACACACACAGAAGTACATCGGGTACAAACAGTTTAATAAAATAAAATTCAGAGTCCAGCTGCTGTCACTGTGACATACATTCATAGCAGATCATTAGTTCAAAATATACATAGAATCATTCAATCTTACCGCAAATAAGTAGACCATTAGGCCCATTGTATCTGCGCTGGCTGTTTGAAAGATCTACCCAATCAGTCCCACACCCTTACTCTTAACCCATAGCCCTATACGTTTATCATTTATACATATATCCCAAAGTGTCTGAAGGTGGGAAAGATTAACACCTGAGCAGGTACAGAAAAGCCAAAGGGGCAGGAAGTCCATCGGCTGACGTTTAATCGACTTCCTCCACGGTTGGGCCGGTAGATGGGCAGCTCTTGCCTGATCGCTGACCGCCCTCTGCCCCTCCCTGCCTCAGCCTGGCCATGACAGGACTGCACACCCTCTCCAGCTCCTTCAGCTGGTGCTCAAACTCTTCCTTCTCCGCTGTCTGGTTTCCATCCAGCCAGTTGATGACCTGTTTGCACTTGTCCAGCACCTGCCGCCTGTCCTCCTCTCCCACCTTGCCCTCCATGCTCTTGTCCTCCATCGCACATTTGGCTGTGTAGACGAACGACTCCAGCTTGTTCTTGGCCATCACCCTCTCCCGCTGCGTCTCATCATCCGCCTTGTACCTCTCAGCCTCCTGCACCATCCTCTCGATCTCCTCCTTGCTCAGCCGGCCCTTCTCGTTGGTGATGGTGATCTTGTTCTCATTACCAGTGCTCTTGTCAGCGGCCGAGACACTAAGGATGCCGTTGGCATCGATGTCGAAGGTAACCTGGATCTGCGGGACCCCGCGGGGAGCCGGGGGGATTCCACTCAGCTCAAACTTGCCCAGGAGGTTGTTGTCCTTGGTCATGGCTCTCTCGCCCTCGTAGACTTGCACCAAGACACCGGACTGGTTGTCGGAGTAGGTGGTGAAGACCTGGGTCTGTTTGGAGGGTATGGTTGAGTTTCTCTTGATGAGGGAGGTCATGACGCCTCCCGCTGTCTCCAGACCCAGGGACAGAGGAGTCACGTCCAGCAGGAGCAGATCCTGCACATTCTCAGACTTGTCGCCCATCAAGATGGCGGCTTGCACAGCTGCCCCGTAGGCCACTGCCTCATCCGGGTTGATGCTCTTGTTCAGCTCTCGGCCGTTGAAGAAATCCTGTAGAAGCTTCTGGATCTTCGGGATGCGAGTGGAGCCACCGACGAGGACAACTTCGTGGATCTGAGACTTGTCCAGCTTGGCGTCTGTCAACGCTTTCTCCACTGGCTCCAGGGTTCCTCTGAACAGGTCTCCATTGAGCTCCTCAAACCGTGCCCTGGTGATGGAGGTGTAGAAGTCAATTCCCTCAAACAGTGAGTCGATCTCAATGCTGGCTTGGGTGCTTGAAGACAGAGTCCTCTTTGCTCTCTCGCAGGCTGTCCTCAGCCTCCTGACTGCTCTCTTGTTCTGGCTGATGTCCCTCTTGTTTTTCCTCTTGAACTCCTGGATGAAGTGGTCGACCATACGGCTGTCAAAGTCCTCGCCCCCCAGGTGGGTGTCACCGGCTGTGGATTTGACCTCAAAGATCCCGCCGTCGATGGCGAGGATGGACACGTCGAAGGTGCCTCCACCCAGGTCAAAGATCAGGACGTTCTTCTCCCCCTGGCCCTTCTTGTCCAGACCGTAGGCGATGGCGGCTGCCGTGGGCTCATTAATGATGCGAAGGACGTTGAGCCCCGCGATCATCCCGGCGTCTTTGGTGGCCTGGCGCTGGGAGTCGTTGAAGTAAGCGGGCACCGTGATGACAGCGTTGGTGACTCTGGAGCCCAGATAAGCCTCGGCGATCTCCTTCATCTTGGTCAGAACCATGGACGAGATCTCTTCGGGGTTGAACGTCTTGGACTCTCCCTTGTACTCAACCTGCACCTTGGGCTTGCCCCCCTGGCTCACCACCTGGAAAGGCCAGTGCTTCATGTCCGCCTGCACCACAGGGTCATCGAACTTCCTCCCGATCAGCCTCTTGGCATCAAAGACGGTGTTGGGGGGGTTGAGGGCCGCTTGGTTCTTGGCGGCTTCGCCGATCAGCCTCTCGGTGTCGTTGAAGGCCACGTAGCTGGGTGTGGTGCGGTTGCCCTGGTCGTTGGCGATGATCTCCACCTTGCCGTGCTGGAATACACCCACACACGAGTAGGTGGTGCCCAGGTCGATGCCAATCGCTGGGGCCATTGTCCTGCCGTCTGTACGTGAGCGCGTCTGTACGTGACTTAGATCCTTTGGCTCCGAATCGCTGTCCCAATGTCAGTGAGTCTTGGACTGAAGTCGCCGCGAAGGTGTTTTCCTCTTTATGTCTTCTTCTTGTAGCTCCGTCCTTCGCTCTCTCTCTTCTTTCTCTCGCTCTCCCTTCTTGTTTCTCAGGCTTTTAGTCTCTCAGCCCCTCTCAGTGTCAGTCTGTCTCAGTGTCAGTCTGACTCTCAGTCTGTCTCAGTGTCAGTCTGTCTCAGTGTCAGTCTGTCTCAGTGTCAGTCTGTCTCAGTGTCAGTCTGTCTCAGTGTCAGTCTGTCTCAGTGTCAGTCTGTCTCAGTGTCAGTCTGTCTCAGTGTCAGTCTGACTCTCAGTCTGTCTCAGTGTCTGAGCCTGGCTTCACTCCTCGCCCTGTATATAAAGGCTGGTTTCTTGGTTGTGGGCGGGGCCTGGCGGCCTCGGGGGGGTGGAGGGGGGCCAATGAGAGGGCGTCAAGGTGATGTCACAAAGAGGACGCCCCGGGCCGCTTCCTGGTCGGCCGCCAATCGGAGCGCGTGGAACGTTGTGGAGACTTCAGGAAGGAACCCAGTCCAGAAACAGCTGGAAATCAGAGGAACTTCATTCCCAGCTCTGGGAGATCTGACCTGGGGGCGGGGCTCAGACCTGGGGGCGGGGCTCAGACCTGGGGGAGGGGCTCAGACCTGGGGGAGGGGCTCAGACCTGGGGGAGGGGCTCAGACCTGGGGGAGGGGCTCAGACCTGGGGGAGGGGCTCAGACCTGTGGGGGTCAACAGGGAAAAGGGGCTCAAACGCCTCAAAATCAGCCCCAAGCTTCAGTAAAAAAACAATGCCTCCAAACTGCTGGCAATCTGCTGAAAATTAGCGGGAAAAACAGCCGGAATCAACCGCGAATTCGTGTGGAATTATTATTGTTGTTGTTGTTGTGATTGTGCGGAGACGTCCGGGATCAACGGGAATCGGGTTAAACTTCCAGAACGATCAGCTGGCCACGTGCCAGAGGTTCATGCGAAATTACCAGGCGCGGCCGGTAGCTTCTGGAAAGTGCTGGATGTGTGCGAAAGCTTCCGGAGAGTTCTGGAAACCATCGGGCGTTCAGATAAAATTGCTTGGAACTTTTGTTGATACTGGGGAAAGAGTTAAGACACTTTGGGAAATCAGCCAGAGATTCATTATGTGCAATGTAAATGTGTAAATATGTCAAAAACATCTTGAAGTCGAATGTAAGTTTGCGTGAAGTTGTAATTATTATCTTAATATGAAAATAATAATAATAATCCTTGCATTTGATCTGGTGCTTTTTCACATCTTATCGACGTCACAAAGCGCTTCACAGAATGTACTGTAAAGTGAATTGAAATGTGCTAACTTAATGGAAATCAGCAGATATTTTAAGAATGTACAGCTGAAAATGAGCCAAAAGTTCATGTGAAAGTGGGCTGGGCACTACTGGTGACTACTGTAACTTCTAGAAAGTGATGGAAAAACAGCTGAAAATGTGTTAAAGCTTCTAGAAAGTTCTGGAAACCATTGGACATTCATTCATTCATTCGATTGATTGATTGATTGATCCATCAATCAATCAATCAATCAAACAATCAATCAATCAATCAAAACTTACATTTACGTGGCGCCTTTCACATTGAGAGGACATCCCAATGCGCTGTACAGTCAGGTAGGGACAAGAGAAGGGGGGGAGGGGTTGGGGTAGGATGAAGGAGAGGAGAATTGACTATATTTGTGGGCGAAACGTGGCAGCCAAACTGCGCACGGCAGCGTCCGACAAACAGTCACGGAAGTGGGGTCAAGGGAGAAAGGGGGGAAAAGAGGGAAATTGCTTGGAACTTTTGTTGAAACTTGGAGAAAGTGTTAAGACACTTTGGGAAATCAGACAGATATTCATTATGCGTCAGAAATGGGTAATATAAATGGGTAACAAACATCTTGAAGTCGAATGTAAGTTTAATATAAAAATAATAATAATAATCCTTGCATTTGATACAGCGCTTTTTCATGTCTTATCGACGTAACAAAGCGCTTCACAGAATATACTGTAAAATGAATTGAAATGTGCTAAATTGATGGAAATCAACACATATTTAAAAAATATGCAGCTGGAAATGAGCCAAAAGTTCACATGAAAGTGGGCTGGGCACTACTGATGACTACTGTAACTTCTAGAAAGTGCTGGAAAAACAGCTGAAAATTCGCTGAAACTCCTGGAAAGTGCTCTAATAAACTGGAAATTCAGATCAAATCGTTCTGAATATTTGTTGAAATTTTGGGAACGTTTTTAGACACAGCTGGAAATCAGCCAAATCTTCATTAAAATTGTCCAAAACACCTTGACGTTGAACGTAAGTTAATGTGAAGTTATTATTATTTCAATGTGAACATGTGTGAAATTTATGCAAATCAACGGATGTTTCAAGATGGAAGTGCAGATGGAAATTAGCCATCTGCACTCCCATCTGGAAGAATGAATGTTAAAACTGGATTTAGGTTCTTTTGGACATTTTGCGTCAAAAATTTCTAAAACCAAACCCATTACACTCACTCCGACTGCCTTCCTGGCTCACTCACTCACTGACTATCTCTCTCGCTGCCCACTCCGTATCCGTGGTTTCCTCTCTGCGACAACCTTTGCCAACCGCGGCAGTGAATTTTGCGCATCCATGGGTTTCAACACTAACACTAGAGTTTGGTGCGATGACCCAGTTACATCAACCAGACACGCGGTTGGCCTTGTATTTGCCAACCACGGTTTTACTAATCACTTGGGGGGGGGGGGGGGGGGTGTTCAGGAACGTATCCTCCACGGTCGGGGAGGGATATTTGTGTGTTTCCAATGTATCAGCAATGTAATAACCAAAGTACGTTAACCGAGGCGACGTTAAGTGGGGTCTACCTGTAACTTGTTGGTGTTCTTGTATCAGGGGTTGATGGTCAGTGGTGTGTGTATCAGTGTCTGAGTGTATCGGGGGTGGTGGGGGTGGGAGAGGGAGGGGGAGGAGAGTGTGTAGAGTGTGTATAATCATTGGGCATAAAATAATGACATAACATGATTTATTGTTAATTGCTCTTGTATTTTGCAAATCAATGACAATATTTTCTGTAATAATATCAACTTGACTAGACAACGGGACATTGATTTAATGAGGGTTAAAGGTCTTGAGTGATTGTTACAGTGAATGAGAAATGTTACACAGATTATAAAAGTAGTCACTGAAAATACACATTACACATTGTTTATACACAGTGAGACGAGGCTGACGCTAGAGTAGAATGTGTCACCTTGTTTATAGACACTAAAGTGATTTGGGAGATTTCAGTGAGATTCTGAGCCCAGCCCCCGACTGTGAGACTGGGCATTGCTGGAGAGGAAGATATCAGCCGATATCCCTGTCTCAGACCGTGTGAGCTCACACACTGATGGAAGCTCAGATTCTCTCAGCACAAGCCCAGAGACCAGCTGGTGATGAAGTTTTCATTGTAATTGATTCCTGTCTCAGACTCAGCTCAAAACTGGGGGAAAAGCCCAGAATCAAACACTCGGCTCCATCCAAACCTCGCGGTTACAACAGTCAAATAGACGGTGGGTGGTGAGGGCTGGTGGGGGCTCAGTCCCTATCTCCCCCCCCCCCCTCACCATTTAATGAGAGATGGGAGGGCAAAGCCATGAGGAGGACCTCAGTTAGTCCTCCCAGCAACCGCAACACATGGAGCCCTCTTGCCACTCTCCCATGTTGTCATCGATTGGTTGCCAAGGCGATGGACAAGCCCCCCCCCCCCCCCATTGATACTGACCCAAAGCCAACTCTCATCTTAAAGTGGCCACTCAACCCCCTCCCCCCCCATCCCAGCCCCACTCCACCAACCTGTGAACCTAGTCAATGTCTCAGCGTTTTCCTCCTCGTTAACCAGTCACTGGGCAGATTGTCAGAGGCTCGGAACCATACCAGACATAGAAGAGAGGATAGAGTTTCCCAGTGAAAGTTTGGGTGAAGGTGTGGAGATGAGACATGTGATCAGCGTCGTAAACTGACACCTGTCCCCCCTCATAGTCCAGGTGAACTCCGACCTTCCCGGGTCTCACTGTCAGGGGCAGGGGGGTGGGGGGTGACGTCAGAGCCTCATAGGCCCCGCCCACCAGCTCCACCCCCCAGACCCCGCCCTCTGGTGACCATGTGATTGGTTGTTTCCTGTTGACAGACTCTCTGGCCAATCCCACAATGCACTGTGTCTTGTTCCCCACCTGCACCTCCCAGTAATGTCTCCCTGATGTGAAGCCCTCAGACCCCAGGACAATGTGACAGACACTAAACCTCTTTGGGGTGTCAGGGAGCGGCTGCCATGTGTCTCCGCGTCTCACACTGGTCAGGGCCTCAGACAGGATGAGCCAGGGATGGGCTGTGTCAGGATCCAGAGTGACTGTAACTAGAGTGAGAACCAGACCATTAATGTCGGACACATTGACAATTGTAAATAAGATGATCTTCAGCATCGGGAGAGAAGCCTTTGTGTCAAACACTGACATCTCCTGGGAACAGAATCCAACACAAAGGCTCAGAGTCTGTGGGTGTGGGTGTGGGGGGGGTAGGGGGACGAGTTGGGCGGTGATGTGGGGGTGTGTGTGGAGGGGAGAGGAAGAGGGGGGATGTGAGGGTGTGTGTGAGGGGTGGGATGTGAGGGTGTGTGTGAGGGGTGGGATGTGAGGGTGTGTGTGAGGGGTGGGATGTGAGGGTGTGTGTGAGGGGTGGGATGTGAGGGTGTGTGTGAGGGGTGGGATGTGAGGGTGTGTGTGAGGGGTGGGAGGGTGTGTGTGAGGGGTGGGATGTGAGGGTGTGTGTGAGGGGTGGGATGTGAGGGTGTGTGGGGATGATGTAAGTCTGGAGGGGATTATGAGCATGTGTGGGGGTGGGAAATGTTTGTGTTGGGGGTGAGTGTGTGATGGGATGTGAGGGTGTGTGTTGGGGGGGGATGTGAGGGTGTGTGTTGGGGGGGGGAGGAGGGGGAATGTGAGGGTGTGTGGACTGGGGTGTGTCAGTGTGGAGGGGGGATGTGAGGGTGTGTGTGTGTAGGGGGGATGTGAGGGTGTGTGTGTGTAGGGGGGATGTGAGGGTGTGTGTGTGTAGGGGGGGTGTGAGGGTGTGTGTGTGTAGGGGGGATGTGAGGGTTTATGGGTGAGGGGGATGTGAGGCTGTGTGTATGGGGATGTGAGGCTGTGTGTGTAGGGGGATGTGAGGGTGTGTGTGTTGGGGGGATGTGAGGTTATGTGGGTGAGGGGGAATGTGAGGCTGTGTGTGTGGGGATGTGAGGGTTATGTGAGGGTTTAGTGGGTGGAGTTTGATGTGTGTGGAGGGGATATGAGGGTGTGTATGGGGGGATATGTGTATATGTGTGGGTGAGGAATGCAAGGATGTGTGTGGTGGGGGAGTTGTGACTGAGGGTGTGTAGGGTTCGGGTGTGAGTGTGTTTGGTGGGGGGAATATGAGGGTGTGTTTGGCTGAGCAATTTGCAGGTGTGTGGGGGAGAGCTGTAAGGGTGTTTGTGGGTTATGTGGAGGTTTGTGTGAGGAGTGTTGTTTGAGGGTGTGTGCGGGAGATGTGACTATGTGTGTTGGGGGGGGAGACATGAGGGTGTGTGTAGGTGAGGGGAAGTGAGGATGTGTGCGGCGGTGGGGGGGCCAGAGGGAAGATGTGAGGGCGTGTGTTGGGAGGGAATGCCAGGGTGTTTGTGGGGGTGTGTGTGTGGGGGGGGGGGGGGGCGGGGGGAGGAGGGAGAGTTGTGTTGGAGGCTTGTGAGGTTATGTGCATTGTGGGGAGGGGGTGTTTGGGGTTGTCCTCACTTTCAAGACGTTTCACTACCTTGCCCCCTCCTATCTCTCTGACCGGCTGACATCCTATCAACCTGCCCACCCCAGGCTCCAGGCTGCTCCATGTTCTCCGCTTGATCTGCCCTCCCATTGGTGGCCGGGCTTTCAGCCTCTGCCCCCACACTCTGAAACTCCATCCCATAGTCCCTTCACCTCACTTCCCCTTCACCTCCTTCAAGGCCAGTCTCAAGACTCTCCTCTTGGTCAGTGCCATCAGCTGCCCTCCCAACTCTCTCCCTCCCCTCCCCCCACCCACCTTGCCCCTCCCCCTTGCTCGGGTCCTGACCCGACTGTTCAGCGCCTTGGGACATCTTCCCAATGTGAAAGGCGCTCTATCAATGTAATATTTGTTGTTGTGTGGGGGGTGTGGTGTGAGGTGATGTGTGTGTCGGGGGGATTTGATGGTGTGTGTGGGAGAGAGATATGAGTGTGTGTGAGTGGTGTGGGGGTATGTGATGGTGTGTGAGATACCATCACATACCCCCACACCACCCTCAGCGGGAGTATGTGTGTGGGTGGGGATTGAGTTCATGTGTGTGGGGGGTGGGTGGGGGGTGGGGAGGGAATGTAAGTGTGTGGCGGGGTGGTTGGGGGGGAGTCAGGTTCCTTTAGCAGTTAGACTCTTACCTGCACACCTACAAATCCTCTTCCACCCTAGAACCAAGAGAGAAGTGATCAAACCTTATGTAGCTCCCAAATCACTCCCTTGTTTTGGGAGACGCTTTGGGACGTCCTCCCGACGTGAAAAGCGCTATATAAGTGCAATATTGTTGTTGTTCTCTCTCAATACCTTCTTCTTTCATTTCCTCCATCCCTCCATCATTGACTCACTCCCTGTGTTACTGACAAGCTTGCTCATTCTATCCACCCCACCCCCTCCCTGAAATGTGTGTATATTGACAAGCCACTGTTGTCTAAGCGAAGAAAATGAACAGTTAATGACGTGAAATATCTAGTTTGTAAGAGTTATTAAAGCAATCTTTTCTTACAGCAGCTGTTCTGCCCTATCCATATACTCCTTCAAGTCTCTTATCATGTATCTCATATACATGTCAACTTCCCAGCGAACTTTCCCTCCTCTCCACCTTTATACATTCAGCGACCGACCCCCGAAACAATGGATTCTCTCCTTCAATCCCTCTGCCTTGCTCCCCATCTCCCCTTAAGACCTGCCTTAAAACATTCCTTTTCCTACATGCTTACGGCCCAACCACCCCCCCAGACCACAGTCAGGCTCCGCCATTCTTAAGTGCTTTGAGATGCTGCCCTGCGTGGAGAGCGCTAAAGAATTGCAAGTTAACCTTATACCACAATAATAATCCTTGAATTTGATTTGGCTCCCCATGAGCATTTCCCCAGGTTGACAGGAGAGTGTAGTAACTTTGCCTTTTGTTGGCAAACAGAAGTGTTGTAACACCACCTTACGTCTGATTTGTGTGAACCTTGTGAGTGAGAGTAATCATAATATGAGATTGTTATTTTACTTTGATGACTTACCAACTGTCTTCTCAAGATCTGGAGGATACAAAGCAAAACTGTTAGAAACCAATATTGAATACAGTATTATTTAGTGGTCAAACTACCTGTTTACAACAATAACAAGCGATAAACTACACAGAATAAAGCTCAACTCAGTTACAGTAGGCACTCGTCGATCGCATCTTTCTCAATTGTGAACTCAAACATGCGCGAAGAAAAAAATGCGTGACTTTATTGAATAACGTGCGTATATGCGCTGGCTGGCTGGTCTGCATATGGGAGTTCACCGCCCTCGCGCGATGCACCCTTAGGCGGAGAAGGGAGAGTGGAGCGAGTGATAAGAGAAGAGTGGAGTGGAGCGTTCAACGAGAGAAGGGAGAGAGGAGCGAGCGATGAGATAATACTGCAATAATTAATAATTTAGCCAAGCTGTGGTAGTCTAAGATGCTGTTTTATTGTCTCCAGTGAGTCAGTGAGAGTGGGGAGAGGGGGCCTATTAAACAACAACAACAAAATGACATTTATAGAGCATCTTTCAGAATGGGATGATGTGGCAGTGATTTGGAAAGACTGATTCGAAAAGACAGTTGGATTGAGTTCCAGAGAGTGGGGACAGATAGGTTGAAAGCCTAACTTGCTGATGGGGGGGAAGAATAGGGCAGTGACATGAAACAGGCCAGGTGGTTACTGAGTGAAGGGAGAAAGCAATTGATTTATAGAACTTGCATATTCTCACACAAACAGTAACACAGTGTTAAGTTGAGGGATGTTACTGACGGAAACGTACCTTTGATCTCTCGGTGCTGTTTTACACTGTAGACGACAAGAACACTCAGCACTATTATGGCAAGTCCTAAGAGCAGTGAGGAGACCACCAAACCCACTGGCACTTTGGGGAAGAACTCATCTGTCAAGAAATGTAAATATACATTCAAACATCTATTCTGATATCAAACACTAAATGCCTACATTTACCCCCATGTTACTGTATTACACACAATAGCTCAGTCGCTACCACAGGCTTCAATCAAAGTGAAGCCTGGTATCATATTGGATACAGTTTCAGCGGCCTGAGGGGTGACCTAGTGGCGGAGTTGGGCAATGTTGCGGAGGTGATTGAAGGCAGAATGAGTCACGGCTTGTAAGTGGGGGAGGAAAGACAGTTGAGGATAGAACAAGACATCTAGGTTCCTGACTGGTTTGTTGATATGGAATGTACAACCATGGAGGTTGTACATTCAGCGCCTTGGGACGTCCTCCCGACGTGAAAGGCGCTCTATAAATGTAATTTGTTGTTGTTGTTGATGCTGCCAGTACCTGAGATGTGAAGGCGCTGACTGGAGCTAATCAGGAGAGCTTCAGTCACGTTGACATTCAGTATTGATTCATTCCTAACATAATAAACAGCTTTAATAATTAACAGGAAGGTTGGGTGGGCTGGAGTACGGAGGTATTTTTGGAACCCCATCCACAGTCCCTCCACCTCGGGCTGTCCCTTCTCACCTTCAACACCCACCACTTTGACCATACATTCGGTCACCCACCTACTCCCACCCACCTGCCTTCCATCCTTCTTGACCCTATCCCCCAGCTCATGACCAAATCTTTGACGTTTTATAGCATCTTCCACATTGGGACGTTGTCTCGATGTGAAAGGCAATTTACAAATGTAAATAGTTGTTATTAAAGATGATGAGAGGGATAATAGAGAGATAAAGGAGATGATGAATGGATATGGGGATAACGCGGGTAGATGGAGTTAGAATAGATCAGCCATGATCTTATTGAATGGTGGGGCAGGCTCGAGCGACCGAGTGGCCTACTCCTGCTCCTAATTCTTACGAGTTTCATATTTTGAAAGGATGAAATTAGATAGACCGTATCATCCAGACCGATATGTATTCACTTCATGTGTTGTACAACACATCAAGTGAAGTCCTGTACAATACTTTATGGAGTCCTGTAGCTCAGTGATTAGAGCACTCCCCTGACAAGCGCGAGACGTGAGTTTGATTCCCGGTGGGGTGAAACTTTGGGCAAGTTTCCTTACTCTGCACAGCTAATAATAGTCCCTCAAAAAGACACAATAATAATTGGTTATTTTAATACACAGCTGTTTGAGGGACACTGCTGTGCGCAACTTTCTGCCACGTTTCGCCCATGTATACACAGCCAATATATTTTACAGTATATTCTGTGAAGCAATTTGAGATGCATAGAAAACGTGAAAAGTGTTATTTCAAATGCAAGAGTTATTATAATAAATCTACATCATATTTTTCAGACCAACATTAATATTTACTGTGTTTACCAACCCAAGATTTGGAGTTTTCCTTCTTGTTCATTTTCTGAATTATGAATCAGACACTTGATCTTGTTGGTTGAATGGATTATTTCTATTTGGCTTTGAACACTGAAGAGACCTTTAGAATCCTGTTTGACTGTCCAGTTACTGAGTGTTGATAATTTGTTTCCCTGATCATCAAACCACAGAACCTCTGGTGCTGGGAACCATCCACTGGATTCACACAATAGCATCACACCACCATTGTGTTGTCCATCAACATGAATCCAAGGCTGACTGCCAAGGCCTGGAAGAGACAGGAGACATGAATCAGACAATATTTTACCCGGGACATTACAGTGCAGTAACTTAACAAAAACACATCTACAACATTCTGAATAAACGGACATTCTTGTTCATAGAAATTATTGTACTTTGAACTTATTAAAGATGAGTGAATTCTTGCACACACAGATTACATGTAATTAAATGAATTGGAAACATTACTGACCTATAACTTTCAACTCTATCACTCCCTGTTCATACGATCCGTCGTACTCGACGAAACATGTGTACTCTCCATGATCTGTCACCCGTACATCTTCCAGTCTGAGAGACACATCACCATTGATAAACTTCTCTTCAAACAGTTGTGTTCTGTGTCTATAGGCTTCATCCTGTATATCCAGTTGATGATGTCCCTCTTTAAATAAGTGCACAGGGGAGTCGAATCTCACCCTGAACCATCTCACCTCCACACCCTCTAATGGCAGCTTTGTGGAACACTTACAGTCCAGGACAACGTCTGAACCAGCAATGGCTAGGGCAGGGTGACTGGGAACATTGACTGTGAATCTCTCTGTTCAGTAACAAACAATCGACAATAGTTAGGATTTTCAGTCACATTGTCTCAGAATAACTATCAACAGAAAGTTAGTGACATACTAACATAAAGTAGAAGTTCCCTTTGGCAGCCGCAATTGAACTATAATAATAATCCTTGCATTTGAAGAATGAGAGGTGACATGAAAGAAACCTATAAGATTATTAAGGGCCATGACAGAGTAGACAGTGGGAGACTGTTTCCCCTGGTTGGTGATCCTGGTTGGGGTTATAGTCTTAAGAATAGGTGTCAGCCTTTTCACAATGAGTTGAGGGAAAACTTCTGCACTCAGAGGCTAGTGAATTTATGGAATTTTCTAACCCAAAAAACTGTAGATGTTCAATCCTTTAGCATATTCAAGACTGAAATTGATAGATTTCTTTGGACAAAGGGATTATGGGATATGGAAATGAGGCGCATAGGTGGAGTTAGATTTGAAGATCAGCCATGGTATTATTGAATGGCGGGGCAGGCTTGAGGGGCCAAATGGCCTAGTCCTGCGCCTAATACTTAAGTTCTTATGTATTGGTGGTGGAGAGTACATCCACGAATATTGATGCCGTCAGTGCCCGGGGTGCAGAGATGCTGATGGAAGGAAAGGATGGTGATGGAGAGCCTTAGTCTTGTACATTTATAGTTAGGAAATTGGGTCTCATCCAAGCCTTGTCTGACCGACAATCTATCAGGACAGCATTGTTCCTGGAGTTGGGGGTATAGGCAGAGAGACAGAGTTGATTGTCACCCACATCCGGAAGCGAGAGAATGTAAATATTAAAAAGGGTAGGACCAGGTAAAGAACCCTGGATATCATCACATGTGATGGAGCGTGGGATACAGGAGAAGTCATTGGTGGAAACAAAGTGGAGACGATGGGAAAGGTAAGAACAGAACCAGGAAAGGACAGAGCCACGAACGTGGAGCTGAGAGGAAAGGGAGTGGAGAAGGATAAAGTGGTCAACCATGTTAGTGGCCGTGGGAAGATCAAGAAGGATGAGGAGACATAGTGAGCCCTGGCCGCAAATAGACACAAATGTCATTTGGAACTTTTACACTTTCCTATGGACACGAACCAGAATGGAGAGGTCCTCCCTTTACCATCAGCAGAAACCAAACAGATTCAACGTGTTTCCTTACCAGCCAGAGAGAGGGGGAGCACAAGCCACAGGACCTGAATACAGCGTTTCCAGATCATCTTCTTCGGGCCTTCACATTGAGATCACATCTGGTTGCAACAGCAAATCAGATAATTACAGAGATTTGTGTTTGTACATAATTGGTCAAAATAAAAAACCTAATGAATAATTCTGCGATCTTACAACATTTACACACACAGCAGAACAAACTGCCATCTCTGTCGGAATAATGATTTGGGAAGTTTAACTGTGACAGTGAGGCTCCCCCCAGCCCCACACTGGGGGGTCTCCATGAGGTAGTTTTGGGGAAGAAACATGTTGTGTGTGACTGCTGTAATGTGCTCCTCCCCTCCCTCTCCTCAGAGCTGCTCCTTATTCACCCCCAACAAGGTGCAGGTCAGAGACGAGGCTCCCATTCCCCTCACTCCTCACTGGCCTCCAATTCTCAGCGTTTAAACAACAAACTGGGAATAAACTCACAGCAGCCGCTCCCGCTTTACTATTTACACAAACCTGACAATGGAGAACATTTATTTCATAGTTAAACTCAACATCACAGGGTGCGAAAGTGAAACCAGTCAATCCTGTAACTGCGATATAATGTAAAAGTATGATTGTTTTTATATCACTGTCTAATTTTATTTCAGGAAACAATTTCTGACACTGACCTGTTTGGGTTCGGTCCTGAAAGAGAAGAATCTTCACTGTTAGAAGTGAATTGAACTTGTGTCCCAAGATGGCAATGTTCAGAGACTATTTCTGGTTTTGGTTTCCTGCTGATTTCCTGGTTTGTGGGAATCACATGAAAACACACACAAACAGTTCAAATATTCCCTACATCATAGAGTGGGCAACAGTCCTGTGATGTTCACTGCGAGTGTTGACGGTAGCTCCTCACATATTGTTGTCTGAGTCTGGTCAGAGCCTCACCTTCAGTCCAACAGCAAACAACAGCCTCTCTCCCTCTGAACGCACTGCACTCCACTCCCTCAGGGCCAACCCTGATTTCATCATCAAACCAGCTGACCAGGGTGCTGCTGTCGTTGTCTGGCGTAAGGAGCCGTATCTGGCAGAGGCCAAACGCCAGCTCTCCGACAACTCCGCCTACCTTCCACTCAACCATGACCCCACAGCTCAACACCAAGCCTCCGTCACTGAGGTAGTTAATAACCTCATCTCCGCTGGTGACCTTCCTCCTACTGCGTCCAACCTCATAGTCACCCAACCCCGCACAGCCCGCCTACACTTTCTCCCCAAGATTCCTAAACAGGACTGTCCTGGCAGACCCGTTGTCTCAGCCTGCTCCTGTCCCACTGAATTCATTTCATCATATTTAGACTACATTTTTTCTCCCCTCGTCCAATCCCTACCCAACTATATCCGTGACTCGTCGGACGCCCTCCGACATTTCGACAATTTCCAGTTGCACGGTCCTGAACGTCTCCTTTTCACACTGGACGTTCAGTCCCTCTGCACCTCCATGTCCGTATGGCTCAAGTCAATGAGAAAGGTCTCAGGTGCCACCTGAAGATGGTGGAAAGGAGGGTTTGAGGTGAAGGGGTTGAGGGAGGGAGTTCCAAACTCCAAAGTTTCAGGGCACAGTGGTGGAAAGCACGGCTGCCTATGGTAGAGCATAGGATTCGGGGGGACAAGGAGGAGGCCAGACCCAGTAGAGCGGAAGCAGCAGTACTGCTGTGAGGAGAGACGAGGTAGGGGGGATGAATCCTGTGAAGCGCTTTGAGACGTCCCCCAGACACGAGAAGGTATGTGTGTCAGACAGGGATTATTATTTATTAAATTGCGTGGACAATGGTGTCTCACTCGGTCATATATATATAATAATAATCCTTGCATTTGATACGGCGCTTTTCACATCTTATCGACGTCCCAAAGCGCTTCACAGAATACACTGTAAAGTGAATTAACTGTACATTTGTGGGTGAAACGCGGCAGCCAATTGCGCACAGCGGCGTCCCCCCCACACACAGTCGTGGATTGAAATGACCAACTTTATTGTTGTGTTTTTTTTGTTGGAGGGATTATTATTAGGCGTGTGGCGTAAGGAAACTTGCCTGACGTTTTGCCCTGACCTGCCTGGATTCGAACACAGGTCTCCCCAGCCTTGCAAGACAAGTGCTCTAATCACTGAGCCACAGGAGCTCATACATTGCACCAAAAGTTTTTTTAATTAAAATTTTATTTTTCATTTTTTAAATTACTGTTAATTAAATTACATTAAATTACTGATGTACCCAGTGTGTGTGTGTGTCAGTGTGTGTGTGTGTCAGTGTGTGTGTGTGTCAGTGTGTGTGTGTGTCAGTGTGTGTGTGTGTCAGTGTGTGTGTGTGTCAGTGTGTGTGTGTGTCAGTGTGTGTGTGTGTTTCAATGTGCGTGTGAATGCTAATGTGTGTGTTCCACATGTGTGTCAGTTCAGATGCTCGTGTACTCAGTGAATGTGTGTGTGTGTTTTTGCAACCTCGGATGCTGGTGTACTTAGATTGTGTGTACTCAGTCATTGTGTGTGTGTGTGTCAGTGTGTGTGGGTCAGTGTGTGTGTGTGTCAGTGTGTGTGTGTGTCAGTGTGTCAGTTCGGATGCTGCTGTACTCAGTGTGTATGTAGTCAGTGTGTGTGTGTCAGTGTGTGTGTGTGTCAGTGTGTGTGTCACAGTGTGTGTGTCAGTGTGTGTGTGTCAGTGTGTGTGTCAGTGTGTGTGTGTGTCAGTGTGTGTGTCAGTGTGTCAGTTCGGATGCTGCTGTACTCAGTGTGTATGTGTGTCAGTGTGTGTCAGTGTGTGTGTGTGTCAGTGTGTGTGTGTGTCAGTGTGTCAGTTCGGATGCTGCTGTACTCAGTGTGTATGTAGTCAGTGTGTGCACACAGAGCCCTGGGCTGTGGGTTGGGTCTCCTCATCGGGGTCCAGTTGATCTCTGCGTATGTGACTTCGTCGAGGCTGCGCAGGGAGTGAGGCAGCTGTGGGGAGAAGACACGAGAGAGAGAAACAGTCAGGGGCAGTCATACGCTGACTGTACACACACAGGGCGAAAAGTGAGGCAAGTTTCCTCACTCAACAACAACAACAATTTTATATTTACATTTATAGAGCGCCTTTCACGTCGGGAGGACGTCCCAAGGCGCTGAACAGGAGGCGTGTGACCCGAGCTGGGAGGGGAGTGTTTGGGAAGGGGTGAAACACGAAGGGGAGGTAAAAGAGTTCGGGGTGGAACAAAAGGCACGATCGAAGAGGAAAGTCTTCAAACCGGCCTTGAAAGAGGAAAGGGAAGAGACGAAATGGAGGGATTGAGGGATGGCATTCCATAGGGTGGGAGCGGAGAAACTGAAGGCCCGGCCTCCGATGGTGGGGCGGTTCGGGCGGGGGGCTTGGAGCAGGACAAGTCCTGTTGAACGGAGGGTCCGGGTGGGCGTGTAGGGGGAGAGTAGATTGGTTAAGTAGGATGGGGCCTCTATATGCCTAGCAGCAAGTAGAAACCTGTCGATTGGCGAGTTGCCATTTTCGGGAGTAATAATCCCTTAAAAAATAAAAAACTATAAGAATTTGGTCCCTCGATCCACTACCTTTTGGGGGGGACGCTGCTGTGCGCAGTTGGCTACAGCATTTTGCCCACAAAATGTACAGTCTGTTACACTCTGGCTTTGAGACGTCTCAAAGACCTAATGAGGTGCTGTACCAAATGCGAGGATTATTCTTATTCTTAGTTTGCATTTATTTAGACCCACAGTGACGGTGTATATCCACTGATCGTACACACACTCACACACCGTAAACTACTGTATACTTCACACACTGTAGTGTATGTGTGTGTGTGTGTAGTCAGTGTTTGTAGTCAATATACTGTACACACACAGAATGCATATACGCCCACACACATACTGTACACACAGACTACAAACACACAGTCTGCATATACACAGATACATACACATAGACTTTACATACACACACACACACACGCACACACGCACACTGACTGTGTGCACACACACACAATTGGAAGCTGTGTGTTAAGGCTGGCCAGTGAGGGGCGTGTTGGAGCCACTGTTTGCAATCGTGTGAGAAGCGAAGAGACGAGTTTCACTCTCAGTCACCGACCACATGGCTGCACCTCTCCACAAGGGAAGAGCAGGCTTAGATCGGGCGGGAGGGGGTTGGCTCTCGGGGAGATATTTTAAATTTAATTAAACAAAATTTTTAAATTTCGTTTCTAAAATGGCATTGGTATTGGATACTTCTGAGATTTTGCTTTAAACCAGCCCTCGTTATAACATAATATATTATATTCTGTAGCTCCTGTAGCTCAGTGGTTAGAGCACTCGCCTTCACTAGCGTGAGACCTGTGTTCAAATCCAGGCAGGTCAGGGCGAAACCTTGGGCAAGTTTCCTTACTCCACACATACACACACATACACACAGACACACACGTAGACACACACACAATAATAATCCCTCCAAATAAACACAATAAATAAATTTGTCATTTCAATCCACGACTGTGTGTGGGGGACGCTGCTGTGCGCAATTGGCTGCTGCGTTTCGCCCACAAATATATACAGTCACTTCACTTCACAGTATATTCCGTGAAGCGCTTTGAAAAATCTCTAAGACGATGAAGTGTGAAAAGCGCTGCGTCAAATGCAAGAATTATTATTATTATTATTGTATTATAAGATGTATATTCAAAGCTGTGCATTCTGCAATACATGACCAATATTCTCATTCAGCCAACGACAGCTTAAATAGTCCCAGTGAATCAGTTGGTGTGCAGATTGCAAAGGCAATCGAGCACCGTTGAGTTTGTGGAGTCTTGCAGTTCAGTGGTTAGCTCTCTCGCCTCTCGAGCGAGAGGACCCAGATTCGATTCCTGGGCAGGGAAGTACCTTCGCATGCCTCCGTTTAACTAGCGGTAAGTAGGAATGCCCGTGTTACTCCATTGTGGGTCACCCAATCAACGGCTGTTTGTGGGACACTGCCGTGTGCAAACGGCTGCCACGTTTCATCCACTAAATCAATCAAAACGTACGTTTATATATCACCTTTCGCGTCGAGGGGACGTCCCGAGGAGCTGTACAGACAGGTAGGGACAAGAGCAGGGGCGATGGGGAGGGGTCGGGGCGGGATGAAGGAGGGTAGGAGAATTGACTGTACGTTTGTGGGCGAAACGCGGCAGCCAAATCGCGCGCAGCAGCGTCCACCGCAAACAGTCGCGGAAACGGGGCCGGGGGAGAAAGGGGGAAAAGAGGGTAAAGGGGGGAGAGGGAGGGAAAGGTTATAAGATGCTCTATATCAAACGCAATGATTCTTATTCTTATTATAAGAAGAATTTCTCTGAAATGCGCTGTGTGGCAGGGCGAGTGAGACACCTCTGGGTTGAGTTGAACAGTACTGGGGCAGGGTAGTTGTGAAGAGGGACTGAGCACTAACACTAACACGGCAGATAAAGTGTGTGTGTGTTTCCTCCTGCCTCAAACACGGTCTGTTCCCTTAAGCCACTCGCTTGTCATTCGCCTGTCGAGCGCTTTGCAGTCTCCTAGCCACTCGTGTGAGAGTTTCCACTCCGTCGCAAACCCACAAGTGGAGACGGCAGGTTTTCCTGTTGTGCGAAACATTCTGATCGCAGTGTTTAGTCATCGGGCGCAGTCGAGTAAAGTGGGTCACCAGGGCTGGGAGCCCAGAGCTTTCCTGTAATGCACTCAGACACGCACACACACACACACACACAATTCACACACACAATACACACACACACAATACACACACACACACACAATACACACACATACAATACACACACACATACAATACACACACACACACAATACACACACACACACACAATACACACACACACGTACACTTTCAGGCCACCAGAGGAAAGGCTGTAATGATGATAATGATAATACAGTAATAATAATCCTTGCATCTGATGCGGCGCCTTATCACGCCTACGAAACGCCTCGAAACGCTCTCTAAAGTGAATTGACTGTGTGTTTCGTGGGCGAAAACATGGCAGCCGATTGAGAGCAGTAGCGACTTGTTCACTCAGACCTGTGGTCCGAGTGAACAAATTGTTATGAATTTTAAATAAAACTCCTTTTTTGAAGGCTATCAAAAAAGGCATATAGGATACTAGGCTTTATAAATAGGGGCACAGAGTACAGAAGTCAGGAAGTTCTGACTAAACTCTATAAGACTTTGGTTAGGCCTCAGCTAGAGTACTGTGTACAATTCTGGTCACCACACTATAGGAAGGATGTTAAGGCATTGGAAAGGGTGCAGAGGAGATTTACAAGGATGGTACCAGGAATGAGGGACTTCAGCTACGAGGAAAGGCTAGAGAGGCCAGGCTTATTCTCATTGGAACAGAGAAGGTTGTCAGGAGACCTAATAGAGGTTTTTAACATCATGAGGGGATTCGACAGAGTAGACAGGGAAAAACTGTTTCCACTGGTGTGACTCGAGGTCACAGATTAAAAATAGTTTCAAAAAGAAGCAGAGGAGAGGTGAGGAGAAATGTTTTCACTCAGCGAGTTGTTGGAATCTGGAATGCGTTGCCTGAAAAGTAGGCCGATTCGATAACAGCTTTTAGAAGAGAGATAGACATTTATTTGGGAAGGACAGGTTTGCGAGGTTATAGGGAGAGAGAGAGCTGGGGAGTGGGATTGAGTTGCTCTTTTCAAAGAGCCGGCACAGACTCGATGGGCCGAATGGCCTCCTTTTGTGCCGTAAGATTCAATGATTTGATGATAGGGATTGTTAGCCCCCCAGGAAAGCAATCCACCCAATCGATTAACAACTTCCTACTTTGCTGAGACGAAAGCGCAGGCTTGTGGAGTAAGGAATCTCCCTGGGCACCGACTTCCTCACGTAACAAAAACTTCGATTTATGTAGTGTCCTCCACGTTGGACCGTGTCTCAGAGAGCTTCATAAAAGTGAGCCAGGGGGGGCAGGGGGGAGAAACGTGACCGAAGGCGCGGTCAAAGAGAAAGGTCTTTAGCTGAGACCTGAAACTGGGGAGAGAGTGGGGGTGGGGAGAGAGGCGAAGGGAGTGAGGGAGGGAGTTCCAGAGCCTCGGGGCGTAGTGAATGGTGGATAATAACAACAATAATAATCCTTACATTTGACATAACACTTTTCACATCTTATCGACGTCTCCAAGCGCTTTACAGAATGTATACTGTAGAGTTGACTGTATATCTGTGGGCGAAACGGAGCAGCCAATTGCACACAGTCGTTATATTATATTCTTTAATCCTCCTAAAACCTGCGAACTTTAAAAACGAGGGTTGGAGAGGAGGATTCGGGGGGGACGAGGAAGAGGCCAGACCTGGTGGAGCGAAGGCGACGGGTGCTGGTTTGAGGAGAGAGGAGGTCGGAGAGGTAGAGGCTGGTGCGGAGGAATGGAGGAGACATGGCTGCAGAGGGCGGGCTCCATTCTGGCACGCCATTGCCAGGCGTGTCACCTTCAGGGCCAGCCCAGCTCGACAAGGGACCCCGTTTGCCTCCCTCCCCCACCTCCCCACTTCCCCCCCCATCCCCAGCAGGATTAACGGTTAACGTTACATGTTACTCAGATGTTTCGAGGCGATAAGGAGCCATTCAAACGCAAGCCGCTTCCAATTTTAAAAGCACCTGAAGAGAAACCGAACGTGAAAGTGGTTTGACATTAAAGTCAGTGTGGTTGGCAGGTGACCGATGGCGAGGAGAGCTCGCACACTCGCTCGTTCCCTCGCACACTGCGTTCTTGCTGACAGCAGCCGAACAGATTGAGACAGTCGAGACCCGAGCTGCAGGAGAACTCTTTCATCTGCCAGTGGAAACGCTCTCGAGACGTTTAAGCAGAAACATTATGAGTTGTTTTTTCCTCACCTCACTTCCCCTCGCGAGGCAGAGTGAGAGAGAGAAGAATCAGATAGCATCTGGCCACATCAAAATGTCATCCACAATACTTTTTGTTATTGGTGAGCGAGGTTAAGTCTGCATCAACCCCAATTAACCGAACTAGACCAAAGTGCTTTTCACTTCAGGAACCCCAAATTCAGTGGATCATTCAGAGTTTTACCCGCCGGCAAGCCCCAAGCCCCAATCCCCCTCCCCCACCCCCCCACCCCCACCCCCACCCCCACCCCCACCCACCCAACCTCTCTCGAACCCAAATTGTCAACTGACACTGTAATAATTCTTGCGTTTTGATACCGCGCTTTTCACATCTTATCGACATCTCAAAGCGCTTCACGGAATGTACCGTGAAGTGAATTGACAGTCTATGTGTGGGCGAAACGCGGCAGCCAATTGCGCACAGCTCTACTTGCTCCACTGAGCAAGTGGAGTCCTGTAGCTCAGTGGTTAGAACGCTCGTCTCACAGGCAGGAGGACTTGGGTTTCTGGGCAGAGTGAAACTTTGGGCAAGTTTCCTTCCCCACACACTTGTGTTTACCTAGCAGTAAGTAGGATCCTGGTCGATTGGTGGATCATTTTCCTGGGGGTAATAATCCCTTAAAAAAAACTAAAACGAAACGAATAGTCACTTCAATCCACCACTGTTTGTGGGACATAGAATCTTACGGCAGAAAAGGAGGCCATTCGGCCCATCAAGTCTGTGCCGGCTCTTTCAAAAAAGAGCAACTCAATCCCACTCCCCAGCTCTCCCTCCCTCTCCCTCTCCCCATCACCTCGCAAACCCGCCCTCCCCAAATAAACGTCTACTTCTCTTTCAAAATGGCTGTCTGTGCATAATTGACTACCGCCTGTCGCCCACAAAAAACACAGTCAACTCACTTTGCCGTATATTCTGAGAAGCGCTTTGAGACACGTCTCGATGATGTGATAACAACAGCAACAACGGAATTACATTGATAGAGCACCTTTCACGTTGGGAGGACGTCCCAAGGCGCTATGTCAAATCAAATGCAAGTACTGTATTATTATTATTATTATTATTAAGCCAAGGTGACTGGATCTCCTCTCTGGCCTGGGTCTAGTGACCAGGTGTCCAAGTGAGCTCTGCGTTCCTGTATCTCTGCTTCATATATTTATACATATTTATATATTCCCCCCCAAATTCTCTCTTTGTAAGGGCAGATCACACTTGTCGTTCAAACGTCCACAAATGTATATTTGCCCACAAATATACAGTCGCTTTTCCCGCTCTCCTCCCTAATCCTTGCATTGGATACAGCGTTTTTCACATCTTATCGACGCCTCAAAGCGCTTCACAGAATATACTGTGAAGTGAAGTGACTGTATATTTGTGGACGAAACGCGGCAGCCAATTGCGCACAGCAGCGTCCCCCACAAACAGCCCTGGGTTGAAATGACCAATTTTATTATTGTGGTTTTTTTTTGTTGGAGGGATTATTATTATTATTATTATTAGGCGTGTGTGTGTGTGGAATAAGGAAAGTTGCCTAAGGTTTCGCCCTCACCTGACCTGGCTGGATTCGAAACACAGGTTTCACGCTCGTAAGGCGAGTGAGTGTCTCTAACCACTCATAGGTAGATAGGAACAAGGCTGGTTCTTTGAAAGGAGCTGTGCAAATCGATTCCCACTCCCCATAACCCTGCCTCCCCCGGCCAGCAAACAACAACAACAACAACACCTTCGATTTATACACCACGCCGGGTGGCGTCTCAGAGCGCTTCACAGTAATGGTCGAAGAGAATGGATCTTTAGCTGAGACATGAAAACTGGGAAGTGAGGGAGGGGGTTCCAGAGCCTCGGGGGGGGGAGGGGGGGGTTAGTGGCTGAAGGCACGGCCGCCGAGGGTGGAGCGGAGGATTCGGTGGGGACACGGAGGAGGCCAGACCCGGTGGAGGGAAGGCGACGAGAGCTGGTTTGAGGAGAGAGGAGGTCGGAGAGCTAGAGGGTTGCTGAGGAGCGGAGGGATTTGAAAACAAACCTGTCCTCCCCAAATAATTATCTATCTATAGGAACACAGGTATATAGGAACACAGGAACATGATTGCTAATTCCCTCCATTATTGTCAGCCCCATCATTTGTCCCTGTTGCCACCACATTGTTTGTCCATGGAGCCTCTCACTATTCACTTACCCGAGTTAGTGAGCGCTTGTGAAGCTCTGTCTCCTCTGGCGTCCAGTTCCCATCTGACTTAGAACAGGCTAATGGGGACAAGACGAGAGGCTATAAGATTGGGTCAAACAACAGGAGAAAGACAGAACACCTGATTTGGTTTTTTCCCCCCATGTATTTGCTACAGGACCTCATCACCCCCCCCCCAATAGCAATGTCTCTCACAATGACTTCGTCCAATGACCCAACTCCGAAAACTCCCATCCCTTTTTGAACGGTGTATTTTGTAGGCAAACTAGGCCACCAATTCCGCACAGCAGCGTCCCACAAACAGCCATGGATGAAGTGGCCAACGTTTATTTTGGGGCCTGGCAGTCATGCAGGATAACGTCTCAGGGCGCTTTACATACATTCAACAACAACAACAACAACAAAATTACGCTTGTACAGCGCCTTTCACATCAGGAGGACGTCCCAAGGCGCTGGACAGCTACTGCTTCAGACCCGAGCTGAGGACAGGGGTGGGAAGTGGGGGGGTGGGGTGGATAAGGATTTGCCAATGGGTCCATCGAAGAGGAGAGTCTTGAGATGAGGCATGAAGGAGGCCGGGGAGGGGGCGAGGCGGAGGGACTGCGGGATGGAGTTCCAGAGGTTGGCGGCAGAGTGGCTGAAGGCTCACCCGCTAATGGTTGGGCCGGTGGGTCGGGGGACGTGGAGCAGGCCAGAGCCTGCTGAGCGGAGGGAGAGGCGGGGGCAGGTTGGTAAGGGGGATAGGAGTTCACGGATGTAGGGTGGGGTGGGGGGGTGGGGTGGGGGGGGGAGGTTGTGGAGGCTTTAAATGTGAAGATCAGGATCTTGAATTGGATCCTCTGGATGACGGGGAGCCAGTAAGAGTCGGGCTGGGGGATGGGGAGGGAGATGGAGGGGAGATGGGGGGGTCATGGAGTTTGGAACGGTAAAGGACACGATTGAAGATCCCACGCCACTTGCGAGGAGAGTAGGGAGTTTCACTCAGCGTCTTGGCCAACGGGTCACAAATTGGTCATTCAGTCCATGACTGTTTGGGGGACATTGTGGAGCCCAATTTGTCTGCCGCGTTCGCCTCCAAAACGCAGACTCGCTGCTCACTGCAGGAAATTCCGTCACGCGTTTTGAGACACCCCCCTGACGTGAAACTTGCGAACACCGAATGCAAAGATTATCGTTATTATTATCATTATCGAGTAAGAACCCAGTCGTTAAGTCGATTGGTAACAAACCCTTGAAGAAAAAATGTGATCGCTCAATCCACGGCTGTTTGTGGGTCACGGCCGTGCGCTAGTATTGTTCGCCCACAATAGTCAACAGCTTTACACTGTATTCTGTGAAGCCCCTTTGGGATGTCTTGAAGACGTGACGAGGAGTTATATCAAATAATAATAGATAATATAATAATCACAATAATCCTTGCATTTGATATTGCGCTTTTCACATCTTATCCGCGTCCCAAAGCGCTTCACAGAATGCACTGTAAAGTGAAGTGACTGTATATATATATATTTGTGGGCGAAACGCAGCAGCCGATTGCGCACAGCAGCGTCCCCCACACACAGTCTTGGATTGAAATGACCAATTTTATTATTGTGTTTTTTTTTTGGAGGGATTATTATTAGGCGTGTGGAGTAAGGAAACTTGCCCATGGTTTTGCCCTGACCTTTCGCCTGGATTCGAACTCAGGTCTCCCCAGCTTGCAAGACAAGGGCTCTAACCACTGAGCCACAGGAGCTCCATGTAATAATAATAATAATATTTATTAATAATAAATTTCGCCCACAAATATCACAGTCATTTTTTCTGCTCTCCTTCCCCTCTACCCCAGCTCCTCCCATTACCCCCTTTCCTCCCCCCCGTTCCTCAAACCCCACTTCCATGACTGTTTCTGGGACGCTGCTGTGTGCAATTTGACTGCCGCGTTTCTCCCACAAATATACACTAAATTTTCCTACTTTCCTTCCCCCAAACTCGACCCCTCCCTCCCTGCTCTGGTCCCTACCTCCTTTCCCCCCTTTCTTCCCTCTTTTCTTCTCCCTCCTCCCCCTGCTCTGGTCCAACTCTGGGACGTTGTTGTATTCTGCGAAGCGCTTTGAGACGTCAATAAGACGTGGAAAGCTCTATATGAATGCAATCGTTCTTATTCATCTTATTATTTTTATTACAGCAATATTTCACAAGCAGCCGTAGGAACTTAATGTGGGGGAATATTGGCCAATACACCAGGAACACAGATCAGGGGCTGTATTAAACACAAGGATTATTATTTTATTATCAGTATGTTTTGATGAGTAAGCAAACTCACCTTTTATGCGTCTTCTGAGGCAGATGAGAAACAAACCGATTATTGAGAGGCAGAGGAGAGCAATACCAGCCGTGACGAGGCCGACTATATGATTTTTCGACGACCTCACCTCCACACTGTTTGTTGTGGGAGCACCTGTTACTGTGAGAAAAACACAGGGAGGTTTACAGCTCTTGTTACGCTGCCCTTAACATCCAGGCTCGACTCCGCCAACTCCCTGATCGTCGGCTCCCCACAAGCCGACGATCATCCAGAACTCTGCAGCTCGCGCCCTCTCCTCCACCACCACCCCCATCGCCCCCACCGTCGCCAGGCTCCACTCCGTTCCTCAGAGGATCGAGTTCAAATTCCTCATCCTCGCCTTCAACATCCTCCACGGCCTCACTCCTCCCTAACTCTGAGCTGTTCACACCATATTGACCTGTCCGCATCCCCCCCACTAAACGGGCTCTCACCTGCTCCATATCCCCCGTCTGGCTTGCCCCACCATCGGCTGTCGGGCCCCCACCCTTTGGAACTCCATCCCACATTCTCTTTGCCTCGTTCAAGACCTGTCTCCAAACCTTCTCTTTGACCACGCCTTCAGTCACCTTCCAATTAATTCATTAATTAATTAATTAATTCAATCAATCAATCAATCAATCAAAACTTACATTTATATAGCGCCTTTCACATCGAGAGGACGTCCCAAGACGCTGTACAGTCAGGTAGGGACAAGAGCGGGGCAGTGGTGGGGAGGGGTGGGGGCAGGATGCAGGAGAGTAGGAGAGTTGACTGTATATTTGTGGGTGAAACGCAGCAGTCAAACTGCGCACAGCAGCGTCTCACAAATAGCCGTGGAAGTGGGATTAGCAGAGAAAGGGGGGAAAGAGGGTAAGGGGAGGGGTCGGGGTAGGGGGGAAGGAGAGCAGGAGACCTGGGTTCTTGCCTCACAAGTGGGAGACCTGGGTTCGATTCATAGAAATATACAGCACAGAAGGAGGCCATTCGGCCCATCGCGTCCGTGCTGGGTCTTTGAAAAGAGCTCATTCAAATCATCCCACTCCCCTTCTCTCTTCCCTACAAACCTGTCCCCACCAAAAAATAATGATGTCATTATTCCCGACAGAGCAAAACCTTGGGCAAGTTACCTGACTCCACACACACACGCCTAATAATAATCCCTCCAAAGAAAAAAAAACTAGAATAAATTGTTCATTTCAATTCACGACTGTTTGTGGGGGACACTGCTGTGCTTAGTTGGCTGCTGCGTTTCGCCCACAAATATACAGTCACTCCACTTTACAGTATACTCTGTGAAGCGCTTTGAGACGTCGATAAGATGGGACTTATCGTGTCTTGGCTTTGGTCCCGTCCTGACTGTTCAGTGCCTTGGGACATCCCCCCACCACCGACGTGAAAGGGGCTCTCTCTATAAATGTAAATGTAAATCCCACTGAGTGTGGGACACGGCTGTGCACAATTAGCTGCCCTGTTTCACCCCATTTCAACCCCGCAAAGTACACAGTCACTACACTTCTCAGTATATTTCTCACACAAGTGTGGTGACTGTGTGCTTTGCGGGTGGAATTTTTATCGCTGTTGATGTGAAAAGCGCTATATCAAATGCAAGGATTATTAATATATGAATTATATTAACAATATAATTAGTTATATATTAATAGTCGCTTGAAACGCTTTGAGACGTCTCGAAGGCGTGATGAGACATTATATAAAATTCAAAGAGTATTATTCGTCTTATCCTTATTTCATCATCGTTATTCCTACTGCGACACGCGCTCCCAGTCCTTACCCGGTTGGAGGACGACAGTGAGGTTGACGTACGCCTGCGAGTTTGTTTTAGAATCCGTCACCGTGACCCGATATATCCCGGTGTCGTTCAGCCGCAGATCCCTGATAAGCAAGGAAGCGTTTTCAGCAGAAAGGGTCACTCGGCCTTTGTATGGGTCAGGGGCAAACAGTGGCAATATCCAGCCTTTGGTCTGGGTGGTATTGGGCGAGCTGTGCATCAACACTCTCCGCATCCCGTGTCCCAAGTCACATTCCCACAATATCCGCAGGAATCCCGAGGTCTTTGGCGCCTCGTAGAACACGGGCAGCAGGACGTCGTGCTTCACAAACCCGGTCACTGGACTCGCGGCGGCTGTGACTTTCAGAGCGATGACCCGGGCTGTCAAAAATCACACGGAAACGTTGGAATAATAAGAATGCCACTGATCGCAACGTCACACTCTTGGCGCCTTATCGTGTCTTCCGAGACATGTGCGTTTTGTGGGCGATTCGCGGCAGTGTCCCACAAGCAGTCGTGGATTTGGAGACAAAATTATTTTGGTTTTAACCAGTAAACGTTTTTGAAGGTATTACTACCCCCAATCGATAAACAACCCCAGATTCCTCCTCGCTGCCAGGAGCTCCTGTGGCTCAGTGGTTAGAGCCACTCGCCCTACGAGCGCGTGAGACCTGTGTTCGAATCCAGGCAGGTCAGGGCGAAACCTTGGGCAAGTTTCCTTACTCCACACACACACACACATGCGTGCGTGCCTATTAATAATCCGTCCCAAAGAAAACCACAAGAAAAAAAATTTTCAATCCACGGCGGTTTGTGGGGGACGCTGCTGTGCGCAATTGGCTGCCGCGTTTCGCCCACAAATATATACAGTCACTTCAGTTTACGGTACATTCTTTGAGACGACGATAAGATGTGAAAAGCGCGATATCAAATGCAAGGATTATTATTATCGTAGGTAAACAGAAGCGTGTGATGTAAGGAGACTTGCCCAATCTGCCGGGAATCAAACCCCCCCAAGCTCTCTCGCTTGTGGAGCGAGCGCTCTAACCCCTGAGTCTCCCCGCAAGCCCACGAGTCTCGCAAGAGCTCAACAAGGGGGTATTCAGCAGAGATCAATCAAACGGTTTTGTGTTAACTTTTAAGGTCGTTGCCCGCCCACCCCCTCACCCCAGCTCGAGAATACAACTAGTTCTGGATGGCTCGACACAAACTCACCACGTAGTGAAGCGAGGATGAGAAGCGAGGACAGCAACGAGCGGATTCTCAGTCTACCTCCGTCCATGCTGGGTGCTAACTGTGGGAAAAGTGTGGCAGCCCGAATCACATAGCTCCCTCCTCCCTCCCTCCCTCCCTCTCGCTCTCTCTCAGTCTCTGAAAACGGACAGCTCAGCAGTAAGGATTTCCACACAGCCGGTAAATTGCTGTCATGGTTTCTGGATGTTTTGTTTCAGAGGATGTGGTTTTGATACGTTTGCTCACATTCACTTTCCAGCGCGAAAAAAAATACTGTGAACGTGACCAGTTTTCTAACGGGAGGATATCAACCCTCTTCAGCTTGCGTCCTCTTCACACCCCTTCACAACGGTCCTGCACTCCCCAGCTCTCCGACCTCCTAACCTCCATATTAACCCGTCCGTTCCCTCCGCTCTACGGACTATGGCCTGCTTCAGGTCGCCCAACACATTTCCCACCCTCGCTTCTGGTAAGAAGAATAAATAATAATAATAATCCTTGCATTTCATGGCTTCTAGACGTGTCAAAGCGCTTCACAGAATCTACTGGAAAGTGAATTGACTGTACATTTGATGGCCGATATACTGGTAGTCGGGCATTCATCTCTGCCTCCATCCTGAACTCGCTCCACCTCAACCCTCTCTTGCCTTCTTCAAGTCTCATCTGAAGACCTTCCTTCCTCTTTGATCGTGCCTTCCGAACCAAACGCCCCAACCCTCCTGACCCCCCAACTCCCAGCTCACTTCCCTGAATGAAGTGAAGGACGCCTTACTGATTTGAAAGCCACCGTACCAGTGTAATTAATTGTAATACAGTGTAATAACAAAGGGTTTGGGGATAGAGAGGCTGAAGGCCCAACCATCAATCAATCCAATCGATGAAAACTTAATATAGCACCTTTCACGTCGAGAGGACGTCCCAAGGCGCTGTACAGTCATGTAGGGACCAGAGCGGGAGTGGGGGGGTGAGGGAGGGAGGGGCAGAATGAAGGAGAGCAGGAGAATTGACTGTATATTTGTGGCCTAAACACGGCAGCCAAACTGCGCACAGCAGCGTCCCCCCAAACAGCCGGGGAAGTGGGATTAGCGGAGAAAGAGGGTAAGGGTGGGGAGGGGGAGACGGTGGGGTGGGATGGGGACATGGAGCAGGCCTGCTGAGCGGACAAGTTCATATGTGGTGTCAGCAGATCCAAGAGATAGGGAGGAGCAAGGCTGTGGAGGGATTTGGAGAGGGTGAGGATTTTGAACGTATCCTCTGGGGGATTAGAGCCAGTGGAGCTGGGTGAAGGTGGAGGGGGGGGGGGGAGAGGGAAACGGGGTCACGGACATACCTCCTGGTAACCCTGTTCCAAGCTATTTATTCCTCGTCTGTGGAGAGAGGTTACCATCTCGCTCTGACCCACAGAGAAACATTCTGCTCCCAGACACCTCTCCAATTCTGACGTTTATTAATACTGAGCAGTAGAAATGTACAGGAAAGTTACTTTTTAATCGCCTCCCAGAAAATACAGACAAGAGACGCAGACAGACAAACAAACGGGAGGACACACATATTGGGTTGTTGGAAAGTCACACACAAAAAAAGAGCAAATGCAAGACTGCAAAGGGTGTGGAGTTTGTGTCTGTGTTTGTGTGCATCCGTGTGTGTGTGTGCGGAGGCAAGCAAGTCCTTTTTTGAAAATCAGAAGTTCTGTACATCATACGACCTAATTCTAATAAGAGAGTAAAAAGCTGATTAAAAAAATCTATCGTTTTCAGAATCATCGGGCAGTGTCTGTAATGTGGGCCTCGGAATGGGTAAAGGAACATGAGACTGGGTTGGTTGTCGAGAAGGGTTCATGAATGAAGAGACAGAGATAAACAGAAAGGAGTGGGAGGGGGGGTAGAATGAGATAAAAGAGTGAGAGAAGTGAAAAGGTAGGGAGTGAGAAAGGAATGAGAGACTAGAGGAGAGAGGTAAACAGAGGAGAAGAACATGAGTGGGAGAGGGAGGGAAGAAGGGTAGAAGATGCGGCAACAGACTGAATAGCAATCAATCCAGGCTTCCACAGCCTTCTCGACAAGGGTGAGGGGGGGAAGAGATGGGAGGAGGGTGAGAGAGGGAAGGGGGAGAGAGAGATGAGGGGGAGAGAGCGGAAGAGAGAGCGAGTGAGGGGAGCGAGAGGAGAGGGGGGTGAGAGAGGAGGATGGCAAGAGCAGAGGAGAGGGGCGAGAGCGGAGAGGAGAGTGGGAGGAGGGGGAAGAGTATAGGGAGAGGAGAGGTAGAGACAAGGGGCGGGGGGGGGTGGGGAGAGGAGAGAGAGAGAGGAAGGGGAGAGAGGAGAGGGGGCAGAGGGGTGGGGTTGGGGGGGGGAAAGAAAAAGTAAAGCAGATTTGTAAGTTTGGGAAATGGAGCCGAGGACTTTTCGTGTGTTTTTTATATATCAGTGAACCTAATTGCACAGAAACCTTTATTAAAGAGTTTATGAGAGAATCACCTCGTTACTGGATCACAGTGCAACAGGCCTGGGGGGGAGGGGGAAGCTGCCGAGTCCTGCCTGTTTCGTTATTTGCTGCTGCTGTTGTTGTTGTGGTGGTGTTTTATCATTGAGGGAGGGAGCCTCCTTTCCCGCTTCTCCGTCTTCGTTTAATATTTCTCTCTCTCTCGCGTTTAAAGTGTTGCAGTTTCGAAAGATCCGTGATCCACAGGGTCCCCGTCGTGTCCGTCCGTGTGTGTACCCCCCCCCACCCATCCCCCCCCCCCGCCCCGGGCCGGCCGGCCACCGACAAACCCTCTCCCCCCACCCCCCGCGCCCACCTCCCCCGCCTGCCTGCCTCCGCCCGCTCACACGCTCAGGAGCCAGAAGAAGAAGAAGATGGCGATGAAGAGGAAGACCGAATCCCAGTGGTTGTTGTTGTTGTTGCCGGCCGCCGCCGCCCGGTTCCCCCCGAAGAAGGAATCCCAGTCCATATTGCCGCGGGCTCCGGCTCGATCATTGTCTGGAAGGAAAAGGGCCGAGTGGTTGATTCACTGGCTGCTTCCCCCACCTCACCCACACACACCCACCCACCCCACCTCATCCACACCCCCCCACCCCACCCCCCCTGCCACTTTGTGGGGTGTTCACTGGGCTCTTGTCATCCAATGATCCCCACCCCCCCAACACTCAGCTGTCGAACACACCTCCTCCAACACACACTCCCCAACACACCTCCCTCTCCCCCACAACACAACCTGCTCTGCAACACACCACACTCCTCCCTCAACAAACCTCCCCCCTCCCCCCACTCTGCCCTTAGCTCGGGTCTGAAGCAGTAACTGTCCAGCGCCTTGGGACGCCCTCCTGACGTGAAAGGCGCGATAAGAGTGTCATTTTGCTGTTGTTGTTGACACTCGGCTGTTGGTTGCTTTGGAGGATCGCTTTTCCAGGAGTAATACTTTCCTCAAAAAACATAATAATAGTAATTTGGTGACTTCAATCCCTGACGGCTGATGGGACACTCCTGTATATAATTGATTGCCTTGTTTCGCCCATGACGACAACAACTTGGATTTATATCGCGCCCTCACTCACTCCACGCCAGATGGCATCTCAGAGCGCTTCACAATAACAGATCCTGGGGAGCGAGGCCAGGGGGAGGGGGGGAGGAAGGGGACTGAAAGCGCGGCCGAAAAGATATATCACAACAAAATGACACTTGTATCGTGCCTCTCACGTCCGGAGGACTTCCCAAGGAGGGGGGGGGGATGCATAGAGGAGGGAAGGGGGGGGGGGGGGAATTAGGAGTTGCCGATGGGTTGACATCGAAGAGGAGAGACTTGAAGGAGGCTCAGTTCAGATTCCACAGCCATTCTGATGGCTGAACCCTGCCCCACCACTCAGACACTCACACTTGTCCCCCACACAGCTCCCCTCCCTAACGTAGTCCCTGGCCTCCTCCATGTCCCCCGAATCCTCCGCCCCACCCTCGGCGGCCATGCCTTCAGCCACTACGCCCCAAGGCTCTGGAACTCCCTCCCTCCTCACTCCCTTCGCTTCGCCCCCCTCTCTTCCCAGTTTCAGGTCTCAGCTAAAGAGCTTTCTCTTCAGCCGCGCCTTTGGTCACCTTTCTACCCCCGCCACCCGCCCCCCTGGCTCGGTCCAGGGATCCTTTATTGTGAAGCGCTCTGAGACACCGTCCGGTGTGGAGAGCTCTATATAAATGGAAGTTGTTGTTGTTGTCGTCCCCACAGAGGAGCTGACAGCACTCACCCACTCGATGGCGGTTGTCATTAGAGTTAAATACTGTTGTGAAGAATCCAAAGGGAAATGCTCCGATCCCGAAGGACATGTGGAAGCCGGTGTCTCCGAATCCCTGAAAACCCTACACCAGGAGAAAAATATTCCTCATGTCTCACACCTTCCGCTCAATCAATCAATCAATCAATCCCTTTCCCCCATCACATCAATCCCTTTACTTCCCAAGAGGCAAAACTTTAATCAGCAAATTTCCTGACTCCACACACTTCTCTTTACCTAGCAGTAAGTAGAAACCCAGTTGTTAGTCAATTCAGCCTCGCTGCCCCCACACTGTGGATCTCCATCCCGCAATCCCTTCTCCTCGCTTCCTCCCTTTCCTCCTTCAAGGCCGTTCTCAAGACCTTCCTCTTCGACCGTGTGCCAGAGTAGGAGAGGGGAGAGAGTTAGGCGGGCAGCAGGAGGCATGGTCAAAGAGGAAGGTCTTGAGACCGGCCTCGAAGGAGGAAAGGGAGGAAGCGAGGAGAAGGGATTGCGGGATGGAGTTCCACAGTGTGGGGGGCAGAGAGGCTGAAAGCCCGGCCACCGATGGTGGGGCGGTTAGGGCGAGGGACATGCAGCAGGCCAGAGCCCACTGAGTGGAGGGTGCGGGCAGGCTGATAGGGAGACAGCAGGTCGGAGAGATAGGCGGGTGGGGGGCAAGGCCGTGAATAGCCTTGAAGGTGAGGACGAGGATCTTACTAAAAAAAATAACAGCGTGTGAGTGGACCTTGGCTTCACGTCTCAGCTGAAAGATTCTCTCATCTTGCTGTTGAGCGTTGTGCAATAATTGTGACCTTTACATTGGCTGTTTGTACCAGTACTTGTGTGTGTGTGTATGTGGAGGGGGGGGGGGGGGGAGGGGAGGGGGAATGCTGCACTCTTGCCACCTAGTGGCATAAAATACCGACTGAAAGTCTTCATTCAAAATTTCCACAACGCCCCCTCACTCCCCCACCCACCCTCCATTCTCTTCCCCCCACCCACACACAGATTCTCACACCTTCCAAATATTTCTCACTGTGTCTCTTAATCAACAGGTAGAATATTGCGGAAATATTTGCCAAACATTTCAAGGAAATTTGACAAATATCGTAGGAAATATTGGGGGGGAGGGGTGGGGGGGGGGGGGAGGGATTGTACCGGGAGGCGGATTTTACTTTTAAAAGAAGCGATCCAGACAGTGAGTGACGTTCACCGAGACAAGACAAGACGCATGAGTTGGGATCCCATTGTTTCCACTAGACACAGCACCCGCGTCAAACGTTCTTCCATCTCCTCAATGTCAGTGCAGCCTAGACACTGAAGGGTATTGGTGGGCGGAGGGGGGGGGGAAGGGAGGGGGGAAGAGAGTGGAACGAGTGAGTTTGGTCCACATGTACCCTGCGCTACATTTGAAGGCCTGGAGGTTCGCAGGCGTTACCAAAATCCTGCCTCTCACCATCACACACACGCAGAGAGAAACAATCCCCTCCTCACCCCTACAGAGAGTCAGACCCACAGACAGGGAGAGAGAGAAAGAGAGAGAGAGAGGTGGGGGCTGGGGACACAAACACACACTCACAGAGACAAACTACTTACTGCCGGGTAAACAAAAGGAGTATGGAGTAAGGAAACCTCCCCATCGTTTCTCTCTGGCGGGAATCGATCCCAGGTAAATACAGACAAGAGAAGAGATCGACTCACACACACAAGAGAGAGGTAGACTCACTCAGAGAGAGATAGAGAGAGAGAGAGACACACACACACACACACACATTCGCAAACAAGACAAACACAAAGATAGACGAGAGAGAGACACATGCACACAGACATTCTCAAAGAGGCTGAAGCTTATTGCGTATGTGGGTCCACAGAGACCCGGGGCTGAGCATACATTCGGGCAACATTTTCTGTTGGGAGCTTGGAACTGGGATTGGAGCTTGGAACTCAATAGTCTAAACTGAGGTGTGTTGGTTGGGTGGGGTGGAGATGGAGGGTGACCGAAGGCACGGTTGAATAGGTGTGTCTTGAGACAGGATTTGAAGGAGGCTAGGGAGGGGCCGAGGTGGAGGGACTGCGGGATGGAATTCCAAAGGTTGGGGGTACAGTGGCTGAAGGCTCGCCCGTCGATGGTGGGGTGGGTGACATGAAGCAGGCTGGAGCCTGCTGAGCGGAGAGGCCGAGCAGGTTGGTAGGGGGTTAGGAGGCCGCAAAGGTCTCCATGTAGGGCATTGAAACCCCAAAATCTCTCAGTATATTCTTCAGGATATATCTTGCGAAACACTTAAGAGAGACGCGAAAGATTCAATATCAAATGTATTACCACTGTTACTGTGTTGGGAGTGTCAAGACTGTGATCGCAAATTCCCAGCTTCAACCCACAAACGTTCAACTGAGCAACTGTGCTACTGGGACTCAATTCAACGATCTTCACCCATCCGTTGACCGAGCAAAAGAGATTTTTTTTGGAGTGGGTGGGGGGGAGGGGGAGGGGGGTTGTCTTGTCACATGCGGAAACCCATCACTCTGCTTAAGTGTCTCCAAACCAAACTGAGATTTCATGCATCCCACCTACACATGGAAATCCCAGAGACAGATTGTTGGAATGGAATACGCACTCTCTCTCTCCCTGGAGGGACACATCCTGCTTACCTAATTCCGGAGAGTATTAGGCGCAGGTTGGCGAGAGCCAAGGCTCGGGGGGCCCCCAGAGTATGTGTTGGGGGTAACTGCTGGAGTCTAACCAGCTAAATATTTTCAGACTCAAAACTTTAATAAAGTGAGCAATGAAGTTACCCCTCTGCTCTCAGGCTCTGAACGCTGGCCCTGGGGTCTGGGTGGCGTCTTCAATCTGTCAATGAGAAGCAAATCTTGTAACCTTTGATGCACAATCTCTTTAGAGCAGAACATCTGAATTGGAGACTGGGGCGTAACGCCTGGACAATCGCAGCCATTTTTATTCTCCTTAACCCACCCTGACATCTGCCTGTACAGTAACACCTGGATGATCCGGCACTCACCTGATGGGTTTTGGGAGTTTGCCGGGATTTGGAAACTTACCTGGAAATGGCTGGGGAAGCCACTGCCGCCCCCCCATACAAACACAGCACCAATGCCCGAGCTCCAACCACAGCGCCGAGTGACGGAGCGGCCAATCCGGGAACTGCAAGCAGCTGTTTCCGAACCTCGGGAGGATTCGCCGACATCGGAAAACATCCGACACTATATGTGCTTTGGAAATCTGTCCGGTTTTAGGGAGGTTGCCGGCTTTTGGAATGTCGGATTATCGAGATTTTACTGTATAGGAAGAAACACTCGGCTGATCTCAACAGCCCCTCCCTCCCTTCCCTCCCTCCCTTGCTCACTCCCACCCTCCCCTCCCTCTCTCACTCACTCCCTCCCCTCCCTCGCTCACTCCCACATTCCCCTCCCTCGCTCTCTCCCACCCTCCCCTCCCTCTCTCACTCACTCCCTCCCCTCCCTCACTCACTCCCACATTCCCCTCCCTCGCTCACTCCCACACTCCCCTCCCTCGCTCACTCCCACCCCTCGCTCACTCCCACACTCCCCTCCCTCGCTCACTCCCACCCTCCCCAATACCCAGAATAGCCCCGCCCACAACCTGTCAGAACAATAGCCCCGCCCAGAACCCCGTCAGAGCAATAGTCCCGCCCACTACCCTGTCAGGACAATAGCAACGCCCCGAAAAAGTCAGAGCAATAGCCCCCCCACCCAGCCCTGTCAGAGCAGTAGCTCCGCCCCCAACACTAGTCATGACAATAGTCCCGCCCCCAGCCCCGCCAGGACAATAGCCCCGCCCCAAACACATCAGAGCAATAACCCTGCCCCCAAATACATTAGAATATAGCCCCACCCCCAGCCCTGTCATGACAGTAACCCCGCCCCCAACACTGTCAGAACAATAGCCCCGCCCCCAACCCAGTCAGAGCAATAGCCCCGCCCCCTCAGCGTGGTGATTGACAGCCCAGCCCACCCAAGCAGAGCTAATGCCACACTCCCCCAACCCCCGAACAGACAGACACTGCGGGCGCTGACCCCCCCCACCCGTACCTGGGGTCCTCCTGGCTGGTGCTGCCCCTGCCATACAGAGGGATGACTTTCTCACGGCTGATCCCGGCCTTGCAGACAGGACATTCCTGTCGGTCAGGTCTGGTCTCTAACCACTGCACAGGGAGGGAGGCAGGGAGATGTCAGAACAGCACACGCACTCACGACACCTAGCAGTAGAACAACAGCAACACCCCAACCCTCACACCTTCAAACAAGAGTCTCAAAGCGCTGATCAGGGATGGAATTCGTATTGAAATAATATTAATAATCCTTGCATTTGATACAGGGCTTTTTCATGACATCTTAAGATGCCTCAAAGCGGTTCACAGAATATACGCTAAAGTAAACCGATTGGATATTTGTGGGCGAAAGGCGGCAGCCGATTGCACACTGCAGTGTCCCACAAACAGTCAGGGATCGATGTGACCAATTAAAAAATATTTTTTTATTAAAGGATTATCATCAGGCATGTTGAGTAAGGAAACTTGCCCAAGGGTTCGCCCAGCCTAGAATCAAACCCAGGTCTCTCTCTCTTGGGAGAATCTAACCACTGAGCTGCAGGACTTCCACGATAATAATCATCGTTTCATTTGCTATAGCATCTTATTACGTTTTCCAGATGTCCCCAAAGAGCTTCGCAGAATATACTGTAAAGTGAATTAACTAGATTTTGTGGGCGAAACGCGGCGGCAAATTGCAAACAGCCGTTTCCGCACAAACATCATGGATTGAGTAATCGGATTATTTTCATGTGTTTTGAAGGAATTATCACCCACGAAATCGACTAATACAACAGGTTCCTACTTACTGCTAGGTAAACAGTGGCGTGTGGTAAACAAGGAAACTTGCCCAATGTTTCGCCCTACGGGGAATCGAACTCAGGTGCTCTCGCTTGCAAGGCAAGTGCTGTAACCACTGAGCTACAGGACTCCGTGGTTTATAGAGTCAAACGCCTTGGCTTGATGAAAGCGTTAATGAGGTGATGGACAAGGGTAAGAATAATAATCCTTGCATTTAATGCAGCACCTTATCAGGTCATTGAGACATCTCAAAGCGCTTCACAGAATCTATTGTAAAGTGAATTTACTATTTATTTTGTGAGAGAAACCTGGAACAACAGTCTCATGGATTCAGTGACCACTTTATTTTCAATGGATGTGTTTTGCTGGCAAAACTCTGCAGTCAATTGCACACAGCAGTGTACACAAAGTCAGGGATTGAGTATCTAAACTATCGTTATTTCTTTGAAAGGAATATTACCCCCCCAGGTAAAGCCTACGCCATCTCAAAATCAGGTTCCTATGCACTGCTCGGGTAAACAGAGGCGTGAGTATGAAAGTTGCCTGCAGCTTCATCCAGCCTGAGGATCAAATTGAACCTGGATCCTCTCGCTTACATGCGAGGCGAGCACTCTAACCACGATGTTGCAGGACGCCTAGATTTATAAAGGTTGATTCACTTTATAAAGGTACGGGTGGGTGAGGGGGGGGGGGGGGGAGGTACAGGGGGTTGGAAACGAGAAAACTGATACACACACACATATATATATATATTTTATATGTACTGGGACTCCTCAATTAACGTTGGGGATGTGTTCCTGAAAAGTGCTATTTTGAGCGAAACAATGTACTGTATAGCAAAACCTAAATGACCACAGGCCCTAAACGCTATCAATAGGGGTTACGTTCCTTCAGTACATTTCTGGTCCAAATTTTCTGACACGAATATGAAATAAAAGACCCAAAACAACACCACTGTTTTTGAAAATTAAAATAAAAGTTTAATAAATATATAAATAAGATTAAAAACACAATGAGGAGAACATTTACTGGAGATGGTGAATGTGGTCAGGACCCTCTGGGGATCCAGACAGGAGGCAGGTAATCCTGACCCTTCATCTGAATACCTAGTATATTCAGATTCCTGAATATATACGTATATATATAGTCACCTTAATCCACGACTGTTTGTGGGGACGCTGCTGTGCGCAATTGGCCTCCATGTGTCGCCCACAAAATATAGTCAATTCACTTTACGCTACGTTCTGTGAACTGTTGTGAGATGCCTCGAAGACACGATAAGGTGCTTTATCAAATGCAACAGTTACTATTACCTGCAGCACTGGCCCCAGTAGCGAGGAGCTTGAGGGTGGGGAGGGAAGGGTGGTTGAGGAAAATGATGGAGGTCTTACCTGATGGAGACATGGCCAGCTGCTCATCATACATAGGAGGCACCAGGAGAGAGAGGGAGAAAAATAGGTCAGACAAGTGACAGCACAGCAAAACAGCAATCCTGCACACGCAACCACCACAGGCCAGCACAGGCTCCCTTAATTCTCTCTCTCTCTCTCTCTCTCTCTCTCTCCTCCCGGGAATGCACTGATGTCCAGAAGTCTCCGAACACTGTTAAACTCGGAATCATCTAAATACTCAGCGGAGACAGTGCGACCCTGAGAGGGCCTGCACTTTGGCTGCATTCAGTCAATAGGTCTTAACCTTCCCCCATCTACATTCTCTAGATCTAGGCCTATATTCTCTAGAATATAGAAGAACGAGAGGGGATCTTATTGAAACCTATCAGATTATTAAAGGGCACGACAGAGTAGATAGTGGGAGACTATTTTCCCTGGTTGGAGAAACTGTTTTCCAACCTCCAGCTCAGGACGAAACCATCACAGTCTTAAATTAGAAGTCAGCCATTTCGCACTGAGTTGAGAAAAAAATTCTTCACTCAAGAGGTAGTGAATTTATGGAATTCTCTACCCCAAAGGGCTGTGGATGCTCAGTCAGTCCCTGAACATATATTCAAGACTGAGATTGATAGATTTCTTATGGATCAAGGGATTAAGGGATATGGGGATAAGGCAGGTAGAGCTAGAATAGATCAGCCATGATCTTACTGAATGGCGGGGCAGGCTCGAGGGGCTGAATGGCCTACTCCTGCTCCTAATTCTTATGCTCTTAACAGCAGTCTCGCACAAACAGGAACGGATTGAATGATCGAGTTATTATTTTTTGAAGGGATTATTACCCCCCCACCACCCGAAAGCGATCGACCAATCAAGTAATGTGAGGGTTCCTGTGTACTGCTCAGGAAACAAGAGGCATATGGAGTAAGGAAATTTGCCGTAACAAGTCTGATTGACATCCTCGCTCGCGAAATAGCAGCCGTGAGATGAAACGCATAGGCTAGAAGCACATGGGGTTCAGTCATGGAATGGAAATAATGCAAGGAGGAAATCCTGACCAAATCAACTTCTAATAACAACAGCACTAATAAAATAATCATTGAATATGTGTACAACGCCTTATAATCATCCTTGCAATTGATATTGCGTCTAATCGTCTTAAGAGACGTTTCAAAGCGCTTCACCGGATACACTGTAAAGTGAATTGACTGTATTTTGTAGGAGAGACGTGGCAGTCAATCGCGCACAGCAGTGTCCCCACAAACAACCGTGGATTGAAATGACCAATTCATTATTTTTTTTAAAAGGAAATTATTATCCGCGGAAAAATGACCTGGCATTTGACTGACAACTGGGTTACTACCTATTGCTGGGTAAACGAGAGGTAAACGAGAGGCATGTGGAGTAAGGAAACATGGATTACGTGACAAAATTATTATTATTTATTTTTTTACGATCACCTCCCCCACTTCCCCTCCTGTTGGCTAAGGTTCAGACTCCGCCACTGTCAAGCGTTCCAGGACCTCCTCCCCACCCCCCCCCCCCCCCCGCCCCACGTGAAAGGCGCTGTATAAAGGCAAGCTGTTGTTGTCTCAAGACCTTCCTCTTCGATCCCACCTTTGACTGCCCCCACTAATTTTTCTCCATCCCCTTCCCCTCCCCCCCACTGCTCAGGTCCCGACCTGACTGTTCTGCGCTTTGGGACGTCCTCCTGACATGAGAGGCGCTATATAATTGGGATAACAACAATTTGTATTTGTATAGCAGCCCTCAAGCTGGGCAGTGTCAGCCACCCAGAGTATCAGGGTTGGGGGGCAGACAGAATCAATTATTCAGAGCGTGAAATCTCTGGATTAAGAGCAAATCCCCGTTAGCAGACGGTTGGTTGAGTGGCTGGGGAAGCGGAGGAGGGGAGGTATCAGCACAACAATAATAATCCTTGCGTTTGATACAGGTGCCTTCCGAGAGACGTCTCCAGTGAATTGACTGGGTGTTGTGTGTGGCCAAAATGGCAGCAGTCCATTGCGCACAGCGGAGTCCCACAAACGGCCGTGGATAACACAGGAGGAGCAGAGAGAACACGTGAAATGAGACAATCGCAAACTCCTGTCGCAAGAGGCAAAGTTCAGACACGTATTACGTTATCAAATGTTTCCTTTACTCAAGCACCCACCTAACCCAACACATCTCAGTCTGTCCCGATGTTTATATCACCGTAATACATGAGTGTGCCCTCCATCCCACAGTCCCTTCGCCTCGCTCCCTCCCTCCCTCCCTCGCCTCCTTCAAGGCCAGTCTCAAGACCCTCCCTCTTCGACCATGCCTTCTGCTGCCCTCCCAACTCTCTCCCTCCCCTCCCAACTCCCTCCCTCCCTCCCTCCCTCCCTCCCTCCCTCCCTCCCTCACTCACTCACTCACTCAACTCACTCACTCACTCACTCACTCACTCACTCACTCACTCACTCACTCACTCACTCACTCACTCACTCACTCACTCACTCACTCACTCACTCACTCACTCACTCACTCACTCACTCACTCACTCACTCACTCACTCACTCACTCACTCACTCACTCACTCACTCACTCACTCACTCACTCACTCACTCACTCACTCACTCACTCACTCACTCACTCACTCACTCACTCACTCACTCACTCACTCACTCACTCACTCACTCACTCACTCACTCACTCACTCACTCACTCACTCACTCACTCACTCACTCACTCACTCACTCACTCACTCACTCACTCACTCACACTCAATGCACAGTTGTTTGTGGGACGCAGCTGTAGGCAACTGGCTGCCGCGTTTCGTCCACAAAATACACTAGTCGATCCGCTTTACAGTATACTTTGTGAAGCACTTTGAGACGTCTCAACGACGTGTCGAGGCATTATATCATATGCAACAATTATTATTATTATTAATATCAGCCGCTGCCCAGCCAGGAGCTCCCAGTCTACTCTCCAAATAGCACGTGGGACATTTAACTTGACCTTCTTTGGCTTAACTGAAAGATAGCACCTCCCACAGCGCAGTTCTCCCCTCCCCCAGCTCTGCCCTGCACCAACAGGTTACACTGTGAGCTCAAAGTCTGGAGCTTGAACCCACGTCCCTCTGCGGCTGGAGTACTCTCCCGCACCAGGCTCCATGACCACGTCACTCCCGCCCTCGCCCGTCTACACTGGCCCCCAGAGGATCGAATTCAAGATCCTCGTCCTCACCTTCAAGGCCATTCATGGCCTCGCCGCCCCCGCCGCCTATCTTTCCGACCTGCTGTCTCCCCATCAGCCTGCCCGTCTCCCCTCCATTCAGCAGACTCAGGTCTGTTCTGCGCCTACCACCCTAACCGCCCAACCATCGGTGGCCGGGCTTTCAGCCTCTCTGCCCCCCACTCTCTGGAACTCCATCCCGCAATCCCTTCTCCTCGCTCCCTCCCTTTCCTCCTTCAAGGCCGGCCTCAAGACCTTCCTCTTCGTCCGTGCCTTCTGCTCCCCTCCTAACTCCTCCACCTCTCCTACTCTCCTTCCCCTTCCCCCCTACCCTCCCCACCCCCCGCTCGGATCCCAAACATGACTGTTCAGCGCTTTGGGACGTCCTCCCGACGTGAAAGGAGCTCTATAAATGTAATTTTGTTGTTGTTGTTTGAGCCGGTGGCGAGGGAGAGCCCAGCCTGACTGACTGAGCCAGGCTGCATGTTACTAATTACTGTATATAATTAGCCTGTAAAACATTCATTGTCCAAAGAGATCTCATTGCCATCTGCTGCGAATCACACAATGTTATTGTGTTGTGCAATTCTTTAACTGCACATCATCACAACAGTACTTCTCAGTACAGCATCCACAACAACAACTCAACAGAGGTGAAGTCCGACCCTGAGCCAGGGAGAGAGGGAGAGGGAGTTGGGGGGGGGTGGGAGACGAATAGGAGGCCGAAGCCGGCCGAGCGAAGGCAGCGGGTGGTGGAACAGGGTGTAAGCAACTCAAAGAAGTAGGGAGATGGGAAGGGATGAAGGGATTTGAAAATGAGTGAGAGGAATCTTGACATCGATGTGTTTGGTAACTGGGAGCCAGTGGAGCCTGGCAAGGACTGGTGTGATGGTGAGGGGGCCGGAGTTTAGAGCAAGTGAGTATGGGTGTGACCGAGTTTGTGAGTTTAGGAGGGATTCGGGGCAAGATGGATGAAGGAGAGCAGGAGAATTGACTGTATATTTATGGGCGAAACGCGGCAGCCAAACTGCGCACGGCAGTGTCCCACAAACAGCCGTGGAAGTGGGGTCAGGGGAGGAAGGAGTGAAAGAGGGTAAGGGGGGGAGAGATGGCAAGGGGAGGGGGAAAGAGAGCAGGAATACCGACTGTATACGTGTGGGCGAAAGGCCCATATCTGGACACCATCCCTTACTCCCCCCACTCATTCCCAGCCAAAGCTCTCACAAACCAACCACTGGCAGCTGAAATCCATTGCTCACTTTTGCAGGTTGTTGCTGTGCATCAGCGACAGGACAAGAAACGCAGGAAAAACGCTGAGCGTAGTGTCCGGCTGCATGTCACCGTGCCCCTCTCCACGCAGCCTGGACTCTTTCCAAGAGCGAAACAATGACCCGCACTGAGCCAGCATTAGCTAACGCTCTCAGTTGCTGACTGCGCCCAAACAAACTCTGGCTCCCAGGTACCTGTGTGCAATTGGCTGCCAACTTTCGCCCCAGCAATACACACAGTCAATTCCCTTCGCAGTGAATTCTGTGAAGCGCTTTCGAGACGTCTCAAAGAGGCGATGAAGCGCAATATCAAGTGCAAGGATTATAATTCTTATTATTTTTTTAACCAGAAATAAGCCACACTTTCAGTCTGACCTCGAGGCAAAATACAGTAAAAGCCCGTTTATCCGGCACCCGATCAACCGTAACGTCCGTATAACCGGCACCTCAAAACAAAAAGGTCCGCATTCGATTAACTGGAATTTATCCGGAAAAATGCATTAAATTTTGTTTTGACATTTTCGGCTGAATATCCGGCACGCGCTTTAACCGGCATTGGCCAGGTCCCAAGGGTGCCGGATAAACGGGCTTTTACTGTTTACTCTTTAGATGAGACGTTAATCTGAGTTTCCGACTCATGTGCCTGGTCAAAGGTGGATGTTACAGATCCCGTGGCAATGTTCGAAACGAGAAGGACAATTTCCCTCTCCCGGTGTCAAGCTGCCGTGTTTGGCCCACAAATATACAGTCAGTATCCCTTTATAGTGCGTTCTGCGACGTGAAAAGCGCTATTACAAAAGCAAGGATTATTATTATTAAGGCAACGTTGAGCGATAGGATAACAACAATCACGCATTGCATTTACACAGAGCCTTTTACATGAGAAAGGTGTCCCAAAGCGCTGGACAATCTGGCATCCTCACCCGACCTGGAAGGCTGGGATCAGGGGGGGGTGAAGGGTGGTGGGGAGGCGGATGACTGAAGGCACGGTCGAAGAGGGAGGAAGGAGGGGGGGGGGGGGGATCTTGAAGAAGACCAGGGAAGGGGACGAGACGGAGGGAGCGTGGGATGCAGTTCCAAAAAGAATGGGGGACAGAGTCTGAAGGCCTGACTCTGATGGTGGGCAAAGCTTGAGATGTGAAGTGCCCACTGAATGTGTGCGGATGTGGGGGGGGGGGGGAGCCCACTGTGCGTGTGTATGTGTGTGTGGGGGGAGGGGTGGGTGCCCACTCTGTGTGTGTGTGTATGTCATTGTGTGTGTGTGTGTGTGTGGGGGGGGTTGAGTACCCACTGTGTGTCTGTGTGTGGTGGGGGTGGGGAGTGAATACCTACTGTCTGTGTGTGTGAGGGTGTGTCTGTGGGGGTGGGGGGGAGAGGGGTGAGTACCCACTGTCTGTGTGTGTGTGTCTGTGGATGTGTGGATGGGTGGGGTGAGTACCCACACTGTCTCTGTGTGTGTGTGTGTGTGTGTGTGTGTGTGTGTGGGGGGGGGGAGTGAGTACCCACTATCTGTGTGTGTGGGGGTGGGGGTGTCTGTGTGTGTGTCTGTATATGTGTGTGTGTATGTGTGTGTGTGGGTGGGTGTCTCTGTGTGTGTGTGTGGGGGGGGGGATGTCTGTGTGTCTGTATGTGTGTACGGTATGTGTGTGGGGGGTGTCTCTGTGTGTGTGTATGTCTGTGTGTGTGGGGTGTCTCTGTGTGTATGTGTGTCTGTGTATGTGTGTGGGGTGTCTCTGTCTGTCTGCGTGTGTGTGTGTTTGGGGGGGGGGGTGTCTGTATGTGTGTGTGTGTGTATGTGTGTGTGGGGGGTGTCTCTGTGTATGTGTCTCTGTGTGTGGGGGGGTGTATCTGTCTGTCTGTGTGTATGTGTTTGGGGGGGGGTGTCTGTATGTGTGTGTGTGTGTGTGTGGGGGTGTGTGTCTCTGTCTGTCTGTGTGTGTATGTGTTTGGGTGGGGGTGTCTGTATGTGTGTGTGTGTATGTGTGTGTGGGGGGTGTCTCTCTCTGTGTGTGGGAGGGGGGGGGGTGTCTCTGTCTGTGTGTGTGTGTGGGGGGGGTGTCTCTGTCTGTGTGTGTGTGTGTGGGAGGGAGGGTGTCTCTGTCTGTATGTGTGTGGGGGGGGGTGTCTCTGTCTGTGTGTGTGTGTGGGGGGGGGGGGGGGGGGTCTCTGTCGTGTGTATGTGTGTGTGGGAGGGGGGGGTGTCTGTGTGTGTGGGAGGGGGGGGTGTCTGTATGTGTGTGTGGGGGGGGGTGTCTCTGTCTGTGTGTGTGTGAGGGGGGGGGTGTCTCTGTCTGTCTGCTGTCTGTGTGTGTGGGGGGGGGTGTCTCTGTCTGTGTGTCTGTGTGTGAGGGGGGGGGGGTGTCTCTGTCTGTCTGTGTGTCTGTGTGTGTGTGTGGGGGGGGGGTGTCTCTGTCTGTGTGTGTGTGGGTGGGGGGGGTGTCTCTGTCTGTGTGTGTGTGGGTGGGGGGGGTGTCTCTGTCTGTGTGTGTGTGTGAGGGGGGGGGTGTCTCTGTCTGTCTGTGTGTCTGTGTGTGTGTGGGGGGGGGGGGTGTCTCTGTCTGTGTGTGTGTGGGGGGGGGTGTCTCTGTCTGTGTGTGTGTGTGAGGGGGGGGGGGTGTCTCTGTCTGTGTGTGTGTGTGAGGGGGGGGTGTCTTTGTCTGCGTGTGTGTGTGAGGGGGGGGGGGGGTGTCTCTGTCTGTGTGTGTGTGTGAGGGGGGGGGGGTGTCTCTGTCTGTGTGTGTGTGTGAGGGGGGGGGGGGGTGTCTCTGTCTGTGTGTGTGTGTGAGGGGGGGGGTGTCTCTGTCTGTCTGTGTGTCTGTGTGTGTGTGTGGGGGGGGGGGGTGTCTCTGTCTGTGTGTGTGTGTGGGGGGGGGGTCTCTGTCTGTGTGTGTGTGTGGGGGGGGGGGGTGTCTCTGTCTGTGTGTGTGTGTGAGGGGGGGGGGTGTCTCTGTCTGTGTGTGTGAGGGGGGGGGGGGTGTCTCTGTCTGTGTGTGTGTGTGTGAGGGGGGGGGGGTTGTCTCTGTCTGTGTGTGTGAGGGGGGGGGGGGGGGGGTTGTCTCTGTCTGTGTGTGGGAGGGGGGGGGGGGTTGTCTCTGTCTGTGTGTGTGAGGGGGGGGGGGGGTTGTCTCTGTCTGTGTGTGGGAGGGGGGGGGGGGTGTCTCTGTCTGTGTGTGTGTGTGAGGGGGGGGGGTGTCTCTGTCTGTGTGTGTGTGTGTGTGAGGGGGGGGGGGGTGTCTCTGTCTGTGTGTGTGAGGGGGGGGGGGGGTTGTCTCTGTCTGTGTGTGGGAGGGGGGGGGGGGGGTTGTCTCTGTCTGTGTGTGTGAGGGGGGGGGGGTTGTCTCTGTCTGTGTGTGGGAGGGGGGGGGGGGGGGGGTTGTCTCTGTCTGTGTGTGGGAGGGGGGGGGGGGGGGTTGTCTCTGTCTGTGTGTGGGAGGGGGGGGGGGGGCATTATTTGTCTCCGGCGCCACTGACCAGAACAAGTGGCCGCAGAGGCTGATGACGGCGTCCTTGGCGGTGTCCAGGCAGATGTTACACTCGAACGCCCCGCGGTCGGGCCCCGGTTGCTGCCGCCTCTCCCGCTCCCTCTCCCGCTCCTCGCCATCGGCAGCGGCCGCCATGACTGAACAATAACAAGCGCGGCACCGCCCCCCACCCCCCCGTCCGCCCGCCCGTCACCAACCGGGAACATCCGGGCCTCACGGCCAAGGGGAGAGGGGGGAGGGAGGGGGGCGGGTCGCTTCTCCCAGCAACGCCGCCTTGGATTGGTCAGTCGCCGCGCCCGAGCCTAAGAGCGGCGACTCGATTGGGCGGCGGGCGCGTCGATCACACGCGGCGCTGTGACGGACGGGCGGCGCGCCAGGGAGGTTGGGGGGCGCGTCGCGATTCGCGCGGCGGGGAGGGGAGGGGTGGGGGGGCGGGGTTGCGTGAGCGTCACTCGATCGCAAGCCCGGCGATTGGTTGAGACGATCACTGGCGACTGGTGGCGGTGGGGGAGGGAGAGGCGGGAATCCGCATTTTGATTTTGATTGGCTGCTTCCCCCTCCCCGCCGTCCGCCATTGGTTGAACGGCACGTCAACAGTCGTTGCCGTGACCAAGTGGAGTCTGATTGGGCAGCGCGTCAGGCTGTGGGCGGGAGCAAGAGAGGGCGGGGTCGGCGGAAGCTCAGCTGTGTTTGGCAATGAATGGGAGGACGTCATCAGACCTGTCAATCACCAGTGTTGTCCTTTGTGCTTTGCTTGGAGTCCAGTGACAGGAGATTACTGTAATGATATAATAATACAAGAATAATCAGAATAATCAGAACAATCCTTGATATAGCGCTTTTCACATCTTATCGACGCCTCAAAATGCTTCACAGAATACACTGCCAAGTGAAGTGACTGTGTATTTGTGGGCGAAACGTGGCAGCCGATGGCGCGCAGCAACGTCCCCCCCCCCCCACACACACACACACAGCCGTGGATTGAAAATGACCGATTTTATTATTGTGTGTGGTTTTTGGAGGGATTATTATCATCAGGCGTGTGGAGTAAGGAAACTTGCCCGAGGTTTCGCCCTGACCTGCCTGGATTCGAACACAGGGCTCCCCAGCTTGGTCTCCCCAGCTTGCAAGACAAAGTGCTCTAACCATTAAACTACAGGAGCTATTATATAATAATCATAGGAGTTATTATATAATAATATATAATAATATAATATTAATTGTCCTTACATTTATGTAGCACTTTCCATGTCTTATCGACGTCTCAATGGTTGGAACTCGCGCCTTGAAAATGAGAGATACGAGAATCTTGATAGACTTGCGCTTCATCGGTCACCCCAAATCCCCCCCACCTGTTTCCCTCCACCCTCCCCGTCCCCGTCCCCGACCCCGACCCCAGCTCGGGTCTGAAAACAGTGCAGCGCCTTGGGACTTCTTCCTGACATGAAATTGACGTGAAATTTTGTTGTTGTTGATATCGTGACAGACTGACCAGTGCTGTGCTGGGGGTAGCAATACTTCGGATGACCGAAGGACTCATCTGCCTGTTTATGTGAAAGATCGTGTGACTCTCGGCAGGGGAAAGGGTAGTATTTGCCAGCGATGCCTTGAGTTGGAGGTGAGAGTGCTCGATCAGATGAACTGGGCAAGTTCACATGGGAAAAGGGAAGTTTCCGGGGCCATGTGTTTATCTAAAGATTACATTTGTGTGTGTGTAGCGCCTTTCACATCTGGAGGACGCCCCCAAAGGATTGGACAGTGTTTCGGACAGTCGGTGTTTCGGACCCGAGCTGAGGTTACAATCAGGAGGGAAGGGGTTGGAAATGGGGTGATCGGACGTACGAATGAAGAGGATGGATGCTCTCCTTCCCCTTACCCCGACCCCTCCCCTTGCCCCTTTCACCCCTATCTTCAGCTCCTTGGGACATCCTCTCGACGTGAAAGGCGCCATATAAATGTAAGTTTTGATTGATTGAAGAGGAGGGTTTTGAGGAGGGACTTGAGACAGGCAAGGGAGGGTGGTGAGGTGGAGCGATTGCGTGATGAAATTCCAAAGGTTGGGGGCAGAGTTTGCTGAAGGTTCACCCGCTGATGCTGGGGTGCGTGAATTGAGGGACATGGAGCTGGCTGGAGCCCGCTGAGCCGGTTAATGTAGACCCTGATTAGCTGTTTTACCTCGTACTGAATAGTGGACCCAAAGGACACAGTCTGCGATTAAAGGGGGGGTAAATTCAGAACAAATCTGCAGAAATACTACTTCAGTGAGTGCGGAGTAATAAACTTACGGAACAGGTTCCCTAGGAGACGGTGGAAGTTGAAAATATCATTGTATTCTGTGAAGCGCTTTGAGATGTCGATAAGACATGGAAAGCGCTATATAAATGTAAGGATTATTATCCTTAATATTTGTTTCAAGAACAAGTGAGATAGATTTCTGGTAGAACATAGTACAGAACGTATCTTGTTACACAGGGTGCACACACAGTGAACTAAATGGACTTTGATCTTCTACTGCAAATTTACAAGAAATTTGCATGTTTTTATGCTGCCGTCTAAACTACGTGGGCGCCTCAGGCTTCCTCTGAGCGACGCAAACGGTGTCTCCATATTGTCTAGGAGAGGTAGAGAGAAACAACAACAGTGTCTTTCATGTCGGAGGGACGTCCCAAGGCGCTGAACAATCAGGTCAGGACCCGAGCGGGGTGAGGTGGGGTGGGGGTGGCGGGGTGGGGGGGTGGTGGAGGTTCGGGGTAGGGCCGGGGAAAGGAGAGTAGGAGAGGGGGAAGAGTTAGGAGGGGAGCCAAAGGCGTGGTCGAAGAGGGAGGTCTTGAGACCGGCCTTGAAGGGGGGAAAGGAGGAGGTGAGGAGAAGGGATTGCGGGATGGAGTTCCACAGGTGGGGGCAGAGAGGCTGAAAGCCCGGCCACCGATGGTGGGGTGGTTTGGCGATGGACGCGGAGCAGGTCAGCGGAGGGGACGGGCAGGGGGGTAAGTCCGTGAACTGCCTTGAAGGTGAGGACGAGAATCTCGAATCCGAGTGTTCGAAACAGTATTAGAACGCTACAAACCGAAGAGGGTCTGACACTGACGGCGGTAAATAAATAATCTCTCGATGGAATTGTTCGCCATTGGCTCTGCGGTGAAATTCTCTTGAATTTGTGCCAAGTCCGTCTCTGGCGGAGAAGTATTCAGTGCTGGGCAGAAGATGGCGCGCATGTCTGTGTCACAAGACTCGTGTATCTCAGTGGTTGGAGCTCTCGCCTCGATTCGATTCGGATTCGATTGGCAGCAGGGAGAATTGTTGTTCCTTACTCCACACACGCCTCTGTTAAATTTGGTCACTCAATCCAGGACTGTTTGTGGGACACTGCTGAGTGGCAGCCTTGTTTTGCTTGTAAGATTAACTTTACTAAGTCAATTAACTTTACAGTACATTCTGTGAAGCGCTTTGAAGCGCTCTAGAAGACATGATAAGGCTCTGTATCAAACGCAAGGATCATTATTATTATTACTGTCATGTTCGGGAGTCCCGTGGCCCAGAGTGGTTAGAGCACTCGCCTTACCAAACAAGAGACCTGGGTTCGATTCCAGGCCGGGCAAAACCTTGGGAGTGTTTCCGCACTCCGCTCACCTGATAATAATCCCCCTCTGGAAAATAACAAATAGGTCATTTTAACCCGCGGCTGTTTGTGGGATGTTGCTGGGCGCACTGCGCTGGCTGCCACATTTTATATACAGTCAATTCACTTCACGGTATATCCTGTGAAGCGCTTTGGGACGTCGAGAAGTGCGGGAATGTAAAGATTATTATTAACACATCAAGTTCACTACTACAAGTCTCCAAATTACTGGACGCAGATTACTGTGGGATATTGTCAATGATTGTGGTCTGTGTGGGATGCAGCACGGATGAGACAAGCGAGCCACAAAGCAGCCTTGTTCGATGCCTGCGACAGGCTGCGTGGCCTGGTGTCTGTCTCCCAGAGCGTGAAGCGACGATCTGTATGTCCTTTATGAGATGCCTTCCCCTACTAAGATGAGGTTCTCAGCTTTCCCTGGAGTCCTGGAGCTCAGCGGTTAGAGCGCTCGCCTCGCAAGTGAGCGATCTCTCCACTTTCTCCCCCTCTTCCTCTCTGACTTTATCTCACCCCACCTTACCCTCCTCTCCGCCCTCACCCTCTTTCCCCCCCTTTCTCCCCTGGCCCCATTTCCGCAACTGTTTGTGGACGCTGCTGTGCGCAGTTTGGCTGCCGCGTTTCGCCCACAAATACACAGTCAATTCTCCTCCTCTTCTTCATCCTGCCCGACCCCTCCCCACCCTGGTCTTGTCCCTACCTGACTGTACAGCGCCTTTAGGTGTCCTCTCGACGTGAAAATAAGTTTGATTGATTGATTGATCAATTGATCGATTGATCGACCGACCCGATCAATCGATTGATTGATTGATCTGGGTTTGATTCCGGCAAGTCAATGCGAAACTGGGGGCAACGTTCCGTACTATATACACCTCTGTTTACCTCGCAGTAAGTAGGAACCCCATTGGCGGATCGGGCTAATAATTCCTTCAAAGCAAAAATAAACTTAAAATACAATAACAATGTAGTCACTCCAATCCACAACTATTTCTGGGACGCTGCTGTGTACAATCGGCTGCGATGTTTTGCCCACAAAATACACAGTCAATTCACTTTACAGTACATTCTGTGAAACACTTTGCAAAAATAAGAGGTGACAAGAGGCTGCATCAGATGCAAGGATTATTACGTTTTGACACGAGCAACAAGAACAACAAAATTACATTTGTATAATGGCTTTTAAGTTGCGAGGACGTCCAAAGCGCTGAAGAGTCAACGATGAGGACACTAGCATGGGAGGTTGGGGTGTGGTGGGGCAGTGTTGGATGAGGGAGGGAGAGAGTTCGGGAAGGCGATTGAAGTCACGATAAAAAAGGAGGCTCTTGATTGGCTTGAAGGAGGCAAGGGAGGGAGCAAGGCAAACGGATTGTGGGATGGGGTTCCAAAGTGTAGGGCAGAGAGGCTGAAAGCTTGTCGACCGATGGTAGGGGGGCTCGGGCGGGGCACATGGAGTAGGCCGGAGCCTGTAGAATGGTGGAGTGGACAGGTTGATAGGGGGATCAGGGTAGGTAGATGGCGGCAAGGCTGTGAAGGGCCTTGCAATTGAGGACAAGGATTTTGAATTCTATCCCCTGAGGGATGGAGAGCCAGAGGAGTCAGGCGAGGGTGGGGTCAGATGGGGTCATGAAGCCTGAAGAGGACACGAGCGGCAGAGTTCTCCTGATCTGCAATTTGTGGAGGCAAGAGAGTTGGAGAAGCCGACAAGATGGGTGACGATGCTTCCGTGAGGGTTTTGGCGGCCTGAGGGGTGAAGCAATGGCGGAGACGGGGGAAGGCAGAACGGGTCACGGCATGGATGTGTGGAGGAAAGGACAGTTGAGGTTCGAACATGAAGTCCAGGTTCCTTGACTGACTTGGTGAGGTGGAGTGTGTATCCATGGATGCTGATACTGCCAGTGCCTGAGGTGCGGAGGCGCTGGCACGAGCCAATCAGGAGAGCCTCGGTCTTGCTGACGTTCAATTCTCTACTCTCCTTCCTCCAGCGCAGACCCCTTCCCCCACTGCTCTTGTCCCTACCTGACTATAAAGTGCTTCGGGACGTCCTCTCGACGTGAAAGACGCAATAGAAATGTAAGTATGGATTGATTGATGATTTTATGACCAAGCTTTTTCTTACACAGGTATAACAAAATAACTAGCACATACAAAACAAGGGGAATAACAATTAAATGTACAATTTGGAAGGGTACAAAACGCTAAATAAGGGAGCTAAATAAATCAATGTACCCCTGGTTGAGAACCGCTGTTGTATAGGACGCCTCGTCTCACACAGGGTCTGAGTGTTTGGATGCAAACCGCAGCATTGTAGCCTGCAGCCTGTGTCCGTTGTCCAGAGACAGACCCAACTAAGTGTGTTTCAGCAGAGAGGCGTCTGTTCTCTACCCTGGAAACAGATCATAGCGATGGACGCGAGGATTCCTCCCACGCTGCCCTTTCGAGAAGCCCTCAGGTCAATGCTTTGGTAATCCGATCTCAGTCACGCCGCCAGCCATGCACACACACGCACACACACACACAATGCTTGCGCTCATGTCATCTCAATGGCCTCTTATCTCGAGAGACCACAGCTCCTTCTCCCATGCGACGGTTAGAGCAAGGCGGCCTCTCTTCCATCTCCCCTGTGACTGGCCTCTGGCTACAATCAGGACACTGTCCGTTCCTTTAGTTTTCCGATGGCATTGATAGATGAGCTTTGACCTCTTGGCTTTCTGTTGCGACCTGAGCCCCCCACCAGATTCTCTCTTTCTTCGTCCTCAAAACCTTTTGTCTTCAAATTTTGACATTAGAATAATAAATCATCCTCGCATTTGGTACAGAGTCACATTGCTTCTTCCAGGCGTCTCAAAGCGCTTCGCAGAATACGTCCGTACATTGTAAAGTGAAGTGACCTGTGTATGTATTTTGTGGGCGAAATGCGGCAGCCAATTGCGCACGGTAGATCGCAAACATTTCAGCCTCACTTGAAGCCCGGTTCTGGACGTTTCCAAAATCCAGGACTTTTTCCCTGTATGTGGTATGTTCCGGTGGATGTTAAAGATCCATTTTACCCTAATTTCTCCCCATTTCTCCCTGATTTTGCCCCCACCCACCTTTCCCTCCCTCTCCCACCTCACCCTCTTTCCCCCCTTTCTCCTCTGGCCCCATTTCCGCGACTGTTTGTGTGACGCCGCTGTACGCAGTTTGGCTGCCGCGTTTCACCCACAAATATACAGTCAATTCTCCTACTCTCCTTCATCCTGCCCCTCCCCCTCCCCCCTGCTCTTGTCCCTACCTGACTGTACAGCGCCTTGGGACGTCCTCTCAATGTATTTGAAAGAAGGGAGTCTCTCCCGATGTCCTCACCCACAGTCGCTCAAACATTACCACCTACCACAAGTCTAACAACCTCTCCACCTGTTGTCCTTCCCTCACTCTGAAAGCCTCCCAACCCTCCCACACACCAATAACCTTCCATAAGAAGTCCTGTGGATCAGTGGTCGGAGCACTCGCCTTGCAAGCGAGAGACCTGGGTTCTCGTAGCCCGTGTTTACCTAACAATAAGTAGGAATCCAGTTATTAGTCAGTTGTGGGGTAATAATCCCTCCAAAATAATAATAATGTAGTCACTTAATCCACGGCTGTTTGTGAGACACTGTTGTGCAATTGACTGCTGAGTTTCGCTCAAAAACACAGAGTCAATAAGGCACTATATAAAATGCAAGGATTATTATTATTACTATTCTGCCTTGGTCAGTAATTAACTGGATCCCTGTCCCACTCCCCCCCCCCCCCCCAACCACACCCAACACCTGAGCAGTGATGTGTGTGCTGATAACTAACTTCCTATTAATAGGAACTTACAGCCTCCTCCAGCCTCCAGAGCCTGTTGATTAAAATATAGTCAATTCACTTTGCAGTATTGTCTATGAAGCGCTTTCAGACGTCTCTCAGAGACGTGATAAGGTGCAATGTCAAATCGTTATCCATACAGTATTATTAGTACCAATTCTGTCCACTGTTGGTGCCTTGGAAGACTGGCCAAATCCTCTGGAGATCAGAGCTGGTCTGTCAAATACCTCATCATCAGAGCTGGTCTGTCAAATACCTCATCATCTGATGGCCTAATCCGACACCAAGCTCCCACCAGTTGAAGGGAGAGGTCACATTCCTGGCCACTTGTGAGAGCACAAAATAGCTGCCAGAGCTCTGGGTTATTCAAAGGTTTCTCTCTCTTACTCCCCCTACACCGTACCTCCCTCACCCGCCATAGTAACGTCACATAAACACAGGCGCGAACGAACCCCTGACTCTGATCGCAATCAGTGCCAGGCAGTTCCCAGAGACCGCGGAGTCCTCTAGCTCGGAGGTTAGAGCCCTCACCTCGCACGTGAGAAGTCCTGGCTTTGATTCCCGGGGAGGGTGAAACTTAGGACAGTTTCCGTACTCCACACACACATATAGTAATAAGAATAATAATCCTTGCATTTGACATTAGTGCTTTTCACGTCTTTTAGAGGTCCCAAAGGGCTTCACAGATTATACCACAATCAATAGACTCTGGCTGGAGGAGGCTGGAAATTCCTACTGATAGCCAGTTAGTTATCAGCACACACATCACTGCTCAGGTGTTGGAGTGGGGGGAGGTGGAGTGGAACAGGAATCCAGTTAATTACTGACTGGGGGGGATAATAATAATAATAATAATAATCCTTCCATTTGATATAGAGCTTTATTGACGCTACGTTTTGGGGACGAAACTCAGCAGTCAATTGCACAACAGCGTCTCACAAACAGCCGTGGATGGAAGTGGCTACATTATTACAGTAAAAGCCCGTTTATCCGTGACCCGATCAACCGTAACTTCTGTATAACCGGCACATTAAAAAAAAGTCTGCATTCTATTAATCGGAATTTATCCGGCACAATGCATTATTTTAAAAAAAAATTGCGGGGTGTTTCAACTAAATATCCACCACGCGCTTTAGGCGTATCAAATCGCAGTTAAATCATTTGGGTCGGTTCAATAAAAAACGTTCATGTGATGTAAAAATGTGCATTATAAAAATATAAACCATTAAATAATTATCTACAATTTAAAGTTTTTATTTTCATAAGGTAGGCAACTGTCCTACCCTGCCTCCTACCCTGACTGCATGTCCATGGTGGGGTGGGGGGATGGGGGTGGGGGAGCGCTTGTTGGTATTGTGTCTAGGGCTGTTGGTTGAGATTTCACTTGAAATTTACGTCCCGTGGCAGTGGAGGTTCCTCGCTCTGGCTGGACTCCAGGCTCGAGCTCAAAGGGACAAACATTCGACATTTCATTTCAATGCCAGAAGCCTCAGGCAGGAAATGTTTGTAGAAACACTGGCGAGAGTCGGGGGTTGTGTTACGCTCTGTCGTTTCTTTCTTGTGACCAATGTGCGGCAGCAAAGCCTCACCAAACTTAAGCCCCACACAGAGGGACTTTGAGCTCACAGTTCCGACTGATGATAATAATATTAATAATCCTTCCAAACAATACAGTGCCTCATTTATGGAGCGTTAAAACGTACAAACTTGCTGCCACGGTTGCCTTCATAAAAGGTTGCCTTATTTGCGAAACATCCTCTCTCCTCCTTTGGGTTCCTCCAGTGACTCACTTGTACCTCAGAGCTATCCTCGCAAGCGAGAGGACCTGGGTTCGATTCCAGGGCAGGGCAGGTTTCCTTCCTCCACACGCACAAGCCTGTATTTTACCCACCAGCAAGTAGGAAACTAGTCGATTGGCAGAATTGGTGATAAGTCCTTAAAAAATAATAATGAATCGGTCGATCGATCTACCGTTTGTGGGGACGCTGCTGTGCGCAATAGGCGATTGCGTTTTCGCCCACAAAACATACGGTCAATTCGCTTAACACTACACCCCGTGAAGCATTTTAAGACGTGTGTCTCGATGAGGTGCTATATCGAACGCAAGGATTATTATTATCACTATTAAGGATCCCTGGTTGACTGACTTCCTCTCCTTAGCGCGGAAGTGCCCGAGACTCCGCAGCACTTAACTGCCTCAGCTGAGCTGACATCGAAACCAGACAACAGCTCAAAGTGTGCCTGCGTTCTTTGTTTCACATGAGGAGAGTCTAGTTACATTCCACTATTCCCTCCCTGGGATTCAGCCAAGCGGCTCAGGGAAACGTTAGCAGATGCCCAGCCCTGGGGTAACTGAATTGTATGTGGTCTCATTTATATTTTATTCCTGAACTTCTGAAAGGTGGGGGTGGGGGAAGGTGGGCTACAGTCGTATTAATGCAGTCTGTATGATGTACAATTCGGTCAGCCGGGCTTTGGTGGGTTTCAAATGTGGATGCAGATGTTAGGAATCTTTTCCAACCTGGATTAAGGACTTAATAAAGGGGGGGGGGGGGGATGCCCATCCCAAAGAGCAGTGGTTCCCAACCATTTTTGAGCCTAGACTCAAATTGGCCTCTGTCTGGTCCTCCCACCACTAGGGGGCGATATCGCGACTGAAGCTCAGCTCAGCCAAAACGTTATCTCAGTCTGTCTTGTGGACTCCGCGTAAGCATGCTCTTAACACAAATTGGTCAGCAGTGTCACTGATTTTTTTCGCGTTAAAAGAGCATTTTCAACATAGAAAAAAAGAAATTGTGATGACCCTCGGCTTATAACTGATAACTTTGGGCAAGTTTCCTTACCCCATACGCTTAATAACAATCTCTCAAAAAATAATAATTTGGTCTTTTCAATCCATGACTGTTTGTGGGGGACGCTGCTGTGCGCAATTGGCTGCCGCGTTTCACCCGCAAATATACAGTCACTTCACTTTACAGTATATTCTGTGAAGCGCTTTGAGACGTCGATAAGATGTGAAAAACGCTAGATCAAATGCAAGGATTATTATTATCTTTATAATTATTATATTATTTACCAGTAGAGGCTTGGAGCAGTGTTGGTGCTGTCAGTCCGTCACAGACAGAGCCCTGGAGTAATGTTCAGCTGCCCCTCCCTCCCTCCCTCCCTCCCTCCCTCCCTCCCTCCCTCCCTCCCTCCCTCCCTCCCTCCCTCCCTCCCTCCCTCCCTCCCTCCCTCCCTCCCTCCCTCCCTCCCTCCCTCCCTCCCTCCCTCCCTCCCTCCCTCCCTCCCTCCCTCCCTCCCTCCCTCCCTCCCTCCCTCCCTCCCTCCCTCCCTCCCTCCCTCACTCACTCACTCACTCACTCACTCACTCACTCACTCACTCACTCACTCACATCCCTGGAGAACTCCCCATCTCAGGTGTCAGATCACCAAAGTCACCACAGAGAGCCGCCCTCGCTCTACTTCCCGTTCACTGTGTGTCTGACACACTGATTTACTGCACATTTCCCTGGAGCTATGGACTGTTTTGCTTGTATCCTGTGGCTCAGTGGTTGGAGGACTAGCCTCGCAAGCGAGAGGATTTGGGTTCAGGGCAAAAACCTAGGGCAAGTTTCCTTACTCCACAAGCCTCCATTTACCTAGCGGTGAGTAGAAACCCGGTTGTTAGTCGATTGGTGGATCACCTTTCCATGGTAATAAATCCTTCCCCCAAAAATAATACTTTGGTCACTCAATCCACAACTGTTTGTGGGATGCTGCTGTGCGCAACTTGGCTGCCGCTTTTCGCCCATAAATATACAGTTGATTGTCCTACTCTCCTTCCCTCGATCCATTCCCCCCCCACCTCCCCACTCTGATCTCCCTCCTTGACTGTTCAGTGCCTTGGGACGTCCTCCCGACGTGAAAGGCGCTCTATAAATGTATTGATTGATTGATTGATTGATCGATTGATTGATTCTAAGCGCTTTGAGACTGCAACAAAATGGCATTTGCCAAATGGCCTTTCAGGTCGGGAGGACGTCCCTGAACAGTCAGAAGGCGCCGAAAACACATCTTGGAGGTGCCTCGAAGATATGACAAGGTGTTATATCGAACGTAAGGATTGTTATGTGTACAGCTCGTGTTTTTCTCGTGGTGTTTCCCGCAGGAATTGCCAAGTTTACCTTATCCTTTCCGCTAAATGCTTTCTGCAGTTCGGTCAGGTCTCCCCGCCCCCCCCCCCCACCCACCCCGTGAGTAGCCTATGTTTACACGGCTGAGAGCAAGGCCCTGTCAGGTCAGGCTCAACTGGGATGTTATTGCACATCTGGGGAGCACTACGGGGAGCAGCTGGTCTGAGGAACCCGAAGTGTGCTGTCATCACCTAATAAATTAACCGTCAGCGAACTACTGTTTGTTTTACTCTACGCAACTGGGCCCCTCTGTTCATGCATTCTTTTGCCCTGACCTGCCTGGAGTCGAACATAGGTCTCACGCTTGTAAAGGCGAGTGCTCTAACCACTGAGCTCCAGGACCCCACACAAGGCGTTATATCAAATGCAAGCATTATTACATTCTGAGAAGTGTCGCAAGAGCTGCCCAAATTAATCCCACTCCCCCGCGCCCTCCCCATAGTCCTGCAAATTTGTCCTCCCCAAATATGAAAATGGTTATCGAATTGGCTTCCACCACTGTTACAGGCAATCTATTCCAGATCCGACCAACTTCCAGTGAAAAAATTTCTCCTGACCTCCCATCTGGTTCTTTAGACAATGACCCTATAACTGTATCCTCGGGTTACAGACCCACCGGCCAGCGGCTACAGTTTCTCCCTGTTCACCCTATCAAATCCCTTCACTATTGAACCTTAACCTTAACCTTCGTTGTTCAATCCTAGCATCTCTCGTCTCTCCACTTAACTGAAGACCCCTCACTCCTGGTAGATCTCCTTTGCACCCTCTCCAAAGCCTTGACATCCTTCCTAAAGTGGGGTGCCCAGAACTGAGTAGAGCACTCTAGCCGAGATCTCTAACTAGGCCTCGGTTAGAGTAAAACGTCTTAAGGAATATTTTTTTGACCATTTCTGGTCTCAAACTGCAACGACGCACTAACATCTGGTCTGTGAATAAAGGCCAAGTTAAAAATGGTTCCCAACTCTTTGTTTTGGTTTGGGATTAGCCAAGTGATATTTATGTATACTGTAGGAGGGAGGGAGGGAGGGAGGGAGACATGGTGTGTGGTCTCCAGCACAGGATACTTATCCTACAATACAAAATTGCATTGATATAGTGCTGTTCACATCAGGAGGATGTCCCAAGGCTCTGGAAATTCAGGGATCTGCATCCAGGCTGCTCGCTGGGTTCAGGAGGGGGGGGGGGGGGCCGAGGAGGGTAGGGTTAGGAGGGTGACTGAAGGCACGGTCGAAGAGGAGAGTCTTGAGATGGGCCTTAAAGTGGTCAAGGGAGGAAGCGAGGCGAAGAGTCTCAGGGATGGAGTTCTAGAGGGTGGAGGCAGAGAGGCTGAAGACCGCCCGCCAATGGTGGGGCGGTAGAGACAGGGACGTGGAATACTACAACAACAACACCCAAATTACATTGATAGAGCGCCTTTCACATCAAGAGGACGTCCCAAGGTGCTGGACAGTCACTGCTTCAGACCCGAGCTGAGGATGAGGGTGGTGGGGGGGAGGGGTGAAGGGGTTGCCGATGGGACCATCGAAGAAGAGAGTCTCGAGGCGAGACTTAAAGGAGGCCAGGGAGGGGGCGAGGCGGAGGGACTTCGGGATGGAGTTCCCAGAGGTTGGCGGCAGAGTGACTGAAGGCTCGGCCACCAATGGTTGGGTGGGTGGGTCGGGGGACGCGGAGCAGACCAGAGCCTACTGAGCGGAAGGAGGGGACGGGCGGGTTGGAAAGGGGATGGGAGGTCACGGATGTAGGGAGGGGGCGAGGTTGTGGAGGGCTTTATATGATAATGGTAGGGGAGGAAGCGGGTGGGACCTGGAGCAAGCCGTTCGCAATTCATACACACTTTCAATTGACCGAAGGAATCTACAACACAATGGGCAACCTCACTGAGCCACTGGGGATGTTCAGATCAATGTTTTCAGGTCTTTCAGTAACAACAATTCTGGCATTTGACCTGATCAGGTCCTCTAGAGACGTCTCAAAGCGCTTCACAGAGTCTAATACAAAGCGATTTAACTGTATTCTTTGTGGGTGAAACACGGCAGCTGATTGCTCACAGCTGTATCCCACAAACAGCTGTGGGACTGAGTGACCAATTTTTTTTAAATTTTTAACAGTACAGTACAGCCTGTGCTTTGTACGCAATAAATGACTTGTGGCTTTTTTCCCCCTTCGTATACAACTTCCTGGGTATAACGGCCTGTCCCAGGCTGGGGATTAAAGAATGGAATTTTTAATTTGAAATCAATAGTTCAGTGATTGTTTGCTGGGTGAGTGGTGAGGTTTAATGTGCTGTGTGAATTCCAGGTCCAGGAAGGGATTCAATGCCAGAAGCAGTGAATCCTGCACTATTATCCAGCCGCAGCCGCAGCGCTGTGTTGTAAAGAATAATATGAATAAATATGAAGAGGAATCGAATAATAATGATATTATTAAAAATAATAATCCTTGCATTTGGTATAGATCCTGTAGCTCAGTGGTTAGAGCACGAGGCCTGTGTTCGACTCCAGGCAGATCAGGGCGAAAACTTGGGCAAGTTTCCTTACTCCACACACACACACACACACACGTGCCAAAAAAAACACACAATAATAAAATTGGTCATTTTCAATCCACGGCTGTTTGTGGGGGACGCTGCTGTGCGCAATTGGCTGCCGCGTTTCGCCCACAAATACACAGTCACTTCACTTTATGGTACATTCTGTGAAGCGCTTTGAGACGTCGATAAGATGTGAAAAGCTCTATATCAAAATGCAAGATTATTATTATTACAGTAATATTATACCTGTCGAACTTTAATTCTGATGAGAACTTTAAGTAAGGCAGAGGCATTAATAATTCAAGACTTTGGGAGAGCGAACAAATTTTGCTTGTGTAATAACAAATACAAGTTATTATATAACAAGGACAACTTGCATTTACACTGCGCCCCTCGCACAGGGAAGCCGAGAACCCAGTTTCATTTTGAAGGAATTATTACCTCCGGAAAAGCCAATCAACCAACAACTGGATTCATACTTACTGCTAGGTAAACAGGCATGTTGGAGTAAGGAAAACTGCCCGATGTTTCGCCCTGTCTGGAATCGAACCCAGCTCCTCTCACTTGCGAGGCGAGCTCTCTAACCACTGAGCTACAGGAATCCACAATTGTGAACGGTATTGGGATGAACAACAACAACCCAAAATTATTTATAGAGCGCCTTTCACGTCGGGAGGACGTCCGAAGGTGCTGACCAATCAGGTCGGGACCCGAGCAGTGGGGGTCAGAGTTAAGAACATAAGAATTAGGAGCAGGAGTAGGCCGTTCAGCCCCTCAAGCCTGCCCCGCCATTCAATAAGATCATGCCTGATCTTCTGACCTAACTCTAATTACCTGCCCTATCCCCATATCCCCTAATTCCTCTATTTTCCCAAAATCTATCAGTCTCAGCCTTGAAAATGTTCAAGGACTGAGCATCTACAGCCTTCTGGGGGAGTGAATTCCATACGGTCACTGCCAGGGGAAGTGGGGGGAAGGGAGAGTAGGAAGAGTTAGGAGGGAAGCCGAAGGCACGGTCGAAGGGGAAGTTCTTAAGATTGGCCTTGAAGGAGGAAAGGGAGGAAGTGAGGCGAAGGGATTGCAGGATGGAGTTCCATAGTGTGGTGACAGAGAGGCTGAAAGCCCGGCCACCGATGGTTGGGCGGTTATGGCGGAGGACGTGGAGCTGAACGGAGGGGAGACGGGCACAGGCTGATAGGGAGACAGCAGGTCAGAGAGATAGACGTTGGGGGGGGGCAAGGCCGCGAATGGCCTTGAAGGTGAGGACGAGGATCTTGAATTTGATCCTCTGGGAGACGGGGAGTCAGTGGAGATGGGCGAGGGTGGGAGTGCCTGATGCGGGAGAGTACACCAGCTGCAGAGTTCTATAAAAATAAAAAGATATGTTTAAATTTTTGCTAAATTGGTGGAACAGACTTCCTAGGTTGAATGGCTTCCATTGTTTCTAGATAGGAGAGACCCTCCATCCCAAGCTAACGTTTTCTGCTTTTCAAACGGAAGAGTTTTTACCCTCGTATTCGAGAGTTAAATGCCCGAAGTTGGAGCAAATCCACACTGTCTATAAGCCTCCACATCCTGCAATGGCTGACGATGATCCCTCTGGGAGTCTGGAAGTAAGTGAACCCGCAGTCTTACAGTAAACCCAAACACATTGTTAACGTGTGTGTGATATGGATCTGCCACTGCAGACCCATCAAAAGGTTTGCGTTACAATTCAGTCTCTAATGGTATTCTAAACATGTGATTGGGGCTCTCTCTGCCTCCTTGTCCTACTCAATCTTTCTGCTGCCTTCGACACTGTCGACCGCTGCATCCTCTCCTTCCAGCTCAACCACCGCGGACCTGCCCTCGCCTGGTTCGACTCTTACCTTTCTCATCGTCTCCACTTTGTCACCACCAACGGCTTCCCTTCCAGGCCTTGAAAATATTCAAGACTCAGATTGATGGATTTCTTGTGAATAAAGGGATTAATGGACATGGGGTTAAGGCGGGGGCAGGTGGAGTTAGAATAGATCAGCCATGAGTCTTATTGAATAGCGGGGCAGGCTCTCGAAGGGCCGAATGGAGGGAAGTCAAAGGCGATGGATATAAATGAAATTTGTTGTTGATTTATCAGGGGTGGGGATCACGCAAATCTAATGGATGTCCCCGGCCTCCTCTTTGATCACCTTTCCTACTTGAAGACCGAGGATTCCAAACGTCAGATATTAAAGGCGTTCAGACATCGCTGTGTGTGTGTCTTCTCTGAACGAAACCGCAGAGACCATCAGTAGGTGGCACTGGAGGGTTACATTCACTGTACCTCTGTGGAGAACCTGTGTCTCAGTGGTTGGAGCACTCGCCTTACAAGCGTGAGACCTGTGTTTGAATCCAGGCAGGTTCAGGGTGAAACCTTGGGCAAGTTTCCTTACTCCACATACACACACACACCTAATCATAATCGATCCCCAAAAAAGCACGATAATAAAATTGGTAATTTCAATCCACGACTGTTTGTGGGGGACGCTGCTGTGCACAATCGGCTGCCGCATTTCGCTCTCAAATGTACAGTCAATTCACTTTACAGTATATTCTGTGAAGCGCTTTGAGACGTCGATAAGATGTGAAATGAGCTAGTTCAAATGCAAGGATTATTATGTATTATAATTAGCTGAAGCTGGCTCCATTTGTATTTTTTTTGGACTCCTGTGGCTCAGTGGTTAGAGAGCTTGCCTTGCATGTTTCCTTATTCCACACACACACACACACACCTCTGTTTACCCAGTAGTAAGTAGGAACCCGGTTGTTAGTCGATTGGCAGATTGCTTTTCAGGGGAAATAATCTATTCCATTTTTAAAAAATGATAATAATTTGCTCACTCAATCCAGTCCTGACAAAGGGTTGTAGACCCGAAACGTTGACTCTGTTTCCTTTCTCCATGGATGCTGCCTGACCTGCTGAGTTTCCCCAGCAACGTTTGTTCATGTACATTAGGAGTAGGCCAACAAAATTGTACTTCTAGAGCGCCTTTTGCCTCGGGAGGACTTCCCGAGAGTGTGGTGCTGCCTGACTCCGAGCCAGCGAAGTGTTGGGGATAAGCAAGGTCGAAGAGGAAGGGTTTTTCGGTGTGTGTGGGGGGGGGGGGGGGGGGGACCTGACAAGGGGGAGAGAGTGGGCGAGGTGGAGGAATTGCGGTACGGAGTTCCGGAGTGTGGGCGCAGAGATGTTGAATGCCCGACCACCAATGGTAGGGCGAGAAGCGCAGGGGATCTGAAGCAAGCCGAGCGGAGGGAGCGGACAGGGTGATGTGGTGAGGAGATTGTCAGAGTCCATATGACAAGGAGACACCAGGGGCAGTGACTCAGCCATTTAGAAAAGAAAGGACAACTTTTTTTTTTGAACCGTCTACAAATATAAATTACAAATAATGTACAACTTTACATGTGATGACGAGGCGTCTGTTCTCCCCCTTTTAAACACTAAACAAGGGTGGGGTGTGTGTGTGTGTGGGGGGTGGTGGTGGTGGGGGGGTTCACACTGTAATCTCATACAGACAGACACAGAATGTCTGTGCGATATCAGCAGCAAACCCCCCCCCACCCCCACCCCCCACCATTACTTTATATAGCACCAGCAACAACAACAACAAAATGACACTTGTATCGCGCCTTTCACGTCAGGAGGACGTCCCAAGGCGCTGGACAGTTACTGCTTCAGACCCGAGCTTAGTAAAGGGTGGGGGAGGGTGGTGGGGGATGGGAAGGGGGGATTAGGAGCTGCCGATGGGTCCACTGAAGAGGAGAGTCTTGAGGCGAGACTTGAAGGAGGCCAGGGATGGAGTTCCAGAGATTGGGGGCAGAGTGGCTGAAGGTTCGCCCGCCAATGGTTGGGTGGGTGGGTTGGGTGGGGGACGTGGAGCAGGCCAGAGCCTGCTGACCAGAGAGGGTGGGCAGGTTGGTAAGGAGATAGGAGGTCACGGATGTAGGGGTGAGGTTGGTCAGGATCCAGACATGACCCTTGTCTCCCCCACCCCGAGTGATGACGTCCCATGTCTAGTTTCCATCCCGACAGGCACCTGCGGGAAAGATGGAAGAGAAGCAATGAACGAGCTGGGCGCAGAAAATTTAACATTAATAACCTTTGCGTTTGATATAGAGCCTTACCATGTCTTCGAGGCATCTTAAGGCGCTTCACAGAATATATTGTCAAGTGAATTACCTGTATATTTTGCGACCGGAATGCGGCATTCAATTGCACACAGCAATGTCCCACAAACAGTCTCGAACATCAGTGTTTCGCTCACAAATATACAGTCACTTCACTTTACAGCACATTCTGTGAAGCGCTTTGAGACGTTGATAAAATGTGAGAAAGCCCGATATCAACTGGAAAGATTATTATCATTTATTATTATCCTGGCATTTGAAACGTAGTGTGAAATGGCTGAAACTCTCTCTTCGCACTCACCCGCATGAACACACACACACACATGCACACACGCATCACACACATACACACACGCATCACACACACATAAGCATCACACACACACATACACACACGCATCACACGCACACACACACACACACACATGCACAAGGATTCCCGTACAAACATTGACCTTATCCGCCCAATTGGCACTCACAGGAGTCAGACAGCCTCTCCTCGAGGAAGGCGATCTGTTCACTGAGAGAGTCGATACGATCCAGCTGCTGGAACTGGGAGATTAAATTCCTGGTGTTCTGCAAGCTCATGGGATTGTCCAAGTCCGTCTCATCGGAGGCCGTCAGGATCAGCTTCTGGAATGTGTTGAGAGTCCAATCCATCTTCTGTAAACACAGCGACAACAACGTAAACAGAGGCACTTTTCATCAGTCGGGTGACACCTACAAAGCGCTTCACAACATTGTGCACTTATCTGAGTGCTGTGTTTCGAATCCAGGCAGGTCAGGGTGAAACCTTGGGCCAGTTTCCTTACACCACACACACACACACACACACACACACATACGCACACACACAAACACACACAAGCCAAAGAATAAACCATCCCGCCCCAAAAAACACAATAATAAAAATTGGTCATTTCAATCCACGACTGTGGGGGACGCTGCTGTGCGCAATTGGCTGCCGCGTTTCGCCCACAAATATACAGTCACTTCACTTTACAGTATATTCTGGGAAGTGCTTTGAGACATCGATAAGATGTGAAAAGCGCTATATCAAATGCAAGGATTATTATTATTATATATATCTACTGATACAGTGGAGTCCTGTAGCTCAGTGGTTAGAGCGCTCGCCTCGCAAACGAGACAACGCAGACTTTCTTCCTGGGCAAGGAGAAACTTTGGGCAAGTTTCCTTACTACACACACACACACACACAGACACACACACGCGCGCACCTCTGTTTACCGAGCAATAAGTAGGAACCCGGTTGTTAATCAATTGGGTAGTCAATCCACTTCAAAATATATTCTACGTTTTAAAACATCACAATGACCTGAGAAGTTGCTACGTCAAATGCTAGGATTCTTCTTCTTATTATTATTATCAAGATGAGGAAGAATAGCTTGAGATTATTGATCAAAGGCACAGACAAAGAGATAATTCATACAGCATTTTGAAGACAGAGGACGTGCAAGGCAAAGGGAATTAATGAGAATAATAATAGTATTAATAATAATAATCCTTGCATTTGATATAGCGCCTTATCAAGTCTCTAAGTGCTTCGTAGGATACACTGCGTGTTTTGTGGGAGAAACACGACAGCCAATTGCGCACAGCAAGGTCCCACAAACAGTCGTGGATTGAGTGACCATTATTATACAGTATATAGTTTTTGAAGCGATCATTGCCTCAGCAAAGTGATCCACCAATTAACTAACAAGCATGTTCCTACACACTGAGCGAGAGATAAGAGATAGAGTCAGACTGTGCGTGCGTGCGTGTGTGTACAGGCGAGAGAGTATTTTGGAGTGGGAGTTACGGCTAGTCCGAGAAGGGATTTAATGTCCACCTAACCAGCCAGGCAGGGCCCTGGTGTATTGCTCGGAAGCCTGAACTACGAACTGAAAGCCTCTGATGTGGTTTTAAACCCACGACCTCCGGCCCGCGATGCCCCGATCCGCAGCGTCTGCACACAGCGGCGTAGACAAAGCTCGGTAGCACAGTTACAAGGTTAACTCGCGTCACCGGGCTATGTTGTGTCTCTCTATACATCTCCCCGACTCATTTTGCAAACAGTCTGTGGCCTAACTCCACCACCAACAAGCACAACAAAGTTACATTGATCAAGCGTCTTCCATGTCCACGGGAGGATGTCCCCACCATCGGCGGCAGAGCTATCAGGCCCCTAACTCTGTAACTCTCCCTTCTATTCCCCCCCCCCCACCTTGTGCCTTCATTCTTCATTCTTATCACGCCTTAAGACCTTCCTCTTCGACCGTATCTATGGTCACCTCCCCACTCACCCCCAACTCAACATCAGACTCTGCCTGAGTTGAGCGCTCAGAGACACTGCTCTGTGTGAAAGGCGCTAGATATAAATGCAAGTTGTTGTCGGTGATGATTTGGGCTATGCTCAGCGTCTCTTGTGCTCCCATACGCACACTGACCTGACTCACCATAAAGTCTCCCTCCCTCCCTCACACTCAAACTCTCTCTCACACACACACTCTCTCACCCACACACTCACTGAAATTCTCTCACACACATTCAAACTCACTCACTCACTCACTTACTGACTCAAACTCTCACACACATTCAAACACTCACTCACTCCTTCCCTCACACTCAAACTCTCTCTCACACACACACTCTCTCAACCACATCCACCCACACACTCACTGAAATTCTCTCATGCACATTCAAACTCTCACCCCTACACTCACTCACTGACTCAAACTCTCACACACATTCAAATTGTCTCACTCCCTCCCTCCCTCACTCACTCCCTCCTTCCCTCACTCCCTCCCTCCCTCACTCACTCCCTCCTTCCCTCCCTCACCTGCTCCAGTAACTCGATGCGAGTGCGAAGCTCCTGTACCTCATTGCTGCCTCCTCCATCTGACTCCTTTCCACCTGAAAACATAAACGTAGCAGAAGCAAATTCGGGGAGACATTAAAATAACAGTGCTCACATTTTACACACAATAAAAATAATAGACCCTACATTTGATGCAGTGCCCTATCGCCCGTTGAGACGTCTCAAAGCGCTTCCCAGAATATACTGTAAAGTGAAGTGACTGTATATATTTGCGGGCGAAACGCGGCAGCCAATTGCGCACGGCAGCATCCCCCCCGACAAACAGCTGTGGATTGAAATGACCAATTTATTATTATTGTGTTTTTTTTAGGAGGGATTATTATTAGGTGTGTGTGTGTGTGTGTGTGTGTAGAGTAAGGAAACTTGTCCCCAGGTTTCGCCCTGACCTGACCTGCCTGGATTCGAAACACAGATCTCACGCCGTTAAGGCGAGTGGGCTCTAACCACTGAGCTACGCACAGGAGCTCCCTGGGTCCACGCGCTCGTCTCCGATCTCTCTTGGTTTCCCCCCGTTGCTGGCGGCTGGGGTGGGACGCAGTGCATTATCACTCCCGGTACGTGGATCGATAGTCACGGCGCGGGCCGGGGGTAATAACGCACCGTCACCCACGTTCCCGTTTCCCGGAAGCTGACACCTCGGCAGACTTGGCGTTCCAGGGAACATTCCCTTTATAACAACAACAACAACAACAAAATTACATTTATATTTCACATCAGGAGGACGTCCCAAGGCGCTGGACAGTTTATTGATTCAGACCCGAGCTGAGGAAAGGGTTTGGGGGGTGGGGGGGAGGGGATGGGGGAGGGAGGAGTTGCCGATGGGTCCATCGTAGAGGAGCGTCTTGAGGCGAGACTTGAAGGAGACCAGTGAGGGGGTGAGGTGGAGGGACTGTGCGATGGAGTTCCAGAGGTTGGGGGCAGAGTGACTGAAGGCTCGCCCGCCAATGGTGAGTCGGGGGACCACAGCCTGCTGAGCGGAGGTGGGGTGGGGGGGGCAGGTTGGTAAGGGGGGATAGGAGATCACGGATGTAGGGTGGGGCGGGGGGCGAGGTTGTGGAGGGCTTTAAATGTGAGGACCAGGATCTTGAATTGGATCCTCTGGATGATGGGGAGACAATGGAGTCGGGCGAGGATGGGGGAGATGGGGCCACGGAGTTTGGAACGGTAGAGGACACGGACAGCAGAGTTCTGGATTATCTGCAGCCTGCGGAGGGAGGAATTGAGAAGGCCGACCAGCAGGGCGTTTGCATAGTCAAGTTGGGAAGTAACGAAGGCGTGGATGAGGATAAAATACGACAATTATCGGGAGGACGTCCGAGCTTTTTAAAAAGAATTATAACGATTTCCTCGGTATCATATGGAAATGAATCCGAGAAACTATTTACTGTGGCTGTCCTGTAGCTCAGTGGTTAGAGCACTCGCCTCACAAGCGAGAGACCCTGGGTTCGATTCCCAGGCAGGCCAAAACATTCGGCAAGTTTCCTCACTCCACACACACCCCTGTTTACCTAGCAGTAAGAATAATCGTTGCATTTGATATAGTGCTTTTCACGTCTTCTAGACGCCTCAAAGCGCTTTATATTGTGAAGTGAACTCACTGTACATATGTGGGCGAAACGCAGCAGCCAATTGCGCACAGCAGCGCCCCCCACAAACAGTCGTGGATTTAATGACAAATTTTCCTTTTGAGAGGGATTATTATCAGGCTGCTGGAGTAAGGAAACATGTCCGAGGTTTCCCCCCTGCCTGGAATTGAACCCAAGCCTCTCGCAACCCAGTTTCAGTCGATTTACTGGCAGATGGCTTTTCCGAGGGTCATCTTTCCTTTAAAAACAATAGTAAATAAACTACGTACTCCGCTGTTTGTGGACCTGGCTGCCTGCGTTCGCTTACACAGTCACTACACACAACAGAATATACCCTGAGTGTCTCAGAGTGACAAGAGAGCTACAGGAGCTTGTTTCTGCCTTACCCTCCGGTGCTGAAGGAGTGACTGGGGGTTGGCTGGTCTCCGACCTCTCACAGGCTCGTCCGTCCGCTCCCAGTCTGTAGCCTGGGAGACAATCACAGCTGTAGCTGCCGGGTGTGTTCACACAGCGCTGGGCACACAGCTGGATGGGCGCCCGGCATTCGTCAACATCTGGACGAAATTACAACAACATTACATGTGTACAGCGCCTTTCACATCAGGAGCTGGGCAGTTACTGATTCAGACCCGAGCTGGGGAAGGCGGGGGGATTGGGGGGGTGGGGGGTAAAGGAGTTGCCAATGGGTCCATTGAAGAGGAGAGTCTTGAGGCGAGACTTGAAGGAGGCCAGGGAGGGGGTGAGGCAGAGGGAAAGTAAGTTTCCTTATTCCACACGGCTGATAATAATCCTTTATTAAAAAAAAAAAATTGGTCATTGAATCCACGACTGTTTGTGGGGGACGCCGCTGTGCGCAATCAGCTGCCGCGATTCGTCCACAAATATACAGTCACTTCACTTTACAGTATATTGTGTGAAGCTCTTTGAGACATGATTATTGTGGAGTCCTATAGAGCTCAGTGGTTAGAGCACTCGTCTTACAGGCATGAGACCTGTGCTCGAATCCAGACAGGTCAGGGCGAAACCCTGGGCAAGTTTCCTTACTCCACACACACACACACACACACACAGGGGTGAGGCGAAGGGAGTGAGGAAGGCAGTTCCAGAGCCTCGGGGCGCAGTGGCTGAAGGCACGGCCGCCGATGGTGGAGGGGAGGATTCGGGGGGACAGAGACCTGATGGAGCGAAGGCCACATGAAGTAAAGCACAGTTCGCGGGGTCTCCATTACCTATTCTGCAGTACTTCCCGCCCCAGCCCGGGCGACAGACACACGCGTTGGGCTTTGAGCAGGTGCCACCATTTTGACACGGCTTCGAGCAGACGGCTGGAAAGAGAAGCGCGGAGTCAGTGACTGAGCTTCGGACAACGACAGCAACAGCAACTCACAATATTTACCGCCCCTTCCCCAGGAGGAGGACCTCCGAAGACACTGGGTGAAGGCATAGGCGAAGAGGAACGTTTTGAAACGGGTCTTGAAGTTGTCAAAGGAAGGTGGGGGGTGGGGGGAGAGGCAGAGGGACTGTGGATGGATTTCCAGAGCACTTCCATCCCTGAAACCTCCCCCTCTTTGTGCCTCCCCTCTCTCTCTCCCTACCCACTCCCCTCTCCCCCCCTCCTCCCTCTCTCCCACTCTATCCTGCCTCTCTACCCATCACCCGCACCCTTCCTCCGCTCTCTCCCACTTCTCTCGCCCTGCCTCCCTCCTCCCGCCCACCCATCCGTCTGCATCCCCACTCTCCATCCGCCTTCCTCCTCTCCTTCCCCCTCCCTGGTCTATTTCCCCCTCCCTCCTCCACCACCTCCCATTCTCCTTCCCCTTATCCCACTCTCCTCAACCTCTCTCCTTTCCTCGCTCCCACCCTTCCGTGTCCTCCACTTCTCCCTCTCCCCATTCTCTGCGCCTCTCCCTCTCCCCCACCCCTCCCCCCATCCCCGCCCCCATCCGAGGCTTTGCTCACCCAGGTCACAGGTGGTGGAGTGGGGGTGTTTCTTTCTCCAGCCGGGGCAGCAATGATAAACCGTTTGTACAACTTCCTTTTGTACCTGGCGGAAGGAAATCTTGTAGAAGGTTCTGAGGAGACAAGGAAATGTCACAGATACAACGCCAGCAACACAACAACAACAACAACAAATTACACTTATAAAGCGCCTTTCACGTCGGGAGGACGTCCCAAGGCGCTGCACAGGAGGCGTGTGACCCGAGCTGGGAGGGGAGTGTACGGAAAGGGGTGAAACACGAAGGGGAGGTCGAAGAATTTGGGTCGGAACAAAAAGCACGGTCGAAGAGGAAAGTCTTCAAACCGGCCTTGAAAGAGGAAAGGGAAGAAACCAGGCGGAGGGATTGGGGGATGGAATTCCATAGGGTGGGAGCGGGGAAACTGAAGGCCCGGCCTCCGATGGTGGGGCGGTTCAGGCGGAAGCTTGGAGCAGGCCAAGTCCTGCTGAAAGGAGGGTCCGGGTGGGCTTGTAGGGGCGGAGTAAATTGGTTAAATAGGGCGGGGCAAGGCCATGTAAGGCCTTGAAGGTGAGGACGAGGATCTTGAACTCGATCCTCTGGAGAATGGGGAGCCAGTGGAGACGGGCGAGGGTGGGGGTTATGTGGTCGCGGAGGCGGGTGCGGGATAATACACGGGCTGCAGAGTTTTGAATGACCTGCAGCCTGTGAATGGAGGAACTGGGGAGGCCGACGAGGAGAGAGTTTCCGTAGTCCAGCCTTGAGGTGATGTATGCGTGCACGAGTGTTTCGGCAGCGCGGGGGGTAAGATAATTGCGGAGCCTGGCAATATTGCGCAGGTGGAAGTAAGCGGTACCGGTCAAGGCACGGATGTGGGGGAGGAAGGAGAGTTTTGGGTCGAACGTGATGCCGAGGTTCCTGACTGGCTTTGTGAGGTGGAGAGTGCAGCCTTGGATGTTGAGGCTGGCAGCGCCCAATGTGCGGAGGCGCTGGCTTGAGCCGATCAGGAGGGCCTCGGTCTTACTCACTTTCAATTGGAGGAAGTTGTCCCTCGTCCAGTACTCAATGTCGGACAGACATGCTGTCAGAACATCGATGGTCTGGGGGTTGAGGGATGAGGCAGAAAGGTACAGCTGGGTGTCGTCCGCATACATGTGGAAATTTACCCCATGTTTGCGGATGACATCGCCCAGAGGGAGCGTGTAAAGGGTGAAAAGGAGGGGGCCGAGGACAGAGCCCTGAGGGATGCCGTGAGAAACTGTGCGGGGGTTTGAGGAAAAACCATTGGAAGATACAAAGTGTAAACGGTGGGTCAGGTAGGAATGGAACCAGTCAAGGACTGTGCCTTGAAGGTTGAGGTGGGAGGAAAGACGTTGAAGGAGGATGGTGTGATCGACTGTGTCAAACGCAGCAGACAGGTCAAGGAGGATGAGGAGGCAGAGGGAGCCCTGGTCACAGGTGGTTAGGATGTCATTTGTAACCTTAACCAGGGCAGTTTCTGTGCTGTGAATTGGGCGGGAAACCTGATTGGAGGGGTTCAAGGAGTGAGTGAGTTGAAAGGAAAGAGCGGAGCTGAGAGGCAACCACTCTTTCAAGGACCTTGGATAAAAACGGGAGGTTGGAGATGGGTCGATAGCTTGATGGTTGCGACGCATCAAGGGATGCACCCAGACCAACAACACCAATAACACCGACAACAACTTCCATTTACATAGCGCCCTCACTCCACGCCGGACGGCACCTCAGATATAACGGATGCTGGACCCACCGAGCCAGTGGGAGGGGGAGAAAGGTGACCAAAGGCGCGGTCGGAAAGAAAGATCTTCAGCTGAGACCTGAAACTGGGACCAATACAAGACCAACAATGCCATCACCAATAGCTACAACAACAACAACACTAATAACAACACCAACAACACCAAAACCACCAACTAAGAGGTGAAGAGGAAGGTCTTCAGGCGCGACCAGAAGATGGGGAGGGTAAGGGCAAGGTGGAAGGGTAGAGGGAGAGTTTCGGGGAGTTTAGTGAACGCTCGCCCGCCAATGACGGGATGGAGGGCACAAGGGACATGCAGGAGGCCGGACTACAGACGGCGGATAATAACTGACCTTTGTTATTCACGTAACAATTCACCTAAAAATCACCTTTGCTGGTAGATGCCTGGTTTGAAGCCATGATGCTGGAGTAGAGGTGTACAGTTTATCTTCTACAATGGCCGACGCGAGGGGAAAAAAACGGCAGCAAGACTTTAAGGCTCTACAAGCGGCAAGCCAAAATACCAATGCGAGGGGAAAAAACGGCAGCACCACCTTCAGGCACTAGTAGCAGCCAAAATACCGATACAAGGGAAAAAAATGGGCCACCACGATTGTGCCGGATAAGATCCGGTTGTTCGAATGCAGACCTTTATTTTGAGGTGCGGTTATACGGAAGTTACGGTTGATCGGGTCATGGATAAACAGGTTTAATGAATTATTATTTCAACGTGAGGACGTGCTATAAGAATGTGATTCACTCTCTATCTCTCTTACCTGTAGGTGCTGCATATGCGTTGCCCCTCACACAGGGTGATGTAGGGTGTGTACATGGGCTGGGTGAAGGATTCGTTGTAAGCCAGTGGGACCTGGAGCCTCTCCTTCCAGCAAACCCTTCGGCTAAGAACAGTCACAGGGAAATGCGTTACTCTTTCTGGAGAATCCATGGCATAATAATACTGTATAATAATAATCCTTGCATTTGATATGGCACTTTTCACGTCTTCTGATCGCCTCAAAGTGCTTCACAGAATATACTGTAGAGTGAATTTGTGGGCGAATCGCGGCAGCCACTTGCGCACAGCGGCGTCCCCACAAACAGTCATGGATCGAAATGGCCAACTTTTTATTGTGTTTTTTTTGGGAGGGATTATTATTAGTTGAGTGTGTGTGTGTGTAGTAAGGAAACTTGTCCAAGGTGTCAACCTGATCTGCCTGGATTCAAACACAGGTCTCACGCTTGTAAGGCGAGGGTGAATAGAGCAGACCCAGTGAGTTGAATGCCCTTCCTCTGTATCTGAATCCTCCTGCTATTCGTGAGTCATTGGGACGTTCAAAGATTTGAACGATTCACGGCTCCTGTGATGGTCACTCACCCTCTCCGTGTTGTCTGTCCGCTCACTCCCAGGCTGACACCCAGACACAGCCCCAACAGCACCCACAGCATCCCCGACATGGCGTGGGTTCAGGGCTCGGCGTCTGTTCCAGGAAGACGTCTCTCGCTGGGTCTCTGTGCGGCTCCACTCCACGCCAACGTCCGTCTCCTCCCCGCAGAGCTCCGCCTGCAATGATGGAAAGAGAGATAATAATACAGTAAAAGCCCATTTATCTGGCACCCTCGGGACCTGGTCAATGCCGGTTAAAGATTGTGCTGGATATTCAGTTTTCCTCCTCTCCTTCATCCTGCCCCGACCCCTTCCCCCCTGCTCTTGTCCCTACCTGACTCTACAGCGCCTTCGGATGTCCTCTCAATGTAAAAGGCGCTATATAAATGCAAGTTTTGATTGATTGATTGACTATCCAGTAATCTGGGACATCTTTCTGACATACAAAGTATGGTTTGTTGCCTTGGGGGTCTATTTGTTGCAGGTTGGTGAGAGCCCGGGTGATGGGGGAGGGACCTATTGACTGAATGGAGCCAAAGTGCAGGCCCCTCTCAGGGTCATCAGTGTCTACACAGTGTTTACTCTTCATCGGGTGCTGTCCTTGAGCTGAGAATTACCGCTTGATGAGACAGATAGCGTGGCAGAGAGGTTTGTTTTAACAACTTCAGCCGCAGGCAGGAAACTGACAATTTGACATCCTTGTTTCAGGAGTCACGTAGCTCAGTGCTCAGAGCGCTCATCTTGTAAGCGAGAGGACGCTGGGTTCGCTTCTCGGGGGATAGAGCAAAACGATTGGTGATAAAAAACACAATTGATCATTTCACGACTGTTTGTGGGGGACGCTGCTGTGCGCAATTGGCTGTCGTGTTTCGCCCACAAAACATACAGTCAATTCACTTTACAGTATATTCTGTGAGGTGCTTTGAGGCGTCGATAAGACGTAAAAAGCGCTATATCAAATGCAAGGATTATTTATATTATAATATAAATGATATATAATAGGCTTCTGCATCTGGCACAAAATCTAATCAGGGACCTGGCCAATGCTGGATATTCGATCGATAACAACAACAAAACAAAATCTTAAATGCATTTTCCCGGATAAATTCTGGTTAATCGAATGTGGGCCTTTTTTTTTGCGATGCCGGTTAAACGGAAGTTGCTGTTGATTGGATGCCGGATAAATGGGCTTTTGCTGTATATCAAATGCAAGGATGTTTATTATTATCGACGGGTTTGCTTGTAGATGTACGCAAAAACGCTGGCATTTTTTCCCCCACAAAATAATCCCTGCAATTGTAACGTCGGGACGATTGTTTGTGAGTTGTTCCTTCCAGCGTTGAAAAGAAACAGAGACAAAAATAAAGAGGGAGCAGCGTCAGTGGGATACTTAGGGCATCCACTGGGAAGAGAGAGGAACGTTAGCGATGTGTGGGCTGGCTGGCTCAGTGCTCCCTTTCCCCCTCTCTCTTTCTCTCTCTCTCTCACACACAGTTATATTCACATTGAGTCAGCACAAAGATTCTTTGACCTTTATGGAATATTTCATTGGTCCGAAGGGAGAGGCTTATGGGGAAATCTGGATGTCCAGCTCACTGCGAGGCTTGGCACAATTCCCTGAACATCGCTGGGGGAATAGGTCTGAGGACGAAAAGCGAAATATTGCAGACGTTGGAATGAAAACACAAGCAGCTGGGAACACAAAGCAGGTCAGGCAGCGTCTATGGAGAGAGGGGGAGATGAGTTAACGTTTCAGGTCGATTACGGAATTGCCAGAGTTCTGACCAAAATTTATTGAACTGATTTTCCTCTCTCTCTCACTCTCTCTCTCTCTCTCTCTCTCTCTCCATAGATGCTGCCTGACCTGTTGCGTGCTCCCAGCCATTTCTGTTTTTATTGTAAAAAGGCAGGAAGGAACCCTGTAGCTCTGTGGTTAGAGCACCCGCCCCACAAACGAGAGACCTGGGTTCGATTCCAGGCAGGTCGAAACCTTGGGCATGTTTCCTGACTCCAACACACCTGATAATAATCCTGCGCGAAAAAAACAATAATAAATCGGCTGCCACGTTTTGCCCACAAAATATACAGTCAATTCACTTTACAGTGTATTCTATGAAGCGCATTGAGACGTCTCAAAATGCTTCACAGAGTACACTGTAAAGTGAATTGACTGTATATTTGTGGGCGAAACGCGGCAGCCAATTGCACACAGCAGTTGCACATAAACTGGGTTGACGTGGATTGAAGTGACCAAATGATCATTTTTTAAAGGGATTATTACCGCCCGGAAAAGCGATCCACCAATTGACCAGGTTTCTACTGAACGCTGCATATGCAGAAATATGTATCTATGTTTGTATGTGTGTGTTTGTGTGTGTGTCTGTGAGTGAGGGAGGGAGGGTTTAAACATAAGTGAGAGTTTAAGTGAGTGTGCTTGGGTAAGAGTTTGAAAGTGTACGAGTTTGAGTGAGGGTGTGGGGGAGAGCTTGAATGTATCTGAGAGTGTGAATGAGTGAGTGAGGGAGGGAGGGAGGGAGGGAGGGAGGGAGGGTGTGGATGAGAGTTTGAATGTGTGTCAGAGAATTTCAGTGAGTGTGTGGGTGGACGTGAGTGACAGTGTGTGTGTGTGAGGGAGTTTGAGAGCGTGTGTGGGTGAGTATGGGTGAGAGTTTGAGTGTGAGGGAGACATCTTGATGGGCAGTTTGGGATCAATACAGATGGGATGGTTTAAGCACATCTGGCCTTTGTATCAGTAATTACATCTCCTGGTGGCCAGCAATGACCTATTTCTCTGCCAATTCCATTTTGATTTAATCCAATAAATACTCCAGAGGCAAAAGATGAGCCAAAATCTAACAAGATTAGCTGGTTCACTTCAATCCAGGAATCACTGTACTCCGCCACTCTCCACTCTCCCCCCACCCCACCCCCACCCCGTACCGCTAGCCATGTAGTGTAGTGACAGACAAATAGGGAAACACACAGTCTAGACCAGTGGTTCCCAATCTTTTTTTGGCTGCTACCCTCAATTGACCACCAACAAACAGGTCCTCCCGACCCTTAGGGTGCGACTGCGAAGACCGAAGCTCAGCTCAGCTAAGACGTTATCTCCGTCTCTTTTGTGGACTCAGCGCAACTCGTTAGTACGGTCTTTCATACAAGTTGGTCGGCAGTTTTCAGCATTAACAAAGAAACAAGCACTTTGCGACCCTACTGAGGTCACCCGAGACCCTGATTTGGGTTGGTAAACTGACCCTCCTGCACAGTGTCGGGAGAAGCGCTACGTTGTTGGAAGTGAACCGTACGCGTAGAGCAAGGAAACTTGCCCAAGGTTTGGCCCTGATCTGCCTGGATTCGAAACACAGGTCTCACGCTTGTAAGGCGAGTGACTCTAACCACTGAGCTACAGGAGCTAGCGGGGTCTAGATGGATTCAGGAGACATGGTTGTGAGATGGAGCTGACACTCAGAAAATGAAAGACAGTGTGGTCATGCCAAGGTGTAAGGCACAGATAAGGTAGATTTCTGAGATATCACAGGCCAGGCTCGAGGGGCTGAATGGCCTATTCCTGCTCCTAACTCTTATGTTCTATGTAGCTAACTACTTCATATGAACTCTCCTGCTCCCTGCTCCCCACCCTTTAATATTTCTCCTCTTCGAATAAATATTTACCTGAAAAAAATAATCTTTGCATTTGATTTCCTCCCCCACAGCCGCGCCTTGACCGGCACTGCTTATTTCCACCTACGTAACATTGCCAGGCTCTGCAACTATCTCACCCCCCGCGCTGCCAAAACACTCGTGCACGCATACATCACCTCACGGCTGGACTACGGAAACTCTCTCCTCGTCGGCCTCCCCAGTTCCTCCATTCACAGGCTGCAGGTCATTCAAAACTCTGCAGCCCGTGTACTATCCCGCACCCGCCTCCGCGACCACATAACCCCCACCCTCGCCCGTCTCCACTGGCTCCCCATCCTCCAGAGGATCGAGTTCAAGATCCTCGTCCTCACCTACAAGGCCTTACACGGCCTTGCCCCACCCTACTTAACCGATTTACTTTCCCCCTACAAGCCCACCCGGACCCTCCGTTCAGCAGGACTTGTCCTGCTCCAAGCCCCCGCCCGAACCCCCCCACCATCGGAGGCTGGGCTTTCAGCTTCTCCGCTCCCACCCTGTGGAATTCCATCCCCCAATCCCTCAGCCTTGTTTCTTCCCTTTCCTCTTTCAAGGCCGGTTTGAAGACTTTCCTCTTCGATCGTGCCTTTTGTTCCACCCCGAACTTTTCAACCTCCCCTATGTGTTTCACCCCTTCCTGAACACTCCCCTCCCAGCTCGGGTCACACGCCTCCTGTGCAGCGCCTTGGGACGTCCTCCCGACGTGAAAGGCGCTTTATAAGTTTAAGTTGTTGTTGTTGTTGATATGGAGTCTTATCGAGACGTCTCAAAGCACATCACAGAATATATTGAATTGACTCTATATTTTGTGGGCGAAACGCGGCAGCCAATTGCGCACAGCAGTGTCCCACAAACAGTCATGGATTGAGTGGCCAAATTAGTGTTATTTATTTCAAAGGAATCATTATCCCAAGAAAAGTGATTCGCCAATCGTCTAACAACTGGGGTCTTAGTGACCTCTGGTAAACAAAGGCACATGGAGAAGGAAACGTGCCCAAGGTTTTACCCTGACCAGAAGTCAAACCCAGGTTCTCTCATTTGCGAGACAAGTGCCCTATCCACTGAGCTTCAGGATTCCACATTTCCCTTTACAAGGAATCGATGGACTCTACCTGAACTACACACTCTGGCCCCACTCTGTGTGTGAAAATGTTTCAGAACAATGTCGGTTACTGGAGCTTTCAGCAAAATAAATAGTTCTTCAGAGCACACAACTGACTGTAGCCAAAGTCTGGTTTACTGACCTGCCCACTGGGTATTCAACAGATGGATTATCTGACTGAGAAAGTTAAGAGGAGTCTCGACAAGGGTCCTCAAGATAACAGAGGGTTTTCCAAGCGTTAACAATAATAGATTATTTCCCTCAAGTCAGTGAATCAGCAAAAACACACTGATATACGCACTGGCACACTGACTTGCTGGGTCAGTGTGTTCAGTCTGCGCTCTCGTCTCTCAGAGTTGTGAGTCTCTGAAGGATTATCAAAGGTCCTGTTCTTTGGATGAGTTCTTAAACTGTAGAGGTGGACGGTTAAATAAGCGAAGGCACCCTTTCTGGCCCAAACAATCCCCCAAACCAAACTGTTCACGCGCCTATCATATTGTTGAGATGTCTCAAAGCTCTTTGCAGAATATACGACCCAGTGTGTATTTCATGGGGGAAACACGGCACCCAACGATTCCTCCAAACCATCGTGGAATGAGTGACCAAATTACTGTATCATTTTGTTTGTGTTGTTAACCCCAGAAAAGCAATTTGCTGATCAATGAAAAACTAGGTTCCTTCTTACTGCTGGGTAAACGGTGACGTGTGGAGTAAGGAAACATGCCCAAGGTTTCACCCTGTCCAGGAAACGCGTGCGAGGCGAGTGCTCTAATCAATAGGATTCCATGGTTACAGGACTACACAGCCTCTCTCCTCATAACACTCATATTTCATTCCTCTGGCAGACTCTGGCTATAATTATTTTAAATATATATATTTTTAATTCGGTAAATGTTTTCAAGTCTTTGTGACATCTCAAAGTGCTTCACAGGATACACTGTAAAGTGTAGTGTCTCCGTATTTTGCGGGCCAAACGCGGCGTTCAAAATGCGCAAACTACGGGTACTAATAATAATAATCCTTGCATATGATATAAAGTTTTTCACGTGTTCCAGACGTCTCAAAGCGCTTCACAGAATATAGTGTAAAGTGAATTGACTGTATATTTGTGGGCGAAACGCGGCAGCCAATTGCGCACAGCAGCGTCCCCCACAAACATTGCTATGTTTACTGATAGAGCTCCAAGCTACCTTCAGTCTCTATAGGACATTAAAACACATCGATCAGACTTCTTACCCAATAATAATCCTTGTGTTTGAAATAGCGCCTTATCATGTATCGAGACATTTCAATTCGCTTCACAGAATAAACCGTAAAGCCAATTCAATGGGTGAAAACTCAGCAGCCAATTGCACACAGTAGTAACCCACAAACAGTAGTGCTCGTATAGCTCAGGGGTTAGAGCACTCGCGTTACAAGCGTGAGATCTGTGTTTTGAATCCAGCCAGGTCAGCACACCCAATAATAATCCGTCCAAAAAATTCCTAGAATAAATTGGTCCTTTTCAATCCATGGCTGTTTGTGGGGGACGCTGCTGTGCGCAATCGGCTGCCGCGTTTCGCCCACAAATATACAGTCAATTCACTTTACAGTACATTCTGTGAAGCGCTTTGAGACGTCGATAAGATGTGAAAAGTGCTGTATAAATGCAAGGATTATTATTCGTATAAACAGAGGGTGGATTGAGTGACAGGATTATTATTGATTGTTACTGTTTTTGACGGGATTATTACCCCTCCAGAGAAACACTCCACCAATCGAAGTACAGAACGACCTAACTTTTCTGTGCAATTTATGACACAATGGAATTCCACTTTAGCCTGTGTCTCAAGGCTTTGTGTTAAACCATTCAAGAAATGTGGAAAGTTCTTAAATTCCAGTCTTAATCTGTAATCCTAAAGAAAACCTTTCATAAGTAAGACTTCAGAAACGAACGCTTTCACAATTTCTCTATAGCATTCCTGATCCCTGTAGTATTTTGGAAAACGCAAAATAACAATAATAATCCTTACATTTTCATATAACGCTTTTCAAATTTTATCGACGTCTCAAAGCGCTTCACAGAATATACTGTACATTGAAGTGACTGTATATTTGTTGGTGAAACGCGGCAGCCGATTGCGCACAGCAGCGTCCCCCACAAAGAGTCGTGGATTGAAAATGACCAATTTTTATTATCGTTGTGTTCTTTTCTGAGAGATTATTATTAGAGTAAGGAAACTTGCCCAAGCTTTCGCCCTGACCCTCCTGGATTCGAACCACAGGTCTCAACGCTTGCAAGGCGAGTGCTCTAACCGCTGAGCTACAGGAGCTCAAATGATCCCTACGAGCTGAGACCGAGTAGAATTCCCCTCGTCCGACAAGGTTCGAACAACAACAACAATTTACATTTATAGAGCGCCTTTCACATCAAAAAGACTCACATCAACGATGATTCCTCCCCTGTTCTCCCCTGACCATCTCAGGCTTACCTTTGTCTCTCCCCGGTTTGTCCTGAAGCTTCTCTGACTGAGACTCTCTGTCCGGACAGGAGAACAATCAAATCTGGAAACTGTCCACCAAACTTTCCTTCCCCCTGTTTTTGTTGCTGATGTTGTTTGGCTGATGTTGTTTGGCTGATGTTGTTTGGCTGATGTTGTTTGGCTGATGTTGTTTGGCTGATGTTGTGCGCTCAGGGCTGTGAGGCTACACTTCTCCCACCTCCAGGCTCCAATGCATTGTATCCGAGTAGAGCCTCCAGCCTTTCCTTCTCTCTCTCGGGAGGCGAGTTAATGTTAAAGATCTCCTTTCTGCACAGCTCTGGCCAGTGTCTCCTGACAGCATGAAACTCACACAACAAATCTGTGCCGCTCACTCAATTATGTCTCCCCACCCCCCCCCAACACACACAACGCGGCACAGTGGCGCCCTCTCCCGGTACATCCCACTCACTACACACACACACACACACACAACACAACAATTCTATGCTCCCTGGGGTGGGAGTGGGGCGGTGGGGGTTAAGCGAAGTCTCATTGAAGCTGAACTGGCTCCAAGGTGATATTGTGGAAACCTCTGTGATTAGAGCACGTGCTTCGCAAGCGAGGGACCTGGGTTCGATTCCCATCAGGGCGAAACATTGGCCAAATTTCCTCACTCCCCAAGTCTCTGCTTGCCCAGCAATAAGTAGGAACCCGGTCGTTAATCGATAGGCATATCACTTTACCAAGGGTAATAATTCCTTCCCCCCAAAAAAATATATATAATAATTTGGTCACTCAATCGGTAACTGTTTGTGGGACAATGCCATACGCAGTTGGCTGTCGTGTTTCGCCAGCAAAATATAGTCAATTCACTTTAACAACAACTTGGATTTATATAACGCCCTCACTCCACCCCGGACGGCGTCTCAGAGCGCTTCACAATAACAGATCCCGGGGGCGAGCCAGGGGGAGGGTGGGTGGGGAGAAAGGTGACCGAAGGAGCGGTCGAAGAGAAAGGTCTTCAGCTGAGAGCTGAAACGAGGAAGAGAGGGGGTGGGGTTGGGGGTGCGTGGTGGGGGGGGGGGGGGGGGGGGAGGGTGAGATGAAGGGGGTGAGGAAGGGAGTTCCAGAGATATACAGTCTATTCTGTGAAGCGCTGTGAGACATCGCAAAGATTTGACAATGTGCCATATCAAACGCAAGCGTTGTTACGTTTGGCAAAGGAAAATTCCTCTGTGACGGTCTCCAGTCTGGTTCCTGAGCCAGGCGTGTGTTGGATTCCAGGTCACTGCCGATGACAGCACAGCCCAGCCCTGGCTCAGAGGCAGGTCCTGGAAATGCCTGCAAGTCTCTAGGGGAAGGGAGTCATCCCACTCAGCCCCTGTTAACCCTACAAGCCAAAGCACTAATGGGTATAGAGTGGTCTCAGCTGGACAAGCAGCAGGAAAGCTTGATGGATAGCTCGACACACCATTTCCACTGTGCAATTCCAGCCGAGGGAAATGGCTTTGCAAGAGACTCATTGTGTGAAAGACACAATTGTCTTATCTTGGCGACTGATCTGAACGCCCTTGATGACGGGGAGGGAGGAATTCCATCTCCGCGCAATCAATAGAGGAAGTTCTCTCTATGGTTTGGGGACAATCATTCAAGTCAGTAGTTTTGCAATCGCCTTATAAGGGAAAAAGGCCAATTCCGACCGGCACCAAGACGTCAACAGTCACTGTCAGGAGCAACCGTCTCCAGGCCAGAAAGAAGCAAGTTGGTGGAATGGAAATTTCTTCATCGTAACAATAGCTAATCATCCTTGCGTTGGACCCAGCGCTTTTCACATCTTCCAGACGTCTCAAAGCGCTTCGCAGAATATACCGAGAAGGGAAGTGACTGTACGTTTGTGGGCGAGACGCGGCAGCCGATTGCGCACAGCAGCGTCCCCCACAAACAGCCGTGGATTGCAAACAAACCTTTTTTTTTAGGGATTCTTATTAGTCGTATTATTATTATTATTCTTTTAGAACTAAGTTAGAGAGGTTTTTGTACAACTTTCCTGGGATAGTCGAGGGAGGGAGGGAGGGAGGGAGGGAGGGAGGGAGGGAGGGAGTCCTGAGAGATTGGCTTTGTGAACGGTGATGTGTGTGTTGGGGGTGGGAGGGAAGCAATACTAAAACGAGATTGAGTTAACGCCGCAACTTAGAGGAACATCAGAAGAGTCAGAGTCAGTCCAGCTTCCTGCAAGATTCTTTCCATGTGTCTATCTCCCAATCAAAATAACCTGCGTCCCTTTGGGTTGACAGGAAACGTCAACTTGAAGCCCTTACAGTTCCCTTGTTTCACTACCTGTGAGGGCCGTCTCTGTCGCAGATGCCAATCGCTCATTAACTAAACAAACCACACGAGTCTGCCCCACTTCCTATTCTCACCACTGCTTCCCATTCAAAGCAGCAATCCGGTCACTAGTGACTTGCAGCCAACTGCAGTTGGGGGGATTTGAGGAGGGGGGTGGAGGGGGGGGAGAGGGACTGATAAAATAAATAGGAAGAAATTATTTCTGCCGGTCTCTGAGTCGGGAACCAGAGGGCATCAATTTAAGATGATTATCGAAGAGAAGCAAGAGATTAAAGGATTTTTTTTACACACACACACACACACACAGACACACAGACACACACACACACACACACACAGGGTTATTAGGATATGGAACACGAGACCAAAATTGCTGGTTGAAGCTGAATGCATAATGGGTTTGGAAAGGGAGAATGGTCAAGTAGTGAAGAAGGAAAAAATATAAAATTGTATGTGTGTGGGCGAGGGGGTTGTGCGGAGGAGTGGGACTGCAGAGATGGTTCTTTCAAAGTGTCAGCAAAATACGCAGTCAGTATATTGTGAAGCACTTTAGGATATCTCAACAGTGTGATAAGGTTCTGTATTGGACAGGACGAAATGTTGGGCAACTTTCCTTACTCCCCACGCCTCTGATTATATTGCAATAAGTGGGAACCCGGTTTGTTAGTCGATTGGCAGTTCGTTTTTCCTGGGGGTAAAATAATCCCTTCCGATAAATAAATAAGAATAAGAATAGTTGAGTCACGCAATTCCACAACTGTTTGTGGGACACTGCTGTGCGCAGTTGGCTGCCATGTTTTCGCCACCAAATCCAGTCAATTCCCTTGACAGTGTATTCTGTGAAACTCTTTGAGAACGTCTCGAAGACGTGGTTAAGTGTTATATCGATCAGCGAGCATTATTATTATTATTATAACTTCCAAATGTCTTGAAAGACTTCACAGAGGTTTCTGTAAAGTTTGGTGGTCGCCTACCTGCAGGCGAAAGAGCAGCTAATATACTTTGAACGCTGCTAGCATTCGGTGTCTGGAATTGAGACTCACTGGAGGTGAAAGCTTTCGGGTAGGTTACACAGTGAGGCTTTACGAAGCACGTTTACATGTAGCGGGTAGAATCGATCAGTCACGTTGGTTACACACTGATTCAGCAGCAATATTTAATGTCAGCCGACTGTGTTCACTCTCTGCTCTAGGGCTCGGAATCATGTAACTGTAGCCAACAACTTCCAGTTAAAGTGACGATAATAATAATACTAATTAATAATTCCTGCATTTGATTTAGCGCTTTTCACAGCTCCCAGACGTCGCAAAGCGCTTCACGGAATGAACTGTGAAGTGAATTGACTACAGTCGTGGGCGAAATGCGACAAACAATTGTGCGCACAGCGGCGTCCTCCACAAACAGTCGTGGGTTGAAATTACCAATTTTTTTGGGGGGGAGGGATTATTATTAGGCCTTTGTAAGGTGAGTGCAGGAGTAACAAGGAGCAGAGGCCCTCTGAGGCCCTCTCAGTGGCTGAGGCCAATGGCTCCATCCATACAACCAGGGCAAAGGGAGGTTACACGATCATGATCCTTGCATCTGATATAGCGCCATATCACGTCTCAAAGCTCGTCACAGAATTTTCTGTACCGTGAATTGACTATATTTTGTAGGCCGAACACAGCAACTATATATGGCAGCCAAGGGTGGGGAGAGAGACCCAATCTCCCCCTCGCCACCACCGCCGTAGTTGAGGGGCTATTAGACCGAAGGCCAACTAAATGTTCGCGGAACTACCCACTAGTAAATTAGGCCAGACCAGGGAGTAGAGGGAGGATATGGGGAGACAATTGGGGGGAAAAAATAATTACACATTACTTTTTTAAAGGCAGGTTGCTAGATTGGTGGATCGCTTTCCAGGGTAAATAATTCCTACAAAAAAATGTTCTATGATGGTAAATCGGTCACTTTAATCCACAACTGTTTGTGAGACACTGCTGTGTGCAATTAACTGCCACGTTTCACCTACAAAATACACAGTCGATTCACTTTACAGTATCTTCAGTGAAGCGCTTTGGGACATCTCGAAGACTTGATGAGGCACTACATCAAGTGCAAGGATTATTGGTTTGTTCAATCCTTCCAAGCGCTGGTTAAACTTCAAATCGCTGTGTTTCCAAAGATGAGAGGCGATGTACGTACTTTGGAAATGCCAATGTTTGCGTGACAGGAATGGGATGTTATTGGGAGGAGAGACGCCGTCATGCTGTAGATGTGTCCGTTACTGGTGTTGGGTGTGGGAGCACATTCCCAGGAGCATAATCAGTCTGTGTGTGTGGGAGTGTGTTTATGTGTGTGTGTGTGTGGATGTATGTGAGGTGCCCAATACCCACAGGCCTGTCCAGGAGAGAGGCACAGATCTGCCTGCCTGCCAAGGTCCGACAATAGGCTCCTAGACTTTGGCTAACCGGAGAGGAGCAAATACTTAAATTGTGTCTCAATTTGGAAGCAAATTTCTCGAGAAAAATTGACGAGAAAAATTGAGGAGAATTGACGAGAAGCAGCTTCTGAATGAAGACTGAATTTTAAGGATTTCCTACAAGTCTGTGTTGCAGGATGTGGACTCCTGTAGCTCAGTGGTTCAGAGCACTCGCAAGCGAGAGACCTCGGTTCGATTCACGTGCAGGCCGAAACCTTGGGCAAGTTTCCTTACTTCACATGCCTCTGTCCACCTAGCAGTAAGTAGGAACCCAGTTGTTAATCAAATGGCGAATCACTTTTCCAGCGGTGATACGTCTTCAAGACATCTCATAGTGGTTCGCAGAATATACCATAAAGTGAATTCACTGTGTATTTTGTGGGCGAAACACAGCAGACAACTGCACACAGCAGTGTCCTACAAACAATGATGGATTGAGTGACCAATTTATTATTATTAACAACAACAACTTTGATTTGTATAGAGCCCTCCACGTCGGACGGCGTCTCAGAGCGCTTCACAGTAATGGATCCCGGGACCGAGCCGGGGTGGGGGGGGGGGGGGGGGCAGGGGGTAGAAAGGTGACCAAAGGCGCGGTCGAAGATAAAACGTCTTCAGCTGGGACTTGAAACTGGGAAGAGAGAGGGGGTGAGGCGGAGAGAGTGAGGAAGGGAATTCCAGAGCCTCGGGGCGTAGTGGCTGAAGACACGGCCGACAAGGAATTATTACCCCCAGAAAAGCGATCTGTCAATCGATCAAGAACTGGGTGGGTTCCTGCTCACTGCTAAAAACGAACTGAGAGTGTGTGTGTGGAGGAAGGATATCTGCTGGATGTCTTGCTCTGCTTGAGAAACCAGGTCCTCTTGCTCTTGTAAGGCGAGTGCTCTAACCACTGAGCTGCAGAACCCCATTCCACTTAACGAGTTCACTCTCCCATGGACCACGGCATTGAGGAATGAGAGACCCTCGAGATTTAAATGCTCTTTTCAGCCACCCACTAACCCTACCCCCCCACCCCCCCCACTCGCCCACCGTCACCACAGACTGAATTCCCCTACATTCCTTTTGAACTCTAAGCCTCTCTCCGTGCCCTTGGCTTCCCTTTCGCTTCCCCTTTTCGATCCGAGTCCGTTTTCCGATTCGCTGTTTCGCTCCCGCCCGGATGCCGTTCCCTCCTCGGGTGAGGCTCGCAGCCCACATTCCACCGGCCTTAATCTCCGGGAAAGTTCACCAGGAACTCTATGTGGAAAATGTGCCCCGAGCCTTGTAAAGGTTTAGGATAATGATACACTATCATAAAATCCCTCAATCGCTTGGTAGCCGATTGCAAGACATTGCTTGTCTTGCAAAATTACAGGCAGATCGCAGTACCATTCACCAGTTCTGGGAAACGGTCCATCGGAGTCCTCTGACTCAATGGTTAGAGCATTGGAAGTGAGAGGAATTTGGGATCGAATCCCAGGCGGAGTCAAAACGTAAGGCAGCTTTCTTTACTCCACTCGCCTCTGTTGACTGAGCAGTAAATAGCAACCTGGACGTCAGTCGATTGGCGGTTCCCTGTTCCTGGGTGGGGGGGGGGGGGGGGGGGTAATAATCCCTTCAATAATCTTTTTAAAATTAGAATTTGTTGACTCAGTCCATGACTGTTTGTGGGACACTGTTGTGTGTTATTGGCTGCCTCATTTCGCCCATACCACACAGTTGATTCGCTTTACAGTCTATTCTGTGAAGCGCTTCGAGTTGTGTGACAAAGTGAAAAGCGCTATATCAAATGCAAGGATTATTAATATAGACGTTTCGATGGCATGATAAGGTACTATATCGAATGCAAGGATTATTATTAAATAAAATATTCCACGAGTATTTTTTTATTAAAAATAAATATCTGGAATGAAAGGCTTGAACTCTCGAGAGCAGCTTTCGTGACTTACTGAACAGAAGATCGGGTGAGTGTGTCCGCAAAGTAGATCTGACATCTTCCCCAGACTTGAAGCCGTGGCGGGCGAGCAGAATCCAGTCATCGTGGGGCTGAAAAATACAAGCACAGGTTTACACACGGATATACTTCTGTAGCTCAGTGGTTAGAACACTCACCTTTCAAGGGTTCGATTCCCAGGCTGGGCGAAACATTGGGCACGTTTTCTCACTACGTTTGCCTCTGTTTACCTTGCAGAAAGCAGGAACCCGGTTGTCAGTTGGATTGTTTTTTTTGGGGGTGGTGGTTAATAATTCATTAAAAAATTTACATGCTGTGAAACACTTCAGTGATAAACTGATATCAAATCAAAAATGATTATTATGATAATAATGCTTCAGGTGGGAGGGTGAGTGGAAGGATGGATGGGCAGGTCATAATTCACAAGCCTCTGTGCATATTTACACAGCTATATATGCAGTATATATATATATATATATAATCTTTGAGGACTTGCATGTCCAAATTATTTGCGCTTTTCGACATTTCATTATTGTTTGGGAAGGAATTACAAAATGGCAACGTGTTCATTATTGGTCTGGCTGACCCAACACAGAAAACAAGCTCGAAATGACCTCCAAAGAGTGATTTATACTGTAATAAGATAATAACAATTTGCGGGAAGAACGCGGCAATCAATTGCGCAGTCAATTGCCCCACAAACAGTCCTGGATTGAGTGACCAAATTATTCATTTTTTTCAAAGGATTATGTATTCCTCCGTATTAAATGCGATCGTACATTTTAAGAGAGAGCGTGGCTTCACAGGCTAAGATGGGAAGGAATTCCATGCTGTAATATCTATGGACAGAGCAACTAAGAAAGAAAGTGTTGGCATTAGGTTTACAGTTGTCTGAATTCTCACACCCAGTCTAGCTCACCCTTAGCAGTCAGGCTTTCAGCCTCTCGGTCCCTACCCTCTGGAACTCAATCCCAGAGACCCTCCATCTCGTTACCTCCCTTGCCTCCGTCAAGGCCCATCTCGAAACCCTCCTCTTTGACCATGTCTCCTACCCCCACCTCCCCTGCCCTCCTAGGCCTTCCACGATACCTGTCCAGTGCGCTGGGACGTCCTCAAACAAAGGCACTGCGTGAATGCCACTTGTTGTTGTAAATGGATCTACGACAGCAACTTGCATATATCCCCCCTCTTCAACTATGGTCAGAGTCAGGCTCCGTTACTTCTAAGCGCTCTGAGTCGCTTCTAAAGTGCAAGTTGTTGTTGTTGTTGTTGTACTCGCACCCTTCACACAGGCTAGTGACCCTGAGCTCAAGGCTTCAGTAAAATATTGACATCGGCCCGACGAGACTCGGGAACATTTGGGTTCCTCCTGGGATTCAGGCCGGGAGGTGACACCGAGAAAGGCAGGTACAATAAATGACGCGTAACAATGTGCGTCGAAAGCCACGCGCGAGGACGGATTTGCACAAAGAAAGGTCCCGTTTAAATGAGACTCTGCCAGTGGGAGCTGAGTAATTTGCTGAGAAACGGTGCCCCACGAGAAACGTCAGCGAGGTAATGCGATCTGGTGAGAGGCACATTGTAGAATAATCGTCAGGAAACGTTTGGATGCACTGAACAATGGTGAACTGTCACTAACATGACACCATTCTAATATAAGCCCAATGTATTTTTAGTTCTGTGGGAATTACTGGCTGGTGAAAACGAGAAGTTTTTTTTTATATCGTGGCAACGGTTCGTGCAGCTCGAATAACAATAATCCTGTCGTATCCTATCAATGCCTTATCGAGCCATCGAGATGTCCCAAAGCGCGTTGCAGATTATACCGTAAAGTGAATTAACCGTGGATTTTGTGGGCGAGTCCACAAAAGTCCCATTATTATTCCAGGAGAAGCAAAAATCAACTGACAACCGGGTTCCTATTCACTGGTCGGTAAAGAGAGGGTTTGTGGAATAAGGAAACCGGCCTAATAATAATGCTTGCATTTGACGTAGAGCTTTTCCCGTCCGTCTTCGAGACGTCTCAAAGCGTTTCACAGAATATACTGTCAAGTGAATTGACTGTATATCTGTGGGTGAAACCTGGCAGTCAATTGCGCACAGCGGAATTCCCCCCGCAAACAATCGTAGATTGAAGCGACCAATTTATGATTGTTTCTTGTTCTCGAGGGATTATTAATATTTTTATTCTATTGTTGTGAGGCCTGTGGAATAAGGAGGCTTGCCCAAGGTTTCGCCTGCCTGGGAATCGAACCCGGGTCGTCTCGCTTGAGAGGCGAGTGCTCTAACCAGCACGCGACAGGACTCCACGTATACTGTGTATATATATATATATATATACAGCATACGTATATATATATATTATATATACACATAAGTCATGTAGAGAAACAAGAACCCCCCACCAACCCCCCCACACACAAACACACATACACACACCCTTGCTACTTCCGCCCCCAGTCTATCCAGACAAGATTGCTCAATGTGAACCGAACACAATTGAATCTGAAGGGGTCACACCCAGAACTCTGCCTTATCTTTACCTTCCAGGGGCCGGTTGGCCATGGAGTCAGGGCCGACATTCCAAGCCCATTAGCGACTTCCAGGATTCCTGTGTGTTTTTGTTTCTTTTTATCACGGCCTCGCGCTTCCCAGGGGGGCTGGTGTACATTTCCTATTCCCACGTCAGCAGTCCTAGCAGCCCCTGTACGTAAGAGGCCCACTTTAGTGCCTTACATATCTCTCCACTCCACTGCACCCCCCCACCCACCCAACTACCTCTCTGACCTCCTCTCTCTCCCCCCCAACGCGCACTCGTTGCCTTCATTCCTCCGGTTCTGGTCTCCTCCTTGTCCTGCCCGAATCCTTCGCTCCACTATCGGTGGCCGTGCCTTCAGCCACCACGCCCCGAAACTCTCACTCCCTTCGCCTCGCCCCAGTCTTCCTAGTTTTAGGTCTCACCTAAAAGACCTTTCTTTTCCACCGGGCATTCAGTCACCTTTCTCCCCCCCTTCCCCCTGGCTCGGGCCTGGGATCCGTTATTGTGAAGCGCTCTGAGACGCTGTCCAGTATGGAGGGCACTCTATAAATCGAAGTTTTTGTTGTTGTTGCAGTACAATAGTAGTTCAACTTGCCTTTATAATAATAGATTAATAATAATCCTTGTGTTTGATATAGTTCCTTATCACGTCGTCGAGGCCTCTCAAAGCCCTTCACAAAATACAAAGTCAATTCACAAGACAGAGCTTCAGCGAAGCACCTTGAGACATCTTCAAGACGTGATAGGGAGGGACATCAAATGCAAGGATTATTACTATAATGTACTGTAAAATGAATTGACTGTGTATTTTGTAGGTGAAACCCAGCAGCCAAATGCGCACAGCAGTGTCCCACAAACAGTCGTGGATTGAGTGACAACATTATCGTTGACGTGTTTTCTAAGGGAATCATTACCTCCGGGAAAGCAACTAGCAACCAGGTTGGCATTTACTGCTAGGTAAACAGAAGCAAAGAAACTTGCCTCACGTTTTGCCCTGCCTGGGATTCGAATGCGGGTTCTCTCACTTGTGAGGCAAGCACTCTAACCACTACCTACACCATAATCTAATCCCAATCCCTGCACCTTTACTTCGCTTCAAATTCTTAACCAAGTCTGCCTGTGTTCATGCCATTTAATAATATTAATAATAATAACAACAACAACAAAATTAAACTGGACAGTCACTGTTTCAGACCCAAGATGGGGACGGGAAGGGGAGGGAAGGGGAGAGGGATTAGGAGTTCTCATAGGACCATCGAAGAGGAGAATCTTGAGGAGAGACTTGAAGGGGACCAGGGAGGGGGCGAGGAGGAGGGTCTGTGGGATGGAGTTCCAGAGGTTGGAGGCAAAGTGGCTAAAGGCTCGCCCACTAATGGTGGGGCAGATGGGGGCGAGGGACGCGGAACAGGCCAGAGTCTGCTGAACGGAGGGGGCAGGCAAGTTGGTAAAGGGGTTAGAAGGTCGTGGATGTAGGGTAAGAAGAAGAATAATCCTTGCATTTGATTTAGTGCCTTTATCACATCTCCAAGATGTCTCAAAGCACTTCATGGAATATACTGTAAAGTGAGTTGACTATATATTTTTGGGCAAAATGCGGCAGCCGATTGCACACAGCGGTGGCCCAGAAATAATTGTGGATTTGAAAATGACCAAATTAGATTACCGGTATATATTCGTTGTGATAAATAGTTTTTGGAAGAAAGGATTATACAACAACAACTCCAATTTATATCGGGGCCTCACTCCACGCTGGATGGTGTCTCAGAGCGCTTCACAAGAACGGATCCCAGGGACCGAGCTAGTGGGGGACAGGGGGGGAGAAAGGTGACCGAAGGCACGGTCGAAGAGAAAGGTCTTTAGCTGGGACCTGAAACTGGGAAGAGAGGGGGCGAGGCGAAGGGAGCGAAGGAGGGAGTTCCAGAGCCTCGCGGTGTAGTGGCTGAAGGCACGGCCGCCGGGGGTGGAGTGGGGGGGTATTCGGGGGACACGGAGGCAGGGGGATCAAGCTGGAGTTTTCCAGAGATTACCCCACCGGGAAAAGGAGATCGGATGTACGACTGTCAATATCCCTGAGACCATCCTGTCAGGGAAGTGGTTTGAAAGGCGCTGTATAAATGCAAGTTTGGACTGATTGATTGAATGAATGCCCTCACCTCCCATCCTGCACAGGAAGGACGTTTGTGTGTATCTGAGGTGGTTCCTGGAAGTGAGATTGCCTTGAATGGAAATAAACGTGACTTTGCAAGACTGCATCCTGATCTACCCCTCGCATATGTGTCCCATCCTGACCATTATGTCGTCAGTCGCACCCGATAGATTGCATTAATAATAACTGCCTCTACATACACTTCCTCCTGTATATGAATAGTCCATAGATAGACAATTTCCATTTTGGTTTACTGGACAATTCAACTGCATCAAGATAAAAAAAAAGTTGATTTCATTTGTTTTAACCCCAATTTTTCCCGCCAACATTTCCCGCTCGTCGCGCTATTATATTTTATTTTGACTTTGAATGCCTTTCTCAATTCCAATTTAGAATTTCGTGTGAAGCAGTCCATTGAAAGAAAAGTCATCATTTTTAGTCCCCGTTTGCGCAATTGGCAGCTGTGTTTCACCCACAAAATATACAGCCAATTCACTTTACGATATATTCTGTGAAACACTATATTAATAATAATAATAATCCTTGCATTTGATGTCGTGCTTTTCGCATCTTATCGACGTCTCAAAGCGCTTCACAAAATGGACTGTAAAGTGACTGTATATTTGTAGGCGAAACGCGGCAGCCAATTGCGCACAGCAGTGTCCCTCACACACAGTCGTGGATTGAAAATGACCGATTTTTTTTATTATTGTGGGTTTTGGGGCCGGATTATTATTAGGCGCGTGCGTGTATGTGTGTGTGTGTGTGTGTGTGCGTGTGCGTGTGTTTGTGTGAGGAGTAAGGAAACTTGCCCAAGGTTTCACCCTGACCTGCCCAGATTCGAACACAGGCCTCACGCTTGAAAGGCGAGTGGCTCTAACCACTGATAATGCTCTACATCAAATCCGAGGATTATCATTGTATGAATTTACATTTACCAAAAACAGTTCCAGATTTGTTCCTGGGGTGAGCTTTGTCTATTGATATTTATTTGTGGAGCTCCTGTAGCTCACTCGCATTACAAGTGTGAGACCTTTACAAGTGTGAGACACACACACACACACACACACGCCTAATAATAATCCTTCCCAAAAAAACACAATAATAAAATTGGTAATTTTCAATCCACGGCTGTTTGTGGGGGACGCTGCTGCGCGCAATTGGCTGCCGCGTTTCACCCACAAATCTATACAGTCGATTCACTTTACAGTACATTCTGTGAAGCGCTTTGAGACGTTGATAAGATGTGAAAAGCGCTACATCAAATGCAAGGGTTATTATTATTATATTATTATTAGATATTTTATTCAGTGAAATCAAACAGTGTTGAAACTTGTTGCAAAAAAGTCGCACAAGTGATGAAACGATCTTGATCAGGGATGCAATGTACATAACTCTCATGAGAGGCTGTGCTGCTCGGATGGGACACACTGTACAGAGCAGTTATTTGCTCTTTATCTTTCTCTTACTGCCGTCTGTTCTGCTTGAAATTTAAAATTCCTGCTGAAAGTCACCGAAATAAAAAGTGCAATATTAACCGTACAGTCAATGTGCAGCTTCCAAGGGTCAGCCTGGCTCAGTTGGTAACACACTTCGCTCAGGGTCACTAAGTTATAACAAACAAGAAATAAGAATAACAAGAATAATCCTTGCATTTTGACATATAGAGCTTTTCACATCTTCTAGACGTCTCAAAGCGCTTCACAGAATGTGTTGTAAAGCGAATTGACTGTATAATTGTGGGTGAAAGGTTGCACACAGCAACGTCCCCCACAAACAGTCGTGGATTAAAATGACAGATTTTTATCATTGTGGTTTTTTTGGGGACGGATTAATATTATTAGGCGTGTGTGCGGAGTACGGAAACTCGCCCCGACCTGCCTGGATTCGAACACAGGTCTCTCACGCTCTTAAGGCGAGCGCTCTAACCACTGAACTACGGGACTCCTTGCGTTTGGTGCAGCAGCCTGACCACATCTCAAAGCCTCTTCACGGGATATATTTAAAGTGAATTGACTGTTTATTTTAATGGGCGAAACACAGCAGCCAGTGGCGCACAGTGGTGTCCCTCAATGAGCCACAAAGTGAGTGAACCATTTCATTTGGGGGAATTGTTGGCCAGAACGAGTAAGAGGGAGAGAAACTCCCTTCTCTTTGCGAACCGTGCCATGGATCTTTAATATCCACTTGAACATAATGACCAATTTAGTATTTTTTTTCTTGAGGGAGTATTATCAGGCGTGTGGAGTAAGAAAACTTACTCAAGGTTTCGCGCTGCTTTCATCATGTCCAGGCTCGATTAAAGCCGATGCCCTGCCTGCCAGCCTTCACAACTCCTCCCTCCCTTAGGCTGCGGATCATCCAGAGGTCTACAGCCTGTGTCCTCTACCCCTCCAAGCTCCGTGACCCATTTCCCCATTTCTCAACCTACTCCATTGGCTCCCCGTCACCCAGAGAATTCAATTCAAGATCCTGGTCCTCACATTCAAAGCCCATCCATGGCCTCACCCTAGCCCCGTGACCTCCTAACCCCTTACCAACCTGCCTTCTCTCTATACTGAGTGAGCTCAGGTCCATGTCCCCGACCCACAAGCCCCAATATTGGCATTGGAGCCTTCAGCCACTCTGCCCCTAACCTCTGGAATTCCATCCCGCAGTCCCTCCGTCTCACCCCCTCCCTCGCCTCCATCAAATCCCGTCTCAAGAACCACCTCCTCGATGGTCCCATCGGTCACCCCATTTCCCTCTTTTCCCTCCACCCTCCGCGATCCCAACCTCAGCTCGGGTCTGAAACATTGACTGTCCAGGGCCTTGGGGACGTCCTCCCGATGTGAAAGGCAATATACAAATGTAATTTTACTTGTTGTTGCGGAGGGAGCAGACAGGTTTGTGGGGGGGTTAAGAAGTCACAGAGGTCGGGTGTGACAAGGCCATGGAGGGCTTTAAAGGTGAGGACCAGGATCTTGAACTGAGTCCTCTGAATTATGGTAAGCCAGTGGAGGCAGACGAGAATAGGGGTGAAAGGGTCACGGAGTTTGGTGTGGGAGAGGGCACGGGCTGCAGGTTTCTGAATGATCTGCGGCCTAAGGAGGGAGGTGTTGGCAAGGCCAACAAAGAGGGCATTAGTATAGTCAAGCCTGGACATGATGAAGGCATCACTGAGAGCTCACCATCATAACATTTAGACATTCGTCTATCAAAGCCGGATAAAGGATTCTTTTTGTGCATTTGGTATCTGAGGAACCTGTGAATATTGGAAAGAGTTCTACTTGTGCACCCTCTGTGACGGTCTCCAGTCTGGTTCCTGAGCTAGGCAGGTCCACAGCATTCCAGAACCACTGATGACCAGAACACCAACATGAAAATTACATTTGTGACAAGATTACATTGATAGAGCTCCTTTAAGGGGTTAATGTGATTTGTGATTGTTTTCCACCACACGTAAATACAGGAATTGGCTGAATCCAATGTTTTGACCAAATGTTCACTGGGGAGGGAGGCTACACATTCCAGTGTTAATGTACTACCCTCGCTCAGCAGTGAGGGAGTCATTAGCAGCATTATGGACCCAGATCAAAGGGTTGTTTGAGGAACACCCTTCATCTGTTCTGTGAAACCCTGGCTCACGCGACAGGGACGTGCCAGAGATATGAAACATTGCCAGAATGTCCAAGCAATCTGGGGATCTTGTATCTCAGTGATTAGAGCTCTTGTGGTGCTCAGTGTGGTTAGAGCACTCGCATTACAGGCGTGAGACCTGTGTTTGAATCCAGGCAGGTCAGGGCGAAACCTTGGCCAAGTTTCCTTACTGCACACACACACACACGCACACATGCACACACGCATACACGCACACACGCACACACGCACACACGCATGCCTAATAATAATCCTTCCACAAAACAAAACACAATAATAAAATTGGTCATTTCAACCCACGGCTGTTTGTGGGGGACGCTGCTGTGCGCAATCGGCTGCCGCTTTTCGCCCACAAATATACAGTCACTTCACTTTACAGTATATTCTGTGAAGCGCTTTGAGACGTCGATAAGATGTGAAACGCGCTGTATCAATGCAAGGAGTATTATTATTATTATATATTATTATAGAGCACCTTCCCTGGGTTAGATTCTTGGGGAGGGTGAAACCTCAGGCCAGTTTCCTTACTCCACATGCCTCTGTTTACCTCAGTATATAAAAAAATAGAAACCCAGCTGTTGTGCAATTGGCGGATCATTTTCCGGTAGTAATAATTTATTCTGCAAAAATAAAAAATAAATAAATTGGTCACTTCAATCCATGACTGTTTGTGGGACGCTGCTGTGTGCAATTGGCTGCCACGTTAAACCCACAAAATATACACTTAATTCACTTTAAAGTACATTCTGTGTAGTGCATTGAGATGCCTCAAAGACTGGTAAGACGCAATATCAAATTCAAGGATTATTATTATATTAATATGAAATATACCTACAGCCCATTAATCGCTAACTCAAATGACACATGTACAGAAACGGCACATAGCAGCTATCATGTGTTATTAGAGACAAGTAATAAAATATAATGTAATAAAATCTAACATAATATAATAAAATATAATAAAATATAATATAACAATATATAACATAATATAATGAAATATAACATAATATAATACAATATAATAAAATATAATAAGGAGCAATATGAAATGGAAGAATATATTATTATTATAGCTCCCAGTGAAGTCCTGTAGCTCAGTGGTGAGAGCGTTCACCTGGTTGATTCCTGGCAGTGAGAAACACTGAGCAAGATTCTTTACTCCACAAGCCTCGCAAGTGAGCGAGGACCCGGGTTGAACTCCCAGGTAAGGGAAAGTTTCCTTACTCCACACGCCTCTGTTTATCTAGCGGTATGTAGGAGCCCGGTTGCTAGTCATTTGGCAGATCATTTTTCCGGGGGTGGGGAGATGGGGTAATCATTCTTTCCCCCCCCAAAAAATGGTGTCACTTCAACCCATGACTGTTTGTGGGAGACTGCTGTCTGTCGTGTTCTCCTCACAGAATATACAGTCACTCCATTTTATAGTATATTACAGTACATTCTGCGAAACGCTTTAAGACGTCTCTTCAAGACGCCATAAGCCGCGATATCGAGTACAAGGATTGCTATTATAATGACTCTTAACATCGCTGGCAGTGAATGGTTCATGTGTCTTTGTTATGTCCAGGCTGCAAAGCCAGCGAGTTAAACTCACAGAAGTTGGAATCAAACTACTTACGTTTGACGCCTGTGATCGGGAGGTGAGCTCTGAGGCCCTCTCTTCCAGCGCTCGCTGCCCTTTCTGAGGGGGATGGAGTGTTTACCAACTCCTTAAATAACCTTATCTTATCACAAGCCACTTATCGTGACTTCCTGTAGCTGGGAAGCGACTCGATGCCCCCCGGCGGTGGAGGAGGCAGTAGATTCCCTGGCCAGGCAGGGCAGGGCAGGCAGCCAGGCACGCGGGCAGGCAGATACGCAGGCAGGAACGCAGGCAGATATGCAGGCAGGCTGGCAAAGAGGCAGGGAGTAGGGACAGCAGGGGGCAAGAACAGAAACGACAGCAGCAAATTGCATTCATATAACATTTGAAAAAATCTGTTTCCAGTAAAATCATATTTTTAAAGATATGATTCTGTGACATTTTGAAATATATTTTAAAATATTAGCGGAACACTGAGCGGGCGGGAGAGGAGATCCCTTCATTGTGGAGGGTGTGAGGGCGGGGGGGGGGAGGGGGAGGGGGCAGTAAGATTTCCCAAGGTGAAATTGTTGGGATGAAATACCACGTTATAAATTTTGTTCCCCTTACAATATGAATTTATATTTTGGCCGACTGCGCAGTAGCTGAAACAATCTGTCAGAGATCCATTTCACCGCATCACTCCATCATGTTGTAGAAGACACACTGAAAAGATAACTCACTCACTCACTCACTCACTCACTCACTCACTCACTCACTCACTCACTCACTCACTCACTCACTCACTCACTCACTCACTCACTCACTCACTCACTCACTCACTCACTCACTCACTCACTCACTCACTCACTCACTCACTCACTCACTCACTCACTCACTCACTCACTCACTCACTCACTCACTCACTCACTCACTCACTCACTCACTCACTCACTCACTCACTCACTCACTCACTCACTCACTCACTCACTCACTCACTCACTCACTCACTCACTCACTCACTCACTCACTCACTCACTCACTCACTCACTCACTCACTCACTCAATCAATCAATCAATCAAACTTACATTTATCTCGCGCCTTTCACGTCGAGAGGACGTCCCTAGGCGTTGAAACGATACGAGCAGTGTTTGGTACAGAGGTGTACAATGCATTTTTTTTTCCAATCGCAGGCGTATTCCATGCCAGGCATTACACAGCCAGTCACAGATGTTTGCAACGTAGATGGTGAGAAACTGTTTTAAAAAATGTTTAAGCCGCAGCCCTTTCCACCAAAATGTACAGACCAACAGTGTCCACTGTTTGCCCAGTGAAGGCCTGTAGCATAATGGTTAGAGCACTCACCTCACTCACCTCGCAAGCCTGGATTCGATTCCAGGGACGGGGGAGAAACCTCGGGCAACTCTCTTTACTTCACACACCAGCAGCAAGTAGGCACTTGTCTGTTAAACAACTGTACACACACTGTACGCACACTCGGACTGTCTCACACACACACTGCACACACCGAGAGACACTGTCACACACACACACAGTGAGAGACACGATGACACACACACCCACACACTGTACACACTGAGACACTGTTGTACACACTGAGACGCACTGTCTTACACACACACTGAGAGACGTTATGACACACACACACACACACTGTACACACTGAGACACACTGTCACACACTGAGACGCATTCTGTCACGTACACAGAACACACTCAGGCAACTCTTTCGCAGCTCTGTACACACTGAGACACACGGTGTCACACGCACACTGTACTCAATGAGACCCACTGTCACACACATTTGCACGACCCTGTGCAAACACACTGCACATGCTGAGACACACACACACACACACACTGAGACACACGTTGTCACACACACACACACACACACACACTCTGTGTCAGACACACTGACACAAACACACACACACACCTGGAGACCGACTGGCAAATCACTTGATGAGTTTAATAATACCTTTTAAAAAAAATTGCTGGATCCTGCTCTACCCAATCGGCTGCGGCTTTTCGCCCACAAAATATTCAATCAATTCGCTTAACGGCATAATCTGTGAAGCGCTTTGGGACATCGCGGGACACTCGATAAAGCGCCTTTCGCATCTCATCTTCACGTCCCAGAGAGCTTCGCAGAATATACTGTAAAGCGAATCGACTGTATATATATTTGTGGGCGAAAACACGATGGCGGGGTGTGACATATGAGCTTTCGTGATGGTCTCAAGTGAAATTGCACCTCGTCTTAATTTGTGAGGACTTGTTTTGTCTTCGAACTGGGCAGGAGAAATTTCTCACATCAAGTCGAAATTGGTGGTGGTGGGGCCGGGGGGCTATATTGGGGAGAACGCTTTGTAGGGGGATTTATTAGAGGCGTTGGCATCAGAATCGAACTCGAGGCAGACACATTGATGCCCTGTGGTTGGTGACTTTAATGAACACACTTCAAGAACAAGGGTTCAGCTTCCCAGGCGCTCCTCGCATCGTCCTTAGTCTTCGCCGCGAAGAGTGGGAGACCGTATCTCCTCCAGAGCTCGGGTCAGGGTGGGACTGCAATGCAAGAGGAAAGAACCGTTTACTGAGATAAACATCCTCTCCTGTCTCAAACTGGTTTAAACATCCAGAAAGAGGAAGTGGGTCAAAGTAATTAACGTGCAAGTCCCAGTTTACAGGAATTCCCCCCCCCCCCCCCACCCCCTCTCCTATACCGGTTGCTGGTGTTATTCTTTGTTCAGACTCAGACCCCCACAAACCGTTGAACTCTGTGGGTCATTGTTGCAAGGAGAGGGACGCAAAAGGCGCTAAACCAAACACAGTTTGTTGCTGGGGGTAGACCCCGATTTACGACAGGGTTGCGTTCCTGAAAAAAGTCACGCAAATCGAAACGTCGTAAATCCAAACGCGGTTTCCCATTCGGTCCCACGCGATGCACTGCGTACTGCGCGTGCGAAAAAAAAGACGCGCCAAATTTTTTGGGGTCGTTCAAAACGAAACCAAATGTCGTATATTGACTGAAAAGGTGTTAAAAAAAATGCGCGTTAAACCGAAACAGTGTAAATAGAAACGTTGTAAATAGGGGGATACCTGTATTGTTGGATTTGGTATTTCAGCGGTACATTATCTACGTGTTCTCTGCACGGTGAATAAAGGGGTTGGGATGAGAGCGGGCAGACAGGTAGGAAGGCAGCTGTAGGCACGGTTGAAACGAAAGGTCTTGAGTTCGGGCATTGAAGGACGCAAGGGAGGGAGCAAGGCGAAGGGATTATGGGATGGAGTTTATGGGGTGGCGAGGCAAAGGGAGTGAGGAAGGGATTTCCAGAGCCTCGGGGCGTAATGGCTGAAGCCACGGCCGCCGGGGGTGGAGCGGAGTATTCGGGGGGGGGACATCGAGGAGGCCAGATCTGGTGGAGCGAAGGCAACGGGTGCTGGTTTGAGGAGAGAGGAGATCAGAGAGATGGGGGGGTGCAGAGGAGTGGAAGGATTTGAAAACCAGGGTGAGGATCTCGAAATCGATCCTCTTCGGGACAGGGAGCCAGTGAAGCCTGGCAAGGACTGGGGGTTAACGGGGGAGCGAAGCTTGGTGCGGGTGAGAATGATACAATGAGAAGGTATACAATGCCCAGTTCTAAGTGAATGTTGGTGTATTTAAAATTTAAAGTTGAATTGCATTAAATTTAGGGACGCTGCTGTGTGCAATTGGCTATCCACCAAATACACATTCAATCCACTTTACAAATATATAGTCGAGTGCCTCAACGATGTAACAAGGTGCTATCTCAAACGCAAGGATTATTATTATTAAACACTGGTAATACTTATATAGAGTACATGCCCTTGTGGAATATAAAACTCATTTCACAGTATATTCTGTGAAGCGCTTTGAGACGTCTTAGAAGCCGTGAAGAGCGATACATCAATTGCAAGGATTGATATTATTAAATTACCAATTTCTGCCAGCCCAAGTATAGACTCCTGCCAGACTCCTCGCACAGTTACCAATGCTCACGTTGATAACATCACAGCTTCACTGGTGAGGACGATGTTGACGAAGTTTACAAACCGCGAGTGGAATTTCGTGGTTTGTGAATTTTTTTGTGTAACTTTTTAAAAAAAAACAAGCCTGTCCAGTCGACGAACCAACCAACAAAACACTCACTCAAAGCCACTGAACTAACTAACATAAAGGTCACTTTGGTCTGGTCACATGTCGTCGCTGAAAATTGGTTTGACTTTACTTACGCACTGCAAAGTGAAAGACTTTACAGTCTGTATTTCACCGCCACCTACTGTCCAAATGAAAGTATAACCTTTTATTGGTCTTCTACCATTCCAAACTGATCCCAAACTCTCGCCCTGTAGCTGGTACGCAAGCGAGAGACCCGGGTTCGATTCCAGGCAGGTCAGGGCGGAAACGTGAGGCAAGTTTCCTAACTCCGCACGCCCACAACAACAACAAAATTACATTTATAGAACGGCTTTCACGTCGGGAGGATGTCCCATGGGGCTGAACAGTTGGGTAGGGACCCGAGCAGTGGGTGGTGGGGTAGTTGGGGGGGTGGGTGGTGGGGGGTGGTCAGGGTAGGGTCGGGGGAAAAGAGAGTTGGAGAGGGCGAAGACTTAGGATAATCCCTCAATAAAAAAATGTGTTAAATGTTTTCAATTTCAATAACTTTCAATCCACAACTGTATGTGGGGACGCTGCTGTTGGCTGCTACGTTTTGCCCATAAATATACAGTCAATTCGCTTTAAAATATACCCTGTGAAGCGTTTTAAGTCATCTACAGGATGTGAAAAGCACTATATCAAATGCAAGAATTATTAATATTACCGTTCGCGGTACGTTTGATCACAACCATTTTGTTGTGTTTTATTATCAGACAGCCGACCGATTTGGTACGATGATATCTCTTCGGCAAGTTTCTTCGCTTTCCGTGGAGAATAATCCCCTCCAACACGATTCATTTGATCCATGATTGTGGAATGCTGCTGTGCGCGATCGGCTACCACATTTCTCCCCGAAACCCAACCTTACGGTGTATTCTGTGAAGCATTTCAAGGCGTCTCAATGACGTGATAGCAACAACAACAACAACAACTTTGATTTACATTGCGCTTTCCACGCCGGGCGGTGTCTCAGAGCGTTTACGATAAGGCAGACGGCATCAAATGCGAGGATCAGTATTGTTGTTATTATTCAAGGCATCGAAATCCTGTTACATAAACCACAAATATACAGTCGGTTTCCCTGCTCTCCTTCCCCCCTCCCCTGACCCCTCCCCTGGCCATATTTCCCCCCTTTCTCCCCTGACCTCACTTCCACGACTGTTTGTGGGACGCTGCTGTGCGCAGTTTGGCTGCCGATTTTCGCCCACAAATATACAGTCAATTCTCCTACTTTCCTCTCCTTCCCCCAACCCCTCCCCCCCCCCCCCCCCCCCCCCAGCCGCTCTGATCCCTACCTGACTGTTCAGTTCCTTGGGATGTGAAAGGCGCTACATAAATGTAATTATTGATTGATTGATTGATTGATAAATGATACTAATCCTTGCATTTGGTACAGTGCTTTATTGCGCAGTGCATATTTTGAATATAGCGGTCGTATTTTGCGCGTCCTTTTTGTCCATACGCACAGTCCATAGCTTATTCGGGGGTAAACCCAAGCGTTTGAACTAGCTAATAGCATGTCGCCACATCATCGTTTAAAAGCAGCTGATTTTGAATCGACACCACGCCACGTCAACATTACAGTAATTTCCAAACATTCCCGAGCAACTTCCAGCGATTTACAGCCTCTACCTCGTTTATGGCAAGTCGGGAAAGAGAGCAATAAGTGAAATGAGCAGCGGTAATACCTCTAGCGGCCAGAAACCCTGCAAAGTCATCACTTTAAATACCAAATTGGAGGTGATAAAGCGCATTGAGTCTGGCAGAAAATGTACAGACGTCGGGAGGGCTTTAGGGCTAGCTAGGCCAGGCCAATGGTGGCTACTGTAAAACAGAATAAGGACAATACACTGGCAAGTTCGAGGTGTGTTACAGCTACGGGTGCAAGGAGATTAGCAAAACATAGGAGTGATGTGAAGGAAAACATGGAAAGGGTGTCTGGATTGAGGATCAGAACCAGCATAATATGCCACTCAACACCCTGGTTATCCAAGAGAAGGCAAAATCATTGTTTAGGGAGTTAAATGATCAGGAAGGAGAAGGCTCAACGGCGCCATCTTTCAGTGCTGGCACAGGGTGGTTTCAAAGGTTTAAAAGACGCTATGGGCTCCACAACATCAAGATGAGGGGGGAAGCTGCAAGTGTCACTGTCACACTGCCAGTATTAAAGTTTGCCAGTAGTGTACAGTATTAACGTTTGCCAGTATTAAAGTACAATACTGTACAGTTACCCCAAGTACCCCTCCTTGCCCATGTGTGTTGATTTGTGTGTTATGTTGCGGGGTTTTGTGTGTTGTTAAGGTCCGAAAATTTTGTGAAAAGAACACATCTCTGGTTATATATTGGGACCGCATGGGAAATCGCGTTTCGATTTAGGATGTTTCGATCTAGATACAGTTTTTCAGGAACGCAACCCCGTCCTAAATAGAGGTTTACCTGTACACAGGAAGTGATTATGTTACTACAACTAGGCTATTGTTTGTTGAGGGAAAAGTTGAGGCTGTGATGAGGCTCAGACAGCAATGTGATGAGCTACTGTTAACACTCACAGTGAAAATCACATGACTGTTCCTCACCCTGTACTCTAGAGAATATTTGAACAGTCCTTTCCCTGTTTGTGTGTCTATTAATATGATTTCCGCAGAAATTAAAAGCAGAAGTAGACGCTGGGCATCGCCACATCGCACACAAGTTTAATTTACTTTTAACAGTGAAGATTCTTCTCTTTCGGGACAAAACCTAAACAGGTCAGTGTCGGAAATTGTTTCCTGAAACGAAATTAGATCGCGATTAAAAAAATATTTACTTTTATATTTTATCGCAATTGCAGGATTCACAGGATTCACTTTCGCACCCTGTGATGTTGAGTTTAACTATGAAATAAATGTTCTCCATTGTCAGGTTTGTGTAAATAGTAAAGCGGGAGCGGCTGCTGTGAGTTTATTCCCAGTTTGTTGTTTAAACGCTGAGAATTGGAGGCCAGTGAGGAGTGAGGGGAATGGGAGCCTCGTCTCTGACCTGCACCTTGTTGGGGGTGAATAAGGAGCAGCTCTGAGGAGAGGGAGGGGAGGAGCACATAGAGCAGTCACACACAACATGTTTCTTCCCCAAAACTACCTCATGGAGACCCCCCAGTGTGGGGCTGGGGGGGGGGCCTCACTGTCACAGTTAAACTTCCCAAATCATTATTCCGACAGAGATGGCAGTTTGTTCTGCTGTGTGTGTGTAAATGCAAAGTACATGTTATAAGTTCACAGAATCTGTTTTATATTTTATTATTGATGTTGGGAGTCCTGTGGCTCAGTGGTTAGAGCCACTCGCCTTAAAAGCGTGAGACCTGTGTTCGAATCCAGGCAGTAGGTCAGGGCGAAACCTTGGGCATGTTTCCTTACTCCACACCTAATAATAATACCTCCAAAAATCACAATAATAAAACCGGTCATTTTCAATCCGCGGCTGTTTGTGGGAGACGCCGCTGTGCGCTATTGGCTGCCGCGTTTCGCCCACAAACGCACAGTCAATTCACTTGACAGCTTATTCTGTGAAGCGCTTTGAGACGCTTAAAAGATGTGAAAAGCGCTGTATCAAATGCAAGGATGATTATTATTATTATTATCAAACTCAAACCTCTGTGTGTAATTATCTGATTTGCTTTTGTAACCGGATGTGATCTCATTGTGAAGGTCCTAAAAGATGAGCTGGAAACACAGTATTCAGGTCCTATTGATTGCGCTCCCCCTGTCACTGGCTGGTAAGGAAACACATTATGTCTGTTTGATTTCTGTTTGTGTTAAATTGCTGAAGGTAAAGGGAGAGCTGCTGAAGGCGGTGGCTGGGAGTGAGTGTGATTCACACGCTGATAACCGCTAACTGCTATAAGGATTATTAATAATAATCCTTGCATTTGACATTGCCCTTATTTCTTTAAATGATAATCATTTCATCACTCAATCCACAACTGTTTGTTGGACACTGCTGTGTTCTTTTCACCCACACAGTACAGGAAAACCCCGATAATCTGACATTCTGAAATTCAACTCCCTAAAACCAGCAAGATCTCAAAATCCGTACGCTTTTTCCGATGTCCGATCAAATCCTCCAGAATTCGGAATAGCGGATTGCAGTTCCCACTGGGTGCCACTGTGTCAGGAGCCTGGGCATTGTTTCCCTTTGGAAATTCCCTCCTCGTTCTTCCCTCCACAAACTGCAGATCATCCAGAACTCCTCAGTTCATGTCCTCACCCTCACCAGGCTCCGTGACCACATCTCTCCCACCCTCGCCTGCCTCCATTGGCTCCCCATCCTGCAGAGGATCCAATTCAAGATCCTCGTCCTCAACTTCAAGGCCATTCACAGTCTTGCCCCCTCCTACCTCACCGACCTGCTGTCCCCCTATCAACCCCCCCCGTCCCCTCCATTTAGCGGGCTTCGACCTGCTCCATATCCCATGCCTGACACCCCCTACCATCAGCGGACGGGCTTTCAGCCTCTCTGCTCGCACATTCTGGAACTCCATCCCACAGTCCCTTCACCTTCGCCTTCGCCTCGCTCCCTCCTTCACCTCCTTCAAGGCCGGTCTTTAGAGAATGGCCAATGCCGGTTAAAGCGCATGCTGGATATTTGGCTGAAAATGAAAACAAAATATTAAAATGCATTTTTCCGGATAAATTCCGGTTAATCGAATGCGGACCTGTTTTTTGATGTGCCGGTTATACGGAAGTTACAGTTGGTCGGGTGCCGGATAAACGGGCTTTTACTGTAATAGGTCAGTGACTGTCCGTTTCAGTTTGTCTGAGTTTGTCCTAACTATGTCCATTGTTTGTTGTTAAACAGAGAGATTCACAGTCAGTGGCCCTGCCCACCCTGTCCCAGCCACTGCTGGCTCGGATGTTGTCCTGGACTGTAAGTGTTCCACAGACCTGCCTCTAGAGGGTGTGGAGGTGAGATGGTTCAGAACAAGATATGACTCCCCTGTGTACTTATACAAAGAGGGACGTCATCAACTAGAGAAACAGGATGAAACCTACAGACACAGAACACATCTGTTTGTAGAGAAGTTTATCAATGGCAATGTGTCTCTCAGACTAGTAAATGTGCGAGGGACAGATCAAGGCGAGTACACATGTTTCGTTGACTATGACGGATGGTATGAAGAAGCAGCGATAATATTGCAGGTTCTGGGTAATTAACGTTTACCTTTTTTATATATGACATATCTGTAAAAATCCTTATTATTTGTTAGCTATCTTACGATGACAACGTCACAAATTAGAAACAAGAAAAAAGCTACATGCATATTCTTTCAGAATGTTACAAACATGCCTTCAGTAAAATCTATAATTCAGTCTAATGCTTAAGTATCAACATTGTCGGCTTCACATCTCCTGTCTCTTCCAGGCCTTGGCAGTCAGCCTTGGATTCATGTTGAAGGACAACACAATGATGGTGTGAGGCTGTTGTGTGAATCCAGTGGATGGTTCCCAGCACCAGAGGTTCTGTGGGTTGATGATCAGGGAAACAAATTATCAACACTCAGTAACTGGACAGTCAAACAGGATTCTAAAGGTCTCTTCAGTGTTAAAAGTCAAATAGAAATAATCCATTCAACCAACAAGATCAGGTGTCGGGTTGGCAAATCAGAATATGAACAAGAAGGAAAACTCCAAATCTCAGGTCAGCAAATACTAAAATATAATAATTTTTTCATTCGATATAGCGCTTTTGATGTCTTCAAGACATCTCAAAGCACTTCACAGAATATACTATCAAGTGAATTAACTTTATATTTGTGGGCGAAAATCGTGGCAGCCAATTGCACACAGAGGATCCCACAAACAGTCGTGGATTGAGTGCCCAAACGATCGGAGAATCCTGGAATTGTACAACTCAGAAGGAGGACATTTGGCCCATCATGTCGATGCCAACTCTGAAATGAAAAGAGCTGTCCAAATCAATCCCACTCCTCCACTCTCTCCCATAACTCTACAAACTTGACCACACAAAATCATTTTTCTTCTTATTTTGTAAAAGCTGTAATTGAATCAACTTCCACCACTGTTTCAGGCAATGTATTCCAGATCAGAACAACTCACTTTCCAGCAGCCAAATTGTTCACAGCAAACATTAATGGAAGTGGGATTTGGGGAGAAAGGGGGGAAAGATGACAAGGGGAGGGATCGGGGTAGGGGGAAGGAGAGCAGGGAAACCGACTGTATATTTGTGGGCAAAACTCTAGCCTTTCCTCACAAATGAAGTCCCTCATTTTGCCAATCCCTCATTCCCTACTCTCCTGGTAAATCTCCTTTGCACCCTTTCCAATGCCTTGACGTCTTTCCTAAAGTGTGGTGCCCAGAACTGAACACAATACCCTAGCTGAAACTTAACCAGTGTTTTACAAAGATTTATCATAAGATCCTGACTTTCATATTCTATGAATAAAGCCTAGTATCCGTATATTTTTTCAACAGCTTTGCCTACCTTTCCTGTCACCTTCAACAATTTACTTTTTGGAACCCCTAAGTCTCACTGTTCCGTCATCCCTTTTAAGATTTTATCATCTAGCTTGTATTGCCTCTGCTCATGCTTCCTCCCAAAATGCACCATTTTGCTTTTCTCCACATTAAACTTCATCTGCCAAGTGTCTGCCCATTTTACCAGCCTATCTCTATCCTCTTGCAGTCTGCTACTAGTCTCCTCACTGTTTACTACTTTTCCTCGCTTCTTATCATCTGTAAACTTAGAAATATAATTCCCTATGCTCAAGTACAACCATTTACACAGATCATAAGGAGCAATGGTCCCAATAATGACCCAATATCAAAACTATTTATTTTCTATTAAGATTTTTTTTTAGGGATTATTATTATTATTGATCTGCCAATCGACAATCAACCAGGTTCCCATTTCTGACTTAAAAGGCGCTATACAAGTGTAATTTTGTTATCGTTGTTGTTGTTAATCCCAGATTAAAAAGAGACGCGTGAACTAAGAAAACTTGCGCAACACCCTACCAAGGATAGAACCCATGTCACGTGCTTGCAAGGTCCACTATACTAATAATAGTCTGATAACTATGATGAAGATTTGTAGAACTTGTTAACTAAAGTAAGATCAGTCTAGAAGACGCGGTTCACCTAATCTCTTTCTTTCAAATAGCAAATTCACCAGCTTCCCATTATAACACCAAATTGAAATGAATTCTGAATTGACCTGAGTACTCCCACTTACCCACCCGTCCTGCTAACCTATTCAAGCTGCTAATTCTGAATGAACAAATACTTTATAACTCACAGCCAACATTGCAACAGTGGAGTCCAGTAGCTCAGTGGTTAGAGCAGTCAACTCGCTCACAAGAGGATCTGGATTTGATTCCCGGCCGGGCGAAACGTTGGCCATGCAAAATATACAATCAATTCCCTGTAGCATATTCTGTGAAGTGCTTTCAGATGTCTCAAAGACACATTAAGGCATTATATTAAAGGCAAGGATTCTTATGATTTTATTATCAATGTTATCTTATTCACTTCTCAGTGAAGAGCTGAAAAATAATTAGACACATCCACATGGAGGCAGCAGGGTAAGAAGTCACAGGTTCACCGTTCTGAATGTCAGTTTTAAGATCAACATATACATTTTTCATTTATTTCAATGATTTGCTTCTATTTATTGCTCCATCCATATCAACCATTCAATTCACTGATCTTAGGTTCATGAGTTGCCAGGTATCGCTCTGTCATCATTGCTATGTTAGTGAACTTCCTGTTTAATTAATGCCAAAATGTGGTCATTTGGTAGATTCACTATCTCCTGATCAGCCTTCTCTTCAATACACTTTGGGTCCCTTTAGATTTAACTTGTTGCCTGATTACCCTCTTGTTGCTATATGATTTGAAGAATATGTTGGGATTCTGTCTAACAATTGTTCCATTGCCCATTTTCACTTCTCTTTGGGGTCTCTAATTTGTTTTGTTGGCAATAAACGTTAGAGATTCTTCCAGAAATCATGTTTGTAAACTGAAATAAAATAGACGTTAGGAATGATTTACTTTCCTCTGGCACGGTATTCATCTTTCAGAAATGCTGCCAATCACCTTCTTCTCAAAAATCTTCTACTGAACTAACTCCTCAAAAGCTGTGGAGCTGCCCACCCTGCCTTCTTCTCAAGGAGCTACAATGAGTTCCATTTCTTCCTCTCCCATCATTTCTTGTAAAAGTCTCTCCAAACTGGCTTCTTCCCCGCTCTGTGTTTGGTGTTCACCTTTTTCTGACCCACACGTTCACCCATCTGCCTCTCGGGGATACGGTGTCAAGGAATGAATTTTATTCTGACATTCCGTCACCAAGCACAGCACCATTGGAGCCAGTTTCGCTCAAAGAAGACCCAACCTCTCTCCCCTCAAAAGTACATTGAGCCTGTGACAGCTACTGAGCTGTGTGTAATACTGTGTCATGGGGATAAATAAACAACATAAAAATTACGTTTGTATAGAGCCATTCACATCGGGAGGACAATTTGATGTTTTGGACCCGAGCTGGGGTTTAGGCTTGGAGAGAGTGGTGGGCAGAGGGGGGAAGGAGGGTACCCAAAGGCAAGGTTAAAGAGGTCTTGAGATACGTGTTGAAGGGGTCAAGGGAGGGGGCGAGGCACAGTGACTCTGGGATGGAGTTTCAGAGAGTGGGGGCAAAGTGGCCGAAGGCCCGTCTGTGAGGTGAGGGATATGAAGCAGCCTGGAGCAGAGGCAGAGGGCAAGTTACGAGGATGCAGATGTAGAGGGCAGCAAGGCCATGGAGGGCTTTCAAGATGAGCACAAGGATCTTGAAAATAAAGGCATTTGCTGTTTGATAACACTATATATGTTTAAATGTCTATTCACACTTCTTGACAGATGAGTTCTTCCCCAAAGTGCCAGTGGGTTTGGTGGTCTCCTCACTGCTCTTAGGACTTGCCATAATAGTGCTGAGCGTTCTTGTTGTCTACAGTGTAAAACAGCGCCGAGATATCAAAGGTAAGTTCCTAGCAGTAACATCTCTTATCATAACACTGGATTTGCGTAAGAATGTAAGTTTATGAAACAATTGGTCATGCTCTCAATGACCTGTTTCATGTCGCCTCATTGGCCTCCCCACCATCAGCAGGTCAGGCTTTCGGCCTATCCACCCCTACTCTCTGCAACTCAATCCGAGAGACCGTCTGACTCAACCCCTCCCTCACAACACTGCTGCCAATGCTTTGGGATGTCTCCCCACAGTGAAATGCGCTGTGTAAATGTACATTTTATTGTACTTCAAACCTCATATAATTGTGTTGAGGTTTACTTTGCGTTGTTTAGAGCTGGTTAATGTGATAAACACGTAGAAGAGCGATTCCCAACCTTGGGTCCCGACCCAAATCAGGGTCGCGGGGGGGGGGGGGTCTTCAGGTCTGAAGACCGAAGGGTCTTCAGAATTTTTTTTGGCTTTTTCTAACGCTGAAAATACTTTTTTTTAATGCTGAAATGTGCCCGAGGTGACACCGCCGACCAATTTGTATGAAAGGCCGTACTAACGAGTTGCGCTGAGTCCACAAAAGAGACGGAGATATCGTCTTGGCTGAGCTTCGCTTCTGTTGCGATGTCGTTTCCCCTCCTAAGGGTAGGAGGACCTGTTGGTGGCCAATTTAGGGTCGCAGCAAAAAAATGCTTGGGAACCACTGATGTAGAATGATCACTAAACGCATTGTATTCAGGATTGGTTTCTAACTGTTTTGTTCTGTGTCCTCCAGATCTTGAGAAGAGTCTGGGTAAGTCATCAAAATATAATGACAATCTCATGTTGTGATTAATCTCATTCTCAACAACAACGTACACTTATATAACAGCCTCACACAGGGTAACAGGGAGCCTGATTCTGAGTCTGGGGATGGTGGGTGGAAAAGGAAAAGGAAGGTTTTCAGGCGGGGCTTGAAAAAGGGGGAAGGGGATGCAAGGTGGAGGGATTGAGGGACACTGTTCCAGAGTTTCAGAGTGTAGTGGTTGACTCCCTCATAACCTCCAATGGCAGAACAGAAGGGAAGTAATCAGAGAAGTAGACAGGTATATGATGCATGGAGGATTGAAGGGCTATAGGGATAGGGCAGGGAAGCTTTTGTATGAACATCGTACTAAGGGAGCCCATACAGACTAGATGGTGAATGGCCTGCTTCTGGGATGTAAATTTCGATGATTCTATTCCACGAATTATTAATAATAATGATCCTTGCATTTGATAATAGCGCTTTTCACATCTTCTGGACGTCTCAAAGCGCATCACAGAATATGCTCTAGAGTGAATTGACTGTATATATTGTGGGAGAAACGCAGCAGTCAATTGTGCACAGCAGTGTCTCACAAACAGTCGTAGATTGGAATGATCAATACTTTTTGAGGGATTATTATCAGGCGAGTGAAATAAGGACACTTGCACAAGATTTTGCCCTGCCTGGAATCAAACCCAGGTCTTTCGCTTGTCAGGCGAGTGCTCTAATCACTGAGCTACGTGACTCTAAAGGACTATTTAATTCAAAACGTTGGGCTGTTTCACACCTTTAACTTTGCTTCCCTTAGACAACATTGTCTTGTGAACACCACACACATTTAGAGGGAGAGTGAATGAGCGAGCATGTCATGGAGTGCATCAATCAGGGAATGAGGGAGGAGGGCAGGTGAGAGTGAGAGAGGAACGTGACTGAGATTGGAACCGCCAAAGGTCTGATCACTTCTTTCTTCTTGTTTTAGAGTGGAAAAGGATGCGCAGTTGTGGAGGTAAGAGTCTAAGTAACCAAGCAACAAACATCCAGCGCAATCCCAGCTGCCCATCACCAACCCCCCCCCCCCACCCCACACACACTCCAAACCCCCCACAAACACCTTTCACATTCCCCACCCCACAAACCCTCACATCTCTCCTCACAGACCCACACATTCTCCACATGTACACCTTCTCACCCTCTACACACACTCATCCTCACGCCCTCCTCACACCCACACCCTCACAATCCCCCCACACCCTCACATTCCTCTCATGCTCGGACCCTCACTTGCCCAACCCTGCACACACTGCCACTGCGACGCACACACATCTCAGCACCTACTACACACAAACACCCTCACATTCTCCCCACTACACACGCCATTACACATACCCAAACACACACTCTCACATCTCCCCCACATACCCTCATATCCCTCCCCTACATACACCCTCTCAAACTCCTCCTACCCCCCACATACAACCCCCCCCCCCCCCCCCCCCCACAGACTCTGAGCCTTTGTGTTGGATTCTGTTCCCAGGAGATGTCAGTGTTTGACACAAAGGCTTCTCTCCCGAAGCTGAAGATCATCTTATTTACAATTGTCAATGTGTCCGACATTAATGGTCTGGTTCTCACTCTAGTTACAGTCACTCTGGATCCTGACACAGCCCATCCCTGGCTCATCCTGTCTGAGGACCTGACCAGTTTGAGACTCGGAGACAAACAGCAGTCGCTCCCTGACAACCCAAAGAGGTTTAGTGAATCTCGCTTTGTCCTGGGGTCTGAGGGCTTCACATCAGGGAGACATTACTGGGAGGCGCAGGTGGGGAACAATGTTGAATGGATTGTAGGAATGGTTAGTGCATCTGTCAACAGGAAACAACCAATCACATGGTCAACAGAGGGTGGGGTCTGGGGGCTGTGGCTGGTGGCCGGGGTCTATCAGGCTCTGACGTCGCCTCTCACCCCCCTACCCCTGATCGTGAGACCGGAGAAGATCGGAGTTTACCTGGACTATGAGAGCGGACAGTTGTCATTTTACAATGCCGATCACATGTCTCATCTCTATACTTTCACCCACACTTTTACTGGGAAATTCTATCCCCTCTTCCGCCCTGGTTGTGATTGCAAGCCTCTGAAAATCTGCCCAGTGATAGTTTAATGAGGAGGAGAATGGATTGGAGCTTTTGATTCTGTGCTTCTCCCCCAGCCCATTTTGAGCTGAGTTTGTGACGGAAAGTGATTTGCACCAGCCCTTGCTGTAGAGTCTCCCACCAGCTCGCCCCTCGTATCTCACTACAACGACGACAACAACAACAGCAAAATAGCACTTATAAAGCGCCTTTCACATCAGGAGGACGTCCCAAAGCGCTAAACAGTCAGGTTGGGATCGGAGTGGGGGTGGGAGGGTAGGGGTAGGGGGAAGGAGAGTTAGGAGGACAGCAGAAGGCACGGTCGAAGAGGAAGGCCTCGAGACCGGCCTTGAAGGAGGAAAGGGGGCAAGTGGAGGGGCTGCAGGGGCTTGCAACCTGTCCACTCCTGGCACTCACCAGGCTCCAGCCTGCCCAACACAATAAGTTTTCTCGTTGTTGTATTATTATCTAAGTGGTATATTGGTATTCATTAAACATTTATTTCAATTCTCAATAGTGGTAGTGTTGTTTTTGCTCTTTATTTACTGTTTGTATAAGAATATTTAGACAAGAAATGTACCAAGGGCAGGTAACCCCTACTCATATCATTATGACGATGGTAATTTGGGTTTTATTATCAGTCGTTTCAGTTAAAATCGCATTTTTCAAGAACACATCCCCAACGTTAACTGAGGAGCAGAAGTACAAATTCCCTTCCCGTTGCATACCAACGCAAACCTCAGACCCTCCACTTTGACCACACTTTCGGCCTCACTTCATTGAGTACAAACCATGTGTATTTTCAGTGCTATACTTTATAACATTTCTCATTTACTGTAGCAATCACCCAAAAAGCTAGACTTTTATCGTTCATTAAACTGTGGTCCCGTCTGTGATATTAATATCCCAAATACAATTGTAAAATACTAGATCAATTTACATTAAATCATGTTACGTCATTATCTGATGTCCTCTCATTATCCATACTCTACACACTCTGCTACACCTACCCTTAACCCTCAACCCCTGATACATACAAAAACAGCAATAACAAATTAAATTTACATGGCGGCTTTCTGATCAGGAAGGCATCCAAAGGCCCTGGATAGACAGGGATCCACACCCAAGCTGTTTGATTGGGATCAGGATTGTGGGGCAGGTGACTGAAGACACGGTTGAAGTAGACAGTCTTGAAATGGGACTTGAAGGTGGCGTGCTGGATGAAGGGCTGATTCCCACCCATCAATGTACTACCTTACCTCAGGGTCATACCTCATAAAAACCCGAGGGTGGACAAGGTGGGGAGCAGAGGGAGCGGACAGTTTGGTGGGGGTTAGAAGGTCACAGATTTAGGGAGGATATCAATCACCCAAGAAGCTGGACCATTTAACCACAGTTGAGCCGAGGGGGGGGAGCATCGGAGTGTGGGTTTTTTGTTTGACTTGCCATCCGGTAAGTGACGGATGACAGAGCTGGGATTATTCTGTTTGTAACTACTCCCTGTAGATAAAGGCAGCAACGTAGAGAAGCGAGGAGGGCCCTGGTCCTATAAGGGGAATGTGGGTGATTGTAAAGTCCAGCACCAAGTTCCAACGGACGCTGCGGTTGGGATTAGTGTATGATCGTCTCTCCGACCGCGCCTTTGGTCACCTTTCTCCCCTTGCTCCAGGCTCGGTCCCGGGATCCGCCATTGTGAAGTGCGCTGAGATGCCGTCCGGCCTGGATTTTGCGTTTTGTCACAGTTTAAACGATGGCGCTGTTTGTTTTCTGTCACGAGTGCGTTTCCAATTTAATTATTTTGGGATAGAAATAAACATATGTTTTTATATCGATCAATATATAATGTATATCTCCGCGTATAAAGCGCACCCGCGTATAAGGCGCACCCCCCACTTTTGACCTTTTCTTGGTGAACAAAAACTGAAGCATTTTCAATGATATTGACGGCAGAAGGGAGGAGAGTCAGGAGAGACAGGTAGGTAGGGAGAGAGAGAGGCAGACAGGCAGGGAGGGAGAGAGGGAGGCAGGGAGGGAGGGAGGCAGTCAGGCAGGCAGCCAGGGAGAGAGAGAGGGAGAGAGGCAGGCCGGCAGCCAGGGAGAGAGAGAGGGAGAGGGAGAGAGGCGGGCCGGCACGCTGGCAGGGAGGGACGGAGGGAGGGAAGAGGCAGGCAGGCAGGCAGGGAGAGAGAGCGGCAGGGGAGGGAGGGAGGGAGAGCGGCGGGGAGTGAGGCAGGCAGACTGGGTTTGGCAGAAGGCAGGCAGCAGGCACAGCACTGAAGTCCGCTGCTGCTGCCGCTGCCCGGGCGGCCGAGGCCGAAGCCCCGTCACCCGCTCCCCCCAACCCCCGCCGGACACTGACCAAACCCCGGCTGACAGCGCGCCGGCCGCCCCTCCTGTTTACTGTGTTTCCGAGGCTCAAAATTTCTTGTATCTGCGAAAAGGCCGCACCCCCAACTTTCGAGATCTTCCCACGTGCAAAAAAGTGCGCCTTATACGCGGAGATATACAGTATTTGTTTGAAGCAAAGGTTGACTTGTAAAGTTTGAATTAAAGGACCAATTGAATCTACATTGCATTTTGCGTTTTAAATAACACTACACAAGGTGGGTCTTGAATACCCTCCCTGTTTCTACTCCACTCACAGCCTTTATTGGGAGTGTAGACAGTTTAATAACACACAGAGGAAAGCGCAAATATTTTTAAGACACTCCCTTTGAGCACAGTCAGGAGACAGTCACATGAAAAGAGAGGAGGACTGAATGGAAGCTGAGGGAGTAAGGAATGGGTGGATACTGATGTGCAGTGTTCTCGGACCAGTTTGGCCTGTTTCTGTGCTGTACATGTTTTGCGGATCAGTTTTTCAATTAAGTGTATACCTCCCTGCCCAGATTGTTTCAGATTGAGACACACTGTCTCACACACACTGCGCGTATGAACACTGTCACACATTGTAACCAACACTATATAACAACAGCATCAACAAAATTATATTTATGGAGCCCCTTTCATGTCGGGGGGACATCCCAAAGTGCTGAACAGTCAGGAGTTGGGACCCGAGCGTGGGGGAGAGGCAAGGTGGGGGAGAGGGCAGGGAGAGAGATTGTGGAACCCGCTGCCTGAAGTGATGGTTGAATCACAAGTTACAGTCATCCTTGCTTTCGATATAGCACGTGACTTTGACAATAGATTGTAAGTTGGATTGACCATATATTCTGCGGACAAAATGTTTAGCTAATAATAATAATAATAATAATAATAATCCTCACATTTGATACAACACTTTTCACATCTTATCGACGTCTCAAAACGCTTCGCAGAATATACTGTAAAGTGAATCGACTGGATATTTGTGGGCGAAACGCGGCAGCCGATTGCGCACATCAGCGTCCCCCCCCTACAAACAGTCGTAGATTGAAATGACCAATATTTCTTATTGGTTGGTTTTTTTTGGGGGGTGGAAGGGTTATTATCAGGCGTGTGTAAGACAAAGCTAGAGCTTAATGTGAGGTAGAGGTGAATAGATGGGTATGGGAGGGAGCCAAAGAATGAATGAAGATGCCTGCGGACTATAATCACTGCACGGACCGGTTTGACTGAATCGCCTGTTTGTTTGTTGTACATTCTTTTGTGATGTGATACCCGCGGAAACTCACGGGACGCTTTGACAAACCGGGGAATCATCACATTCCCGGTCACACGTTGAATACTGGATTTGCCTGTGAAGATTCTTTCTCTTTGAAGGCAAAGCACCAACAGGTACGCATCAGAAATTGTTGCCTAAAATGACATTGGAATTGTTTACGAGCAAAAAATACTTTTTACTGTATCGCAGTGATAGGAATGTCTGGTTTTCTCTTTACCTCAGGTGATGTAGAGTTTAAATCTGAAATAGATGCTCTCTGTGTTTAAGATCGTTGATGTAAATTGAGGACGTCAGGTTTGCGTAAATGATAAAGCCAGAGCGGCTGCAGTCAGTTTATTACCAGTTCGTTGTTTTAAACGCTGAGAATTGGAGGCCAGTGAGGAGTGAGGGGAATGGGACCTGCCTTCGTCTCCGACATGGACCTCGCTGGAGGTGAATAAGGAGCAGCTCTGAGTAGGTGGAGGAGAGGAGCACATTATAGCAGTTAAAAATAACATGTTTCTTCCTCAAAACTACCTCATGGAGACCCCCCCAGTGTGGGGGGGGGTCTGTCACATTAAACAGCCCAGATCATTATTCCAACAGAGAAGGCAGTTTGTTCTGCTGTGTGTGTAAATGCCAAGTAAATATTGTAAGATCACAGAATTGTTCATTTACATTTGAATATTTTTTACTAATTACCAGCTTTGCTCGTGTACAGCTGCATTTGCAACCGAAGGATCAAACAGGGAATGTACATTTCAATATTATTGTACTTTCTGTTATATTATTGTACTTACATCATATTATTAGATTTTATATTAGATTATTACGCTTTACTTAATGATAGGAGATCGCCCCTTAAAATATGCCTGTGTTTTCTCTGTCGCAGCTTTGTTTCAGAATATAATATATTTCTGGAACAAGTATAGACGTGTCTTCCTGTGTGATTTCTTCTGTTGCAGCTTTGTTGCAGTATGACGCGCATACGTTATATAGTTGTCTAAATTAAAGTATGTTTTTAAATAAAGCTCAGCAACCATAGGAGGTTCTCTGAAAAAATATGCCCATGGCACTCTCACTTTGCAAGAACTTTCTGATGAGGTATAAATCATGTCTCTACATCAATCAATTATTGTGTTATTGGCTTGACTTAGGGATATACGCACACACAGATTTCATCTTGATTAGTATAGCTAGATCACAAACCTCTGTGTGTAATGATCTGATTTGCTGCTGTGTTATAACTAGCTGTGATCTCACTGGGCAGGCCCTGAGAAGATGATCTGGAAACTCTGTATTCGGGTCCTTTGGCTCGCGCTCCCCCTCTCACTGGCTGGTAAGGAAACATGTTGTATCTGTTTGATTTCTGTTTGTGTTAAATTGCTGAAGGCAAAGGCGGTGGCTGGGAGTGAGTGTGATTCACACACTGGCAGCTGATAATATATATGCCAGCGGATGAACAAAGGCATTTAGGTTCCAAATACAGGTGGGGCTAAACCAAAGGCACGTTTCCTTTCTCCTCCGTACTCTGTTTATCAACCTTAAGCAGAAACATGTTTATTCACTTATATGAGTGAAGGGAATTATCCTGAACCAAGCCCTTCACTATTCTAAATAGCCTTTGTCTGAGTGAATTCACTAGGTTAGATTCACTAGGTTAGTTCCTGGGATGAGGGGACTGACCTATGAGGATAGGTTGAATAAACTAGGGCTGTATTCTCTAGAGTACAGAAGAATTAGGGGGGATCTTATTGAAACATATAAGATTCTTAAAGGGCTAGATAGACACTGAGGGACTGTTTCCCCTGATAGGAGAATCTTATAATCAGGGGTCACAGTCTTAAAATTAAGGGTCAGCCTTTTAGAACAGAGTTGAGGAAACATTTCTTACTCAGAGGGTAGTGAATTTATGGAATTCACTCCCCCAGAAGGCTGTAGACGCTCAGTCCTTGAACATTTTCAAGGCTGAGACTGAGAGATTTTTGAGAAATAGAGGGATTAGGGGATATGGGAATAGGGCAGGTAATCAGAGTTAGGTCAGAAGATCAGCCATGATCTTATTGAATGGCGGAGCAGGCTTGAGGGGCCGAATGGCCTCCTCCTGCTCCTAATTCTTATGTTTTTATGAATCCTAAATCTATCCAATGTTTGTTACTAAACAGAGAGATTCACAGTCAGTGGCCCTGCCCTCCCTGTCCCAGCCACTGTTGGTTCGCATGTTGTCCTGGACTGTAAGTGTTCCACAAACCTGCCACTAGTGGGTGTGGAGGTGAGATGGTTCAGGTTGAGATACGAACCCCCTGTGCACTTATACAAGGCGGGACGCGATCAACTGGACAAACAGAAGCAAAGCTACAGAGGCAGAACACAGCTGTTTGCAGCGGAGTTTACGAACGGCAATGTGTCTCTCAGACTGGAAGACGTGCGGGTGTCAGATAACGGAACGTACACCTGTTTCGTTGAGTACGCTGGATGGTATGAGGAGCGAGTGATCGAGTTGAAAGTTACAGGTCGGTAATGTTTACATCTCCTTTTCGTTCACGTTGGATGAAATTCGCACTGTACAACATTAACAATTAATTAGCTTAACAACACTCAGTAACTGACTTTCGGAATCCTAGAGAGGATTGCGAAAGTCTCTTCAGTATTAAAACCCAAATAGAACTCAACCATTGAACCAGCCTAACTGGTAGAATTTTGGACGTCAGTCTTATCTGAAGGATGGCACCTCCAACAATGTAGCACCCCCCACCCCCAGCACTACACTTCAGCTTAGACCTAACACAACGTTGGGTTCCCAACATTTTTTCACTGTGATCCAAATTAACCACCAACAGGTCCTCGCGTCCCCATTTATTTTTGCTGCAACCCAAATTAGCCTCCAACAGGTCCTCCCACCCTTAGGGGGCGACATTGTGGACAACAACAACAACAACAACAACAAATTACATTTATAGAGCGCCTTTCACGTCGGGAGGACGTCCCAAGGCGCTGCACAGGAGGCGTGTGACCCGAGCTGGGAGGGGAGTGTTTGGGAAGGGGTGAAACACGAAGGGGAGGTAAAAGAGTTCGGGGTGGAACAAAAGGCACGATCGAAGAGGAAAGTCTTCAAACCGGCCTTGAAAGAGGAAAGGGAAGAGACGAAACGGAGGGATTGAGGGATGGCATTCCATAGGGTGGGAGCGGAGAAACTGAAGGCCCGGCCTCCGATGGTGGGGCGGTTCGGGCGGGGGCTTGGAGCAGGTCAAGTCCTGTTGAACGGGTCCAGGTGGGCGTGTAGGGGGAGAGTAGATCTGTTAAATAGGGCGGGGCAAGGCCGTGTAAGGCCTTGAAGGTGAGGACGAGGATCTTGAACTCGATCCTCTGGAGGATGGGGAGCCAGTGGAGACGGGCGAGGGTGGGGGTTATGTGGTCGCGGAGGCGGGTGCGGGATAGTACACGGGCTACAGAGTTTTGAATGACCTGCAGCCTGTGAATGGAGGAACTGGGGAGGCCGACGAGGAGAGTTTCCATAGTCCAGCCGTGAGGTGATGTATGCGTGCATTGTGACTGAAGCGTAGCTCAGCCAAAACATTATCTCCATCTGTTTTTGTGGACTCAGCGCAACTCGTAAATACGGCCTTTCACTCAAATTGGTCAGCGGTATCTCCTCGGGTACTTTTTTTTAGCGCTAAAAAAGCATTTTCCACATTAAGCAAAAGTTACAACATTAAAAAAAAGCAACAAAAATTTCTGATGACCCTTCGCGACCCAACTGAGGACCCCCCGCGACCCTGATTTGGGTTGGGACCCGAGGTTGGGAACCAGTGGCTTAGACTAGGTGATCCAAAATCTCAACGTGGGGACCTAAATCCACAATGTTCTGACTCAGAGAGAAGAGCAATATGGCTGAGTCAGGCTGCCACTCTGCATCCATTAAATGTCTCTTTATATTTCTTGACAGACGAGTTCTTTCCCAAAGTGCCAGTGGATTTGACGGTTTCCTCACTGCTCTTAGGACTTGCCATAATGGTGATGAGTGTTCTTGTCGGCTACAGTGTAAAACAGCGCAGAGAGATCAAAGGTACGTTTCCATCAGTAACATCTCTCAATAAGTCCCACAACATTGTTTGTTTTGATGGAGCAAATTTTGATGGAACAATTGTCACACTAATTGTATTTAGATATTCTTAATTTGAGTGAGTGAGTGAGTGAGTGAGTGAGTGAGTGAGTGAGTGAGTGAGTGAGTGAGTGAGTGAGTGAGTGAGTGAGTGAGTGAGTGAGTGAGTGAGTGAGTGAGTGAGTGAGTGAGTGAGTGAGTGAGTGAGTGAGTGAGTGAGTGAGTGAGTGAGTGAGTGAGTGAGTGAGTGAGTGAGTGAGTGAGTGAGTGAGTGAGTGAGTGAGTGAGTGAGTGAGTGAGTGAGTGAGTGAGTGAGTGAGTGAGTGAGTGAGTGAGTGAGTGAGTGAGTGAGTGAGTGAGTGAGTGAGTGAGTGAGTGAGTGAGTGAGTGAGTGAGTGAGTGAGTGAGTGAGTGAGTGAGTGATCTTTTCAGTGTGTCACCTTCTGCGACACGATGGAGTGATGCGGTGAAATGGATCTCCAATAGATTGTTTCAGCTACTGCGCAGTCTGACAAAATATAAATTCATATTGTAAGGGGAACAAAAATGGTGGGGTAACATGACTTTTTTAAACACCATTTAGATTATCCATCAGCGTGAAACTGTATTCATAAACAGTATTTATTATTTTATTATTATTACAATTTTTGCTGGGTAACAATTTTCATTTTTTGTATTCAACAGATCTTCAGAGAAGACTGGGTAAGTAAAATCATATATGGCTGTCCTTGTTGTCATAAAAGCTAATTGATATAAGATCACCTGAACTCCAAACAGCATAAAATCTGAGAGCCAGAGAGATAAATGTTAGTTGACAGCAACAACAAGTTGCATTCATATAATCCCATCCATGAGGGGCAGTAACCCACGGGACTTAATATTGGTGGAACCTGAAGGTGATCAGAGACACGGTCAAAGAGGAAGGTCTTCAGACGCAACCTGAAAATGAAGATCAAGGGGAAAGGCGAAGGGTTTGAAGGATGGAGTTCCATAGCTTTGGGGCTTTTGTGGCTTAAGGCTTGGCAGGTCAGCGAAGGAAGGGAGACGCGTTTGGAGAGATGGGAGATTCCAAGGCATCGAGGGATTTAAACACTGGAATGAGCATCTTTTCTTGGCTTGTAAAATTCACTTCACGGCAACTGCCCAACTTGCACTTGTACAGCGCCCGCCATGCTGGGTGACATCTCAGTGCTCTTAACAGTGTAAGCCCACAGATATACAGTCAATTCTCCTACTCTCCTTAATCCTGCCCCGACCCCTACCCCCCTGCTCTTGTCCCTACCTGACTGTACAGTGCCTTGGGACGTCCTCTCGACGTGAAAGGCGCCACATAAATGTACGTTTTGATTGATTGATAAGAGTCAGAGGCTTTCCAAACACTCACCGATTGTACATTACCTTCAAACGTGAAAATGTTCCTTACCTGCATATGCTGGCAGTTGTCAGTCTCCTGATCACCTTCTCCTTTCTTCTTGTTTCCAGAGAGGAGGAAGTTTACCCCCTACGCAGGTAAGAGTCTCAGTAACCAGGAAAAGACGTACTGTGCCCATAACCTTGCCCCGCATTCATCGACAAACACTGGGACTGACCAGTCTGAGTGTAGCTCCTGGAATCTCTTACAAACTTACAAAGCGTCAAGTGTGTGTCACAAAGCGCATACTTACATACGTTCTTACATACATAGGTACAAACCAGTGACTTGCGGTAGGTAAAATGACAGGGTAGGCCCTTCCCTCAGTCCGTCACTAACCTTTGGCAAAGGCAGCAGCGGACTCTGCCTTTTTCGCAATCGTTTTGTTCCGCAAATACGCCTGCACGGAGATGGCATTTCAATGCGATCTGATATCGATGGACGGAAAGAGGAAAGGCACGCGGCGGCTTGTGCCTACGTCTCCCGTCACTGAGACACTGAGAAAGGAAGGCGCCTGCGCGTCGGAACTACATTCAACTCAATGGGTAGAAAAGGCACGGCATCTCGCTGCCTTTCTGTTGCTTTTAAGGCGCAGGCGTATCAAATCACAGTTAGACAATTTAAATAATTATTAAATAAAATTAGTTGAATAACTTTGGCAGTTTCTACTAAAAATCGTTTGCATTATGTAAAAATGTGCACTGTAATCATATAAACCATTAAATAGTCATCCGCAAGTTACAGTTTTTATTTTCATAAGGCGAGGCACTGCCCCACCCTGCCCTACCCCGCCTGCACATCCCTGGTACATACACATGCAAAGCAATTACACCTTCTGGCCACTTTGGCTGACCATGGCACTGTGGCATCCAGCGTCACAGAGCACTAGGGTCCGTCGATATGGAAACTTTCCGATATCGATATATTGGTGGGCTCATATCGTTGTATACCGATATATCGATATCACCTGTGTATGCGCGCGCATTCGGAGGTGCGTGCTCTAGGCCCAGGAGGATTGCAATGCCGGCGACAAGGTATGTTGAAAAAGTTTTATATTATACTTTTATATATTATATTTTATATTATAACCATGTATCGATATATCGGCGGACACTATATACCGATATTTGTGATATATCGATTTTTTAAAATACTGAATTTTTTGATATATTCAAATTTCCAATATCGGCATAACAAATTATACCAATATAACCGATATATCGATATATCGCCAGACACTCAGAGCACACACCTAGCCAAGCGGCGGAAACAAAATAAGGAACTGATTGCTGTAAATGTGTTTCACTGTTCGAGTAATGGTCTGATTCTCACTCTAGTTACAATCACTCTGGATCCTGACACTGCCCATCCTCAGCTGATCTTGTCCGAGGACCTGACCGGTGTAAGAGCCGGAGATGAGCAGCAGCTGCTCCCCGACACCCCGAAGAGGTTCAGTAACTGGCCGTTTGTGCTGGGAACTGAAGGCTTCATGTCGGGGGGACACTACTGGGAGGTGCGGGTGGGCAACAAGACTGACTGGATTGTGGGGGTGGCCAGAGAGTCCGTCGACAGGAAAGAACCAATCTCAGAGGGTGGGGTCTGGTGCGTGTGTTTGATCGGTGTGGACTATTACGCTCTGACCTCCCATCGTAGCCGCCTGCCCCTGACAGTGAGACCCGGGAAGATCGGAGTGTTCCTGGACTATGAGGGGGGACAGGTGTCATTTTACAACCCCGATAACATGTCTCATCTGCACACTTTCACCCACAATTTCACTGAGAAACTCTACCCTCTCTTCAGTCCCTGGTATAACGAGGAGGGAGGAAATTCGGAGCCCCTGACCATCTGCTCGGTGAGAATTTAATAAGGCGGTCAGCCCTCAGCCATTAACTAGGCAGTGGGTAAAAATATTCTTTGTAGGGGGACACGGGATCGTCCCTTTAAAATGGGCCAGGGCTCTATGCCAGCAACAAAGATGGCCGCTCTTCACTCTTCTACATGTTGCCTCTGATGTCCATCAGCCAAACGTAGCTGAGGATTCCCAGACGAACAGCTGCTGGCAAGGTAGGTGAGGGTCATAGGATCATAGAATTTTAAGGCACAAAAGGAGGCCATTCGGCTTATCATGTGTGCTGTCCAAAGCAATCCCACTCCCACGCTCTCTCCCCATATCCCTGCAAAAACTCTCCTCCCCAAACAACTATCTATTTCTCTTAAAAGTTCTTATTGATTCCCTGGCCTCCTCCAAGTCTCGCCTCAAGACTCTCCTCTTCGATGGACTCATTGGCAACTCCTTATTCTCCCCTTCCCCCTTCCACCCCCCCCCCCCCCACCCCCCCACACCTCCTCCATGCTCAGGTCAGGTCTGAAGCAGTAACTGTCCAGAGCCTTGGGACGTCCTCCTGACGTGAAAGCCATTATACAAATGTAATCTTGTTGTTGCTGTTGTTGTTGATTTGGATCAAAAGTGTTCTGTCGGTTGGAGTAATTGATGGGAGGACTGCCCGAGGTGATCTCAGGAAATACTGGCGCCAATCGCACACAGCAATGTGTCCCACAAACAGTCGCGCTTAAAATTGCCGAATAATTCTGTTTCAATCGTGGACAGCTTGCGTGAATAAATGAAAGTATTGAAACTTAATTAATCCTTGTGTTTGACAGAGCACCTTATCACAGCTTCGAGACACCACAAAATACTTAACAGAATATACCATGAAGTGAACTGATTGTGTGTTTTGTGGGCACACAGAAAAAGTCAGAGAAGCTGGGGAGGGGGGGGGGGGGGGGGGGGTATGGAGGGCTTTCAAGGTGAAGTAAAGAATCCTGTACACAATCCTCTGTGTGATGGGAGGCCGGTGGAGTCAGGTGAGGATGGGGGTGAAAGGCTCACGGAGCCTGGAGAGAGAGAGGACAGTGACCTGGATGATTTATGACGAATAAATGACAATTAAAATGGGTCATTTCAATCCACGACTGTGTGTGGGGGACGCTGCTGTGCGCAATTGGCTGCCGCGATTCGCCCACAAATATATACAGTCACTTCACTTCACAGTATACTCTATGAAGCGCTTTGAGACGTTGATAAGAAGTGGAAAGCGCTATATCAAATGCAAGGATTATTATTATATATTATTTGTCGGTCCCCAACCCTCTGGCTCCCCTCCCACCCACCAACCTCTTCCTGCGTCAGGCGTACGTCCCAAGGTATGCCCGCGACACTCAGGGGTTGGGACCCGAGCAGGGGGGGAAGGGCAGGGTACTGCGGTGGGTACGGAGAGAGGTGGGAGGGCAGCAGATGGCACGATCGGAAAGGAGTGTCTTGAGACCGGCCGTAAAGGAGGCAAGGGAGGAAGTGAGGCAAAGGGACTGGGGGATTGTAGTTCCAGAGTGTGGGGGCAGAGGGGCTGAAAGCCCGGCCGTGGTAGGGCGGGTCTGGCGGAGACATGAAGCAGACAGGAGCCGCTGCGATGAAGGGGGCGAACAGATTGGTAGAGATGGTTGGGAGGTATCTACTCACCAGCACAAAACTCTCTGTATATCCCTCCCTCACTCACTCACTCATATTGGTGCTTGTGTTGTAGTTGTTGTTGTTAGTCTCGAACCCCTGGGTTGCAATGTCGGACCTGTGTTTCTTGCTGCTGTTGGTTCCAGGTCGATCGGTTCTCTCGTCATTGACAAACAATATGCATTTCTCATTAAATATCAGAATTTCTCTCCTCCGCCCATGGCAACTCCTCCTTGTTCATTCTCCTGAGGACAGTTCACAGTAAGACCTGTCCCCGCCCCATACGCATTTATCCCGACCCCACACACACCCATTGCCTTCGCTCCTCCAGTTCTGGTGTCCTCCTGGTCACCCGAATCCTCCGCTCCACTATCGGCAGCCGTGCCTTCAGCAACTACACCCCGAGGCTTTGGAACTCCCTTCATCACTCCCTTCACCTCGCCCCCTCTCCTTCTAGTTTCAGGTCTCATATGAAGACCTTTCTTTTCGACTACGATGCCTTCAGTCACCTTTTTCCCCCCCTGGCTTGGGCCCAGGATCCATTATTGTGAAGCGCTCTGAGACACCGTCCGGTGTGGAGTGAGGGAGCTATGGAAATCAAAGTTGTTGTTCTAGTTATCTGTCCCCACCCCACACAAGTCTAGCGACAGGACGTGGGGAATGAAGGACACTTGTGGACAGCTTGACACCAAGGTGCATACAGGTTCGGTGAGTCTGAGGGATAGGCCAGGGGAGGTTGAGGAAGTCAAAACTATAGGATAGGAGATGGTGATACAAGCCAATGAGTGAGTATGGCTTCCATCTCGTCAAAGTTCAATCACAAGAAGTTAGCGCTCAGCCTCACAGCCTCCCACCTTCTGTAAGTCCTGATCTTCTTCCCATTTGTTCCAATACACAGAATGACTGATGTTATCACCCCTTCATATAATAATATAACAAAAACAACTTTGCAGGAGGCACATTTCAGTGGGTGATAATCCCTTCAAAAAGTAAATAGATAAACAGACCAATAAATAAATAAGCAAACAATTATATTAATAGTAATGAGTCATTCATTCCAGGACTGTTTATGGGACACCACTGTGTGCAGTTGGGTTTCGCCCACAAAGTATATCTAAATTCACCTTGCATCATTGTATGAAGCAACGTGAAAGGCGCTCTATCACTGTAATGTTGTTGTTGTTCTCCTTGTCTCAACAATGTAATGAGCCACTATATCAAACGCGTGGCTGATCGAGTTGTTCTTATCATTGCCTTCAAGCCATTTTTGTACTTCTTTTTGAAGCTTTGTCTGATTTCCAGCTGTTTCAAACACTTTCCCCCGAAAGTCAGTTCGCATTGCAAACCGTTTGATATGTATTTCTAACCAACCCCAGCACTTTCTGGAAGCTTATTCAAAGTTTAAAGCTTTTTTCCAGCACTTTCTAGAAGTTACAGCTGATCATCAGTAGACACTTTCACGTGAACGTTTGGCTAATTTCCATCTGCACTTCCATCTTGAAACATCCGTTGATTTGCATAAATTTCACACATGTTCACATTGAAATAATAATAACTTCACATTAACTTACGTTCAACGTCAAGGTGTTTTGAACAATTTTAATGAAGATTTGGCTGATTTCCAGCTGTGTCTTAAAACGTTCCCAAAATTTCAACAAATATTCAGAACAATTTGATCTGAATTTCCAGTTTATTAGAGCACTTTCCAGGAGTTTCAGCGAATTTTCAGCTGTTTTTCCAGCACTTTCTAGAAGTTACATTAGTCACCAATAGTGCCCAGCCCACTTTCACGTGAACTTTTGGCTCATTTCCAGCTGCACTTTCTTGAAATATCTGCTGATTTCCATTAAGTTAGCACATTTCAATTCACTTTACAGTACATTCTGTGAAGCGCTTTGTGACGTCGATAAGACATGAAAAAGCACCAGATCAAATGCGAGGATTATTATTATTATTTTCATATTAAGATAATAATTACAACTTCACGCAAACTTACATTCAACTTCAAGATGTTTTTGACACATTTACACATTTACATTGCACTTAATGAATCTCTGGCTGATTTCCCAAAGTGTCTTAACTCTTTCCCCAGTTTCAGCAAAAGTTCCAAGCAATTGTATCTGAACGCCCGATGGTTTCCAGAACTCTCCGGAAGCTTTCGCACACATCCAGCACTTTCCAGAAGCTACCGGCCGCGCCTGGTAATTTCGCATGAACCTCTGGCACGTGGCCAGCTGATCGTTCTGGAAGTTTAACCCGATTCCCGTTGATCCCGGACGTCTCCGCACAATCACAACAACAACAACAATAATAATTCCACACGAATTCGCGGTTGATTCCGGCTGTTTTTCCCGCTAATTCTCAGCAGATTGCCAGCAGTTTGGAGACATTGTTTTTTTACTGAAGTTTGGGGCTGATTTTGAGGCGTTTGAGCCCCTTTTCCCTGTTGACCCCCACAGGTCTGAGCCCCTCCCCCAGTTCTGAGCCCCTCCCCCAGTTCTGAGCCCCTCCCCCAGGTCTGAGCCCCTCCCCCAGGTCTGAGCCCCGCCCCCAGGTCTGAGCCCCTCCCCCAGATCTGAGCCCCTCCCCCAGGTCTGAGCCCCTCCCCCAGGTCTGAGCCCCTCCCCCAGGTCTGAGCCCCTCCCCCAGGTCTGAGCCCCGCCCCCAGGTCTGAGCCCCTCCCCCAGATCTGAGCCCCTCCCCCAGGTCTGAGCCCCTCCCCCAGGTCTGAGCCCCTCCCCCAGGTCTGAGCCCCTCCCCCAGGTCTGAGCCCCTCCCCCAGGTCTGAGCCCCTCCCCCAGGTCAGATCTCCCAGAGCTGGGAATGAAGTTCCTCTGATTTCCAGCTGTTTCTGGACTGGGTTCCTTCCTGAAGTCTCCACAACGTTCCACGCGCTCCGATTGGCCGCCGACCCGGAAGCGTCAAGGTGACGCCCTCTTTGTGACGTCACATTGACGCCCACTGATTGCCCCTCCCCCCGAGGCTGCCAAGCCCCGCCCACAACCAAGAAACCAGCCTTTATATACAGGGCGAGGAGTGAAGCCAGGCTCAGACACTGAGACAGACTGAGAGTCAGACTGACACTGAGACAGACTGACACTGAGACAGACTGACACTGAGACAGACTGACACTGAGACAGACTGACACTGAGACAGACTGACACTGAGACAGACTGACACTGAGACAGACTGACACTGAGACAGACTGACACTGAGACAGACTGACACTGAGACAGACTGAGAGTCAGACTGACACTGAGACAGACTGACACTGAGTCAGACTGACACTGAGACAGACTGACACTGAGACAGACTGACACTGAGACAGACTGACACTGAGACAGACTGACACTGAGACAGACTGACACTGAGACAGACTGACACTGAGACAGACTGACACTGAGACAGACTGACACTGAGACAGACTGACACTGAGAGGGGCTGAGAGACTGAAAGCCTGAGAAACAAGAAGGGAGAGCGAGAGAAAGAAGAGAGAGAGCGAAGGACGGAGCTACAAGAAGAAGACATAAAGAGGAAAACACCTTCGCGGCGACTTCAGTCCAAGACTCACTGACATTGGGACAGCGATTCGGAGCCAAAGGATCTAAGTCACGTACAGACGCGCTCACGTACAGACGGCAGGACAATGGCCCCAGCGATTGGCATCGACCTGGGCACCACCTACTCGTGTGTGGGTGTATTCCAGCACGGCAAGGTGGAGATCATCGCCAACGACCAGGGCAACCGCACCACACCCAGCTACGTGGCCTTCAACGACACCGAGAGGCTGATCGGCGAAGCCGCCAAGAACCAAGCGGCCCTCAACCCCCCCAACACCGTCTTCGATGCCAAGAGGCTGATCGGGAGGAAGTTCGATGACCCTGTGGTGCAGGCGGACATGAAGCACTGGCCTTTCCAGGTGGTGAGCCAGGGGGGCAAGCCCAAGGTGCAGGTTGAGTACAAGGGAGAGTCCAAGACGTTCAACCCCGAAGAGATCTCGTCCATGGTTCTGACCAAGATGAAGGAGATCGCCGAGGCTTATCTGGGCTCCAGAGTCACCAACGCTGTCATCACGGTGCCCGCTTACTTCAACGACTCCCAGCGCCAGGCCACCAAAGACGCCGGGATGATCGCGGGGCTCAACGTCCTTCGCATCATTAATGAGCCCACGGCAGCCGCCATCGCCTACGGTCTGGACAAGAAGGGCCAGGGGGAGAAGAACGTCCTGATCTTTGACCTGGGTGGAGGCACCTTCGACGTGTCCATCCTCGCCATCGACGGCGGGATCTTTGAGGTCAAATCCACAGCCGGTGACACCCACCTGGGGGGCGAGGACTTTGACAGCCGTATGGTCGACCACTTCATCCAGGAGTTCAAGAGGAAAAACAAGAGGGACATCAGCCAGAACAAGAGAGCAGTCAGGAGGCTGAGGACAGCCTGCGAGAGAGCAAAGAGGACTCTGTCTTCAAGCACCCAAGCCAGCATTGAGATCGACTCACTGTTTGAGGGAATTGACTTCTACACCTCCATCACCAGGGCACGGTTTGAGGAGCTCAATGGAGACCTGTTCAGAGGAACCCTGGAGCCAGTGGAGAAAGCGTTGACAGACGCCAAGCTGGACAAGTCTCAGATCCACGAAGTTGTCCTCGTCGGTGGCTCCACTCGCATCCCGAAGATCCAGAAGCTTCTACAGGATTTCTTCAATGGCCGAGAGCTGAACAAGAGCATCAACCCGGATGAGGCAGTGGCCTACGGGGCAGCTGTGCAAGCCGCCATCTTGATGGGCGACAAGTCTGAGAATGTGCAGGATCTGCTCCTGCTGGACGTGACTCCTCTGTCCCTGGGTCTGGAGACAGCGGGAGGCGTCATGACCTCCCTCATCAAGAGAAACTCAACCATACCCTCCAAACAGACCCAGGTCTTCACCACCTACTCCGACAACCAGTCCGATGTCTTGGTGCAAGTCTACGAGGGCGAGAGAGCCATGACCAAAGACAACAACCTCCTGGGCAAGTTTGAGCTGAGTGGAATCCCCCCGGCTCCCCGCGGGGTCCCGCAGATCCAGGTTACCTTCGACATCGATGCCAACGGCATCCTTAGTGTCTCGGCCGCTGACAAGAGCACTGGTAATGAGAACAAGATCACCATCACCAACGAGAAGGGCCGGCTGAGCAAGGAGGAGATCGAGAGGATGGTGCAGGAGGCTGAGAGGTACAAGGCGGATGATGAGACGCAGCGGGAGAGGGTGATGGCCAAGAACAAGCTGGAGTCGTTCGTCTACACAGCCAAAAGCGCGATGGAGGACAAGAGCATGGAGGGCAAGGTGGGAGAGGAGGACAGGCGGCAGGTGCTGGACAAGTGCAAACAGGTCATCAACTGGCTGGATGGAAACCAGACAGCGGAGAAGGAAGAGTTTGAGCACCAGCTGAAGGAGCTGGAGAGGGTGTGTAGTGCTGTCATGGCCAGGCTGAGGCAGGGAGGGGCAGAGGGCGGTCAGCGATCAGGCAAGAGCTGCCCATCTACCGGCCCAACCGTGGAGGAAGTCGATTAAACGTCAGCCGATGGACTTCCTGCCCCTTTGGCTTTTCTGTACCTGCTCAGGTGTTAACCTTTCCCACCTTCAGACACTTTGGGATATATGTATAAATGATAAACGTATAGGGCTATGGGTTAAGAGTAAGGGTGTGGGACTGATTGGGTAGATCTTTCAAACAGCCAGCGCAGATACAATGGGCCTAATGGTCTACTTATTTGCGGTAAGATTGAATGATTCTATGTATATTTTGAACTAATGATCTGCTATGAATGTATGTCACAGCGACAGCAGCTGGACTCTGAATTTTATTTTATTAAACTGTTTGTACCCGATGTACTTCTGTGTGTGTGTGTGTGTGTGTGTGTGAGATTCATACTGGCTCAAACACTGGGGCCCTCAACTCTGAGTCAGAAGGTTGTGGGTGGAAGCCACACACTGGGCCGTGGAACCACAGTCTACCATGACACTTGAATGCAGGCGCTGGGTGGGGAGGGGGGCGTTGGGTGGGGGAGGGGGAGGGTGGAGTGTGGGGTTTGCGACATCGTCAGAACTGGCATTCATCAAACAAAACATTAAAGTGAGCTCCTGTCAGCGCAGTGTTTCACAAACAGTTGTGGATTTCGTGAGCAAATGTTATTATTGTTAAGGGATTGTGACCCCAGTAAAGTGATCGGAAATCGCCCTAGAACTGTGGTCCTTTTCCCTGCTGGATAAACAGAGGCTTGTGGAATGGCGGTGTTGATGGGGAAACTTCACCCTATTATTCACAGTAAAACATCAATAATAATCCTGACGTTTGAGAAGCGCCTTTCGTGTCAGGTGGACATCTCAAAGAGGTTACACCATAAACATAAGAGCTGAGAACTTCTAGGACATGGTTAAACAGTAAAATTCACATCAGTATTATTGCTTACATCACACCTGGACCCGAGCAAATTTACCTTTCCCTCGTGTCTCCCGATGTAGGTAAGTTAGAGTGCGATATCAGAAACAGAATCATTTACTGAGGGTTAAATTGACCGACTGGGTGGATACAATGGACGCCGGTTAAATCGGACACGAAAGAGCCGGGCATTTAATCTGAAATAAGCAGCTTCTGAGGCTGACCGCTATCGATGTATTAAATCTCATCCTTTGTTTTAACCCAATTACTGACAACATAGTAACGCCAATTACTACAACATATAGCACCTCTGACGTCAGGAGGAAGTCCCGAGGCACTGTCACCAATTGCTGATGTGTAAAGCCCTGAACACAATGCTCACTGTCATTTACAAACCAAGAAGGTGATTGATACCTTGATAAATAGTGTTCACAGAAAACGGGTAAAAAAAAGTTGCAGAAATTTAAACTTTTTTATTGAAAAGTTCTCTCAAGTCGGACTGTACATTCCTTGACCCTTGGGTTGGATCATAGTGGTGTACGGGGATTCAGCTCCAGGCAGATCTTGAGGGTTGGAACGCGCGGTTAAGTGATTGCGAGAGAAGAGAGATGGAGGGAGTCAGAGAGTGAGAGAGGCCAGGAAGGGAGGGGAAGGAGATGGCAGTATAAAGAGAATGAAGTGTAGCGTTTTGATGTTTCTGATTGTTTGCGGGGGAAGGTCTTTGGATGGGACTTCAAAGGGGCAAGAGTGGGAGCAAGAGAGGGGTAAGCAGAAGGAATGTGGAAGAGAGTTCTGGAGTGTGGAGGCATCGGTGCTAAATGCTCGACCGCCGATAGTGGAGCATGACGTATGGGGGACATGAAGCAGGCCAGTGTCTGCCGAGCAGAGGCGGACAGAAATTTGCCTTGTCTTAGAAGTTTGGAGAGGTAGGGGGCAAGCAAGTCCATGGAGGGCTTTGAAGATTCCAACTCTGCATGCCACTTTTTACCTGGACATAATCAGGAATCCAATTGGCAGTCAATTATCGGATCACTTTTCCGAGGATAATTTAAATCCTGGACCTTGTTCACAATCCCAGTTCCAAAGGAGAAAATACATCGATCAGAGAGTGAAGTGAACTCTGTCACTGGGCAGGGCATATACATATTGGAAACTGAAAGTAAAGTTACAACCAGGGGGAATTGAAGGTGAACATGGCGTCTAGACACCAGGATCAAAGCTGGACAGAGGAGTTAATTTGTCCTGTTTGTCTGGCTCTCTTTACTGAACCTGTTATCCTGGAGTGTGGCCACAACTACTGTCGCTCCTGTATCACATGCAGCTGGGAAACACAGGGGACAAACTCCTGTCCTGAATGTCGACAGGTTGTTGGTAAAAGTAACCTGAAGGTTAATCGGGCTCTGGCGAGACTGGTGGAGAGAGCTCAACGTCTAAAGTTGACTGCGACACTGAGGGACAGTCAGCGTCACTGTGAGGAGCATCGGAAGGAACTGAAGTTGTTTTGCCAAACTGATAAAAAATTGATCTGTGTGATTTGTAGAGATGCTTCGAAACACAGAAATCACAATTTCATACCAATACAGGAGGCTGTTCAGGTTTGTAAGGTAGAACACCATCTTATCGATTCTGCTCAGTCTGATCTCAGTCTGTGTTTGCATAAATAAGCTTTTTCTCACCGTTTGTATTTTTTCCCAGGAGAAAGTGAAATCCTCCTTAGCTTCTCTCACACAGAGCAAGGCCGCTGCTCTAGCAGCTGAAGTTAAACAGAAGCAAAAGATCTCACAAGTTAAGGTAAGTTGTGTTGGGGCTGATGTCTAGAATCTCAGTCGTGTTTCTCTCTTTACCGTGCGCAGTGTGATGTCTGACACTTCATTTTGCAGGAACAGGCGAACAGTCTGGAGAACAATGTCACGGCTGAGTTTGCTAAACTGCACCAGAGCCTCACTGACAGAGAGCAGCGTGTAATCCGAGAGCTCAGACAGCGAGAGGGGGAGATTTTACACCGGATGGAGAATAATCTGCGAGAGATTCAGAGAAATTTAGATTCAGTCCAACAACAACTCTCAGCGTTACAGGAACAGATGGAAAAAGATGCGCTCACCTTTCTGCAGGTAAAGAAATTAAATTATAATTGAGTTCAATAAAAGTTACACACTGTCTGGAGCAGAAAGTAAAAGTCTGACTGTTAAACAGTCCAGTGATTTTATTGATTGTTTGATATATTCCACTTGTGGTGGTCCATGTTGGGACCCATGAAGTTGAGAGGAAAAGACCTGAGATGCTCCAGGGAGAGTACCAGAGACTAGGGAGTAAACTGGAAAATGGAACTTCGAGAGTGGTGATCTCTGGGTTGCTTCCAGTGCCTCGAGCAAGCCAGTTCCAGAATGCTAGAATAAGGCACATCAATGCATGGCTGGAGAAGTGGTGTAGGAAGGAGGGTTTCTGGTTCCTAGACCATTGGGACCAATTCTGGGGTAGGTGGAACCTGTACAAAATGGATGGGTTACACCTGAACAGGGCTGGAACCAATCTCCTTGCAGGGAGGTTGTCGAGTTTTGTGGGGGGGGGCTTTAAACTAATCCCGGGGGGTGAGGGTGGGAAACTGATCAGTAGTTCAAATATGGGAGGGGTAACAAAGAGGACAGGGGTAAAGGTAAGACGGGAGAAAAATGCAGAGGAAGTAATTTGTGCCTTAGAGTGCATGTATGTAAATGCACGAAGTTTGAGAAATAAAATTGGTGAGCTGCAGGCTCAGGTTGCTGCGAGGCGATATGATGTTATAGCAGTAACAGAGACTTGGCTCCAGCATGGGCAGGAATGGGAGTTGAACATTCCTGGTTATAATGTATTCAGGAGGGATAGAGAAGGGAGAAAAGGGGGCGGGGTGGCAATTTTAGTTAAGGACTCAGTGACTGCCTTAGAAAGGAACGAGGTGGAAGAAGGACTAAAAACCGAATCTATCTGGTTAGAAATGAGGAATAAAAAAGGTGCAGTTACACTGTTAGGGGTATACTATAGACCACCAAATAGTGGGGAGGAGATAGACAAGCAGATCTGCAAGCGTATCACGGAGAAATGCAGAGCTAATAGAGTAGTGATAATGGGTGACTTCAACTATCCCAACATAGACTGGCAGAATAGTAGAGTAAAGGGCAAGGAGGGAGAAGAATTCCTGAAGTGTGTGCAGGACAACTTTCTTGATCAGTATGTTTCCAGTCCAACGAGGAAAGAAGCATTGCTGGATCTTGTTTTGGGAAATGAGGTAGGGCAAGTTCAACGGGTTTCTGTAGGTGAGCATCTAGGGAATAGTGACCACAATATCGTTAGATACAGAATAATTATGGAAAGGGATAAGGAACGATCACAGGTGAGGACACTCAACTGGAAAAGGGCTAATTTCAATGAGTTGAGGTGGGACCTAGCCAAGGTGGATTGGAAAGAAAAATTGGCAGGTAAGACAACTAACAAGCAGTGGGCAGCGTTCAAAGAGGAGATAGTTCAGGCACAGGTCAAAAGCATCCCCACAAAGGTGAAATGTAAGGCATCCAAACCTCCCTGGATGACTAAGGAAATCGGGGCCAAAATAAAACAAAAAAAAGAGGCTTATGATAAGTGTCAGGCTCAAAATTCAGAAGGGAACAAAGCAGAATATAGGAAGTGTAGGATAGAACTAAAAAAGGAAGTTAGAGGGGCAAAGAGACTGCATGAAAAACAATTAGCGAGTAAGATTAAGGGGAACCCTAAGGTTTTTTACCAACATATTAAGAGTAAAAGGTTGGTCAAGGAGAGGGTGGGGCCAATTAGGGACCTAGGAGGAAATCTCATTGTGGAGGCAGAGGGCATGGCTGATGTACTGAATGAGTACTTTGCCTCTGTCTTCACAAAAGAAAATGATACAGCCAATGCCATGGTATTAGAGGAGAGGGTAGGAGAAATGGATAGAATAATTATAACCAGAGAGGAAGTGCTAAAAAGGTTGACGTCGCTCAAGGTGGATAAGTCACCTGGTCCGGATGGGATGCACCCTAGGTTACTAAGTGAGGCACGGGAGCAAATAGCAGGGACTCTGGCCACGATCTTTCAATCTTCCTTGGACACAGGGGTCGTGCCAGAGGACTGGAGGATAGCTAATGTTACTCCCTTGTATAAAAAGGGGCAGAAGGACAAGCCTGGTAACTACAGACCAGTCAGTCTAACGTCGGTAGTGGGCAAACTTCTAGAGTCCATAATCAGGGACAAGGTAGATCTTCACTTAGAAAGATATAGGCTAATAAAGGACAGTCAACATGGATTTGTTAAAGGCAAATCTTGCCTTACAAATCTGATAGAATTTTTTGATGAGGTAACGGAATGGGTGGATAATGGTAGCGCAGTTGATGTAGTTTACATGGACTTTCAAAAGGCATTTGACAAAGTGCCACATAAGAGACTTATTATGAAATTAAAGGCCCATGGCGTAAAAGGGACAGTGGCAGCGTGGATCCACAACTGGCTGCGAGACAGAAAGCAGAGAGTTGTAGTGAGCGGCTGTTTTTCAGATTGGAGGGAAGTGAGCAGTGGTGTGCCACAGGGATCAGTTTTGGGACCATTGCTGTTTGTAATCTACATCAATGATCTGGACTTGGGTGTACGGAGTACAGTTTCCAAGTTTGCAGATGACACTAAGTTAGGGAGAATAGTAAACAGTGAGGAGGATAGTAGCCATCTGCAAGAGGATATAGACAAATTGGTAAAGTGGGCAGACACATGGCAGATGAAGTTTAATGCAGAGAAGTGTGAGGTGATGCATTTTGGGAGAAGAAATGAAGGGAGGCAATATAGGCTAGATAGTACAATTTTAAATGGTGTAAAGGAACAGAGAGACCTGGGGATTTGTGTTAGTGACTTGTTGAAGGTGGCAGGACAGGTAGACAAGGCTGTTAAGAAGGCATATGGGATACTAGGCTTTATAAATAGGGGTATAGAGTACAAAAGTCAGGAAGTGCTCAATAGGACTTTGGTGAGGCCTCAGCTGGAATACTGTGTTCAATTCTGGTCACCACACTGCAGAAAGGATGTGAAGGCATTGGAAAGGGTACAACGAAGATTTACTCGGATGGTGCCAGGATTGAGGGACTTCAGCTATGAGGAGAGGCTAGATAGACTAGGGTTATTCTCTCTGGAGCAGAGAAGATTGAGGGGAGACCTAATAGAGGTTTATAAGATCATGAGGGGTTTCGACAGGGCAAATAGAGAAAAACTATTTCCACTCGTGGGTGAATCTGTGACTCATGGTCACAGATTTAAAATAGTTTCAAGGCGAAGTAGAGGGGAGCTGAGGAGAAATTTTTTCACTCAGCGAGTTGTTCGAATCTGGAATGCATTGTCTGAAAAGGTGGTGGAGGCTGATTCGATAACAACTTTTAAAAGGGAATTAGATCTTTATTTAGGGAGAACGGGTCTATTAGGCTATGGGGAGCGGGCAGGGCAGTGGGATTGAATCGCTCTTTTCAAAGAGCCGGCACAGACTAGATGGGCCGAATGGCCTCCTTTTGTGCCGTAAAATTCTATGAATCTATGAATCTATATTCTGATCTTGACTCTGCTGCTATCACTCACTACAGATAAACCCACATCAGTCACTCCCAGGGTCTACAGTGTCCCTGCAAAGCTAACATCCAGGGACACTTCAGCTGTGTTTATTCTGAGATTAACTTTTATTTATCTGTGTGAGAATATTGTGTTTACCTTCTAAATACAGTGTAATCCTGTTAATATTGTTAATATTCTATCTGTAAGTAACTGAGTGTGAGTGTGTGTCTGTAAGCTGGTTTCACTGTGCCTATAACCACACAAACACCATTTTATATCTGAATTTTCTGTACTTTGTAGACAACATTGAGTGACTAACATTCCTGTAGTAACTACAGTAAACTGTGTGGTGTAGAATTTTATCCTGTGTATCCCATTTTACAATGTTGTGTCTCAGTGTCAGCTCAGATCTGTCTGTGTTTTATTTCATTAGGAGGAAAGTGCCCGTAAGAGAAGGTATGAAATGTTCTTTACAAAATATCCCCAGAATTTAATACACAAACCAAACACAATGTGTAGTTTCACTTGATAATGTGAACGTCTCTTATTTCAGGATCAGTGATGATGACTTTGTGCTGTCAGTATCTGAGGGTGATCTGCCTGTGGGAATATACAAAGGGCCTGTACAGTACACAGCCTGGAGAGAGATGATACCCAGCCTCAGCCCAGGTAAATGTCTCCCATTCTCAGACTGAAGGTGTGTGAATAGTCTGACCTTCACCTGGATCCTAACACATTAAACATTGTTGGCAATGAAATGTCACCGCAGGGCCCCAGCCCAGGGCTCTTTACTCTTGTAGTACCGCAGTAGTTTGCTGTGTGAGCGTTTTCACCAAAAGCGATTTTTTCTCTCTCTCTCTCAGCTCCGGCCTCTCTGACACTGGATCCTGACACAGCCCATCCTCAGCTCATCCTGTCTGAGGACCTGACCAGTGTGAGAGTCCGAGACAAACGGCAGCCGCTCCCTGACACCCCAAAGAGGTTTGGTAACTATCTCATTGTCCTGGGATCTGAGGGCTTCACATCAGGGAGACATTACTGGGAGGTGTTGGTTTACAACAAGACATGGTGGACTGTGGGATTGGCCAGAGAGTCTGTCAACAGGAAACAATCAATTACATTGTCACCAGAAACTGGGGTCTGGGGGATGTGGTTGATGGGCGGGGTTTTCAGTGCCTTGACGTCACCCCCCACCCGCCTGCCCCTGACAGTGAGACCCGGGAAGGTCGGAGTTTACCTGGACTATGAGGGGGGACAGGTGTCATTTTACAATGCTGACAACATGTCTCATCTCCACACTTTCACCCAAACTTTCACTGAGAGACTGTATCCTCTCTTCAATCCCGGGTATAATTATGACGGTGTAAACTCAGAGCCGATGAAAATCTGCCAGTGGTTTTCCCAAGTTTCCATGTGATTGTCTTTCTCTTGTCTATGAGAATACAAGATGGAGGGTGGGGTGAGCTTGAATTACAAGGGGCGGGGGGGCGGGGGATGGAATTATATAGAATCATAAAATCAAACAGCACTGAAGGAGGCCATTTGCCCTTCGTGTCTGCACCAGCTCTGAAAAGAGCTGTGCAACTCAATCCCACCAGCCCATTTTCTCTCCATAGCCCTTCAATCTTGACTTCCCCAAACACCCACAAATATACAGTCACTTCACTTTACAGTATATTCCGTGAAGCGCTTTGAGACGTCAATAGGATGTGAAAAGCGCAACATCAAATGCAAGTATTATTAGTCTTATTATTATTATTATTATCTACTTATCTCTTAAACGTTTTTATTGAATCGGCTGCCGCTGCCCTTCAGGTAATGCATTCCAGATCTGAACTTGTTTTGTGAAATGTTTTTTTCCAAACCTCCCCTCTGTTTCTTTTAACAACGATCTTAAATCAATGTCCTCGGATTCCTGACCCACATACCAGTGGAAATAAGTTTTTCCCAGTTCAATTTATCCAATTCCCTCATGATCTTGAGAATGAATCCTAGTTTCGCTGATCTCTCCTTCATTCCTGGTATCGTCCCGGTAAATCTGCTTTTGTACCCTCTCTCCAAAGCCTCAACATCTTTCCTAAAGTGGTGTGTGTCCAGAACTGAAGCTCAACCAGCATTTTATATTCATCATAACCTCTTGAGTTTGATCTTCTCTTCCCCTATTTATAAATCCTAATATCCAGTATGTTTTTTCTGCTGTGCGCAGTTGGCCGCCGCGTTTTGCCCACAAAATATATACAGTCACTTCACTTTACAGTATATTCTGTGAGGCGCTTTGAGACGTCAATAAGATGTGAAAAGTGCTGTATCAAATGCAAGGATTATTATACAGTATTATTATTATCAGAAGGTGGAGCTGAGACCTGCTGTGGTTCCACCAGCAGATGGTGACTACACCACCCGCACAGCAAAGTATTAGACCTGTGTTTATATCACATTCACTGACATTATACAGTCCTTTAGGCCATGTAATGATGCCTCTTGATTAATATGTTTTTTGTAAAGCCATTAAACTTTACAGTGAAATTCTATTTGATGAAAGTCGCGAGACATGAATCTTGCTGTATCAAATGCAAACATTGTTACAAAACACAACACAAAATACTACAGATGCTGGGAATCTGAAACGAAAACATAAGTCACTGAGGAAACTCAGCAGGTCAGGCAGCATCCATGGAGAAAGGAAAAGGAGTCAACGTTTCGGGTCTGCAACACTTTGTCAGAACTGGGGCTCGTTTGGAGGGAGAGGTTTCTTAAGGACGTTGAAGGGGGAGAAGCAGGACAAGGAAGACAAAGGAGACAAGGAAGACAAAGGAAAACAAAAAAAGAGTGTGTTAACTGACGGGTTGAATATGTGTTAACGATTTCAAGGGGAGAAACGGAAGGGGGTGGGTTTAAACAAAACTGGGGAGAAGAGGTGTTTAGTGGTGATAGAACAAAGAAAACACCAGAGAGGCAAGGGGTGTCTGGAGTTATGATTGTGATGGGGAAAAAAAAGGGGGGTGGGGGAGGGGTGGGGGGAAAGCTCCTATGGCCTGATAACATTATTACAATCATAACATTGAAGACTATTCCAGGAAAATGGGAGCATATAACGACGTGTCTCAGAGCAGGAATGCTCTTTACTGATGGCAACTGATGAACTATTGTCAAGATTAACATTTGAAATCGCAAGTCGTTTTCCCATTCCACATTGTGTATGGAATATTTGAAATGGCCTTTCCCTATTGCTGAGCCTATAATGTGATTCCTGACAAAATCCTGAAAGCAGGAATAGACTCTTGGCTTTGCTATCCTGGACACGCTTTTAATTTAAACTTGTAACTGTGATGATTCTTCTATTTTGATTCAAAACATAGGTAGGTAAGTGTCTCAAATTATTTCCTGAAATGAAATATGATTTTACTATGAACAGGATCTCAGTTTAACAATCTCATATGAAGGACAGCAACTGTGACAATGTAGTTCTCCTCCCCCCAGCATTACCCTGGTTTGTCAACCTAGAGTATGAGCTCAGTGACCTGTTGTGGGGTTTGGATCCCCCAAACCTTCTGATTTAGAGCTACAGTGGTACTAACTGAGGCAGGCTGACTTTGCTGCCTGCAACAGAGAACTATTTACAATCTTCAGATGAATTTTCAGTTAATGTCTCTAACCTTCAGCAGCTGACGGATAACCTGACCTGAGTTTGAGAGATTTGCCGATGAACTTCCCGAATAATTATTTTATCTCCCAAGATCCCTCAAGTCATTTGTCATTTCGACTTGACCCTGTAAAATGACGACTTCTACTTTGTCAGAATTTATTATTATCTCAGTGACTGCCTATTGACAGAGTTTGTCTGAGTCAGTGTGACTGAAAAATCCATTGTTTGTTATAAACCAGAGATTCACAGTCAGTGGCCCTACTCACTTTCTAAATCACTTCTTTGTTACTTTATGTTGAAAATACAACAAACAATAATAATATTAATAATCCTTGAATTTTTGATATAGTGCTTTTCAAGCCGTCTCAAAGCACTTTGCAGATCATACTGTAAAGTGAATTGACTGTAGTTATATCTGGGTGAAACCCTTCCGCCAATTGCGCTCAGCAGTGCCCCACAAACAGTTGTGGATTGAAATGACCAAATTATTATTGGGTTTTTTTGAGGGATTATTATTAGGCATGTGGAGTAAAGAAAGTTGCCCAGAGGTTCACCCTGCCTGTAATTGAAACCAGGTTTCTAGCTTTTAAGGCGAGTCCTCGAACCACTGAGCTTCAGAAGTCGTATCAGATTGGAACCCGCATTTTAAGACTCATGCAAAGTGTGGGATATGTCGAATTTGCATAAGTCATTTCACGTAGACACATCATATCCAATACAGAAGCTCAGTGTCCTGTTCGACCGTCAGCTGTCCTTCATCACCCACATCCATGCCTTGACCCGCTCCACCTTTCCCCACCTCAGCAACATTGCCTGGTTACACCACTGTCTCTCACTGCAGGCCATCAAGATGCTCATCCACGCATTCATCACATCCAGGCTTGACTACGCAATCTCACTGTTTGTTAGCCTACCCAACACCTCACTCGACAGGCTGTAGATCATTCAGAACTCTGCATCCCTGGTTCTCTTGCACCAGTTTCCACGACCCTATCACCACATCCTTGCCTGTCTCCACTGGCTTAGCATCACACAGAGGATACAGCTCAAGAACCTGACCCTGACTTCTAAAGTCCCCCAAGGCCCTCACTCCTCCCTCCTTTGGCGCCATTGCATGTCGTCCTGATATGAAAGGTGCTATACAAATGTAATGTTTTCGTTGTCGTCCTGTGCCCTTCTAATGCCCAATCCCTCCAGCTCCAGCATCCTCCACCTTGGCACATTGTGACAGCAAGGCATCGTGCAAAGGAAGAGAGTCAGTAAGGGCAAAAGTGGGGGTCCTCTTTCTGTGACTACTCGAGGTTTAGGTGCAGAAGTCCCACTTGGCCACACATCACACCTTCCAACACACATGCACACACACATGTTTCTTACCCAGGCTTCTCTGGTCTGGTGCTAGTAGAATATAGTCACGCTATGGTAAGCTCGCTTTCCTCCATCAGCAAAGGTAAGTGCAATTTTAATGATACATTAAATGATCTTGATGTGTAATTGATCTGATTGTTGCCATAGATTCTTAATGAAGCGCAAGGTTCCCGTCCAACGGCCAGGGCAGAGCACTACAGTATGTTGGCTTCCGTATCAGGTTTGTCATACAAATGCTTCCAAAGTTCGTAGAACTTAATGATTTGTTGACTCAGGCATGTACTGAAATGTACAGTTTAAAAGCACTTTCTACTTCATGTTGAGGTGCAATCCAGGCTAATGACCCTGTATGGGATTACCTCATGTAACGTTGATGAAAGTTTCGCCCAGAAAATACACAGTCAATTCAGTTTACTGTGTATCCTGTGAAGCGCTTTGAGACATCCTGAAGATGACTCTCCTCTTCGATGGACCCATCGGCAACCCCTTATTGCCCCTCCTTCCCCCCACCCCCTCGTCCTCAGCTCGGTTCTGAAGCAGTGACTGTCCAGCACTTTGGGACGTCCTCCTGACGTGAAAGGCGCTATACACTGGGCTGCTAATACCTTCACGAAATGTGTGCAAGATTGGTCAGACAAGACCTGTCCTTTCTGAAGCTGTGATCGTCATTATTTATTGGATTACTGTTAAAATATTCAACGTCCTTTCTGAAGATTGATGCTGCTATACAGTCAGCTGTAGAACGATTTGAACAGATACATAAACTTAATTATGTGTTTAGTTTCCTCTACAATATCCACAGTTTACAAAATAATACATCAAAACAGATAATGGAACATTGCGTGAAACTAGAGTCAGCTTTGCAACATGGAACTTCCAAAGGAATGGATGCTGGAGATCTGTGCAGTGAATTGCAGTCTTACTCCTCATGATTTATTTGTGTGCGAAAATAAACTGACAGTGTTCCCAACATCTTCATTGCTCTCCGCATTCTCTTGACTTTTCCAGTTTCTGTTGCCAGTGGGGAGCATAGCTTTTCAAAGATAGACTTAATCAAAACATACCTTTGTTCTTCAATGCGGCAAGAGAGACTTGTTGGACTGGCCACAGTGTCAATAGAACAGGAAATTGCGGAAAAACTTGATCTTAAAGAACTTGTTTCTAAATTTGCAAACATGAAAGCACGAAAAGTAAAGTTACAATTTTAGCCTAAATTGTTACAAGCAAAAATTTAATTGAGCGGCTTATCCCGAGCGTGTTACTCTTTACACCTCAATAACCAGAAACTATTACAGGTAGAGGTATGTCATTTTAACGGCAGTCAGCTTGAATTGTCAATATTTATTCTGCAGTTTTACTGGAGTTACGAGAATTTACTTTTATTTGCACGTCTTATATGATAAATGGTAAAATTGTATGAGACTAGTAGACTTCATGCAGTGTAATGTATATTTTAGGGTTAATGGAAATTGTGGATCATTCAATAAAGTTTGTATCATTTACCATAATCTTGTTTATGTACAGTGTAAAATAAAACAGAACATGTAAGACTTCACTCAAGATTTTTTTCCTTTTTATTGGAAGCGGTTGGGAATAGAGTTCATCATTATCCTGGCTGTTTCCAATCCTGGCAGAACGGATTTCTAAGTCATTCAATCCGGACATACAGACACAACATAGACAGACTTATCTACATGTGAATGATGAGTCTTTACATATTATGTGTGCTTTTGTGTGTGTATGCAGTACGCTGTGTATGCTCAATACTTAAATAAAACAGAAGTATGTTTCATAAATAAATGTATAACTATTACCATTACTTTCATTAATAATTAATGTTATGAATTTTTAGTATTAACATTAGCTTATCAAAAGTTACTAGGGGGCGCACATCTGAAGTCTCGCCTAGGGTGCCAAATACCCTTGGCCGGCCTTGGTGGGACCCACTGCCTGTAGCACAATGGTAGAGATCGAAGGCCTATAATTACAATAATGTTATGCTTATATCAATAAGTAACCTAACTGCACATATGGAAATTTCTAGATTGTAACAAGTTACGTATTAAGTGGAGTAATAAGTCCCTTAACATTTTGCAATGGAAAGCGATAGGATATTGACAACATATATTATTATATATATTATATAAATGATTATTTCGTCTTATTATTTAATTTTTTAAAAACAATTGTTTTGGGTTTTCTGCCGAATATCCGGCAGGCGCTTTAACCGGCACTGGCCAGGTCCCAAGGGTGCCAGATAAACGGGTATCTACTGTACTGTAATTCTGTCCGACACAAATAATGATCTGCTTCTCTCTTGAAAGCTGTTACTGATTAGGCTTTTTTCAGGTGAACTTTGTCAAGCTTTCCTGCTCCATGTTGCTTTATCAAATACAAAGGTTATTCGTATACAGTATTACCACCTGCACCCAGTACAAAGGTGAGATGTTTTCTGATTCCAGTTGCCATCGTACCTGTATTTCCTTTCTACCACACTGAATCCCTCATCCACAACTTCGGCATTTCCCGGCAATGCCCTACTCGCTGGTCTCCACAAATCTGCCACACACAAAATCTAATTAATTAAAACCTCCACTGCCCAGATACTCACATGCACAAAACTCGCATCATACCCATCCTTACTAGGCTCTACTAGCAATCACTGAATAGATCAACTTTAAGATTGTCTCATTCATTTTCAAATTACTTAAATTGCTCGCAGCCCCCTACCGATCCAATCTGATTATCCGCCACTCCACCACCCGCTCCCTCCACTCAGCTGGCTCTAGCCTAACTGCCCCTCAGCCCTTCCGTTCCTCCATCGGTGGCCGTGCCTTCAGTCATCATGTCTGAAACTCTGGAACTTTTCCTCAATTGCTCCACCTTGTCCCCTCCCTCCCCAACTTCAAATCCCACCAAAATAACTTTCTTTTTGATTGTGCTTGTGATCACCTAACTTCTCCCTCTCCCACTGGCTCATTGTCAGACTCTGCCACCGTGAAGTGCTCTGGGACTCTACTCATATGATATCCCATATGAGGGCTGATATATTAAATAGGTTTTGTGTATATGTATTTGTTCAAATGTGGAATCTGGGGGAACAGCAGAAAGGCTCACACCACAATGTTGATTTCAGCTCAGCATCCTGTAGATACAGGCTCGCAGAGGGGCCCAGTGTAACTTTGCCTGAAACAGGAATAGTGATTTGGTATGCTATGTTTTCAATAGACTAGATTAGGTTTTTTTAAATATCAATTACTGCAACAACAATAAGTGCTGTTTTAATAGACCCATATTTTCAACTCAGTCTTGATCATATTGAATGGTTACATTGTTGTTAAGACCTGCACCTGTTTAACCTCTTACTCCAGTATTTGCCAACCTGTCACTCCATCCCATCTCAGCTCCATTGGCTCCCCATCCCCCAGCTGATCGAGTTCCACCTTGTGTCACCTTGAAATCAATGCTCAGACTTTCCCCACCCTGTCTCAGCAACCTCCTTCACCATAAAGATCTATTACACATTAACCTAGAAATCAATAACTTGGGGGGTTTCTGTGGGATTGAAAATTCTTCCAGTGAAACGTGAAGGTGTCTCAGAGCAGTAATTGTATGTTACTGGCAGCAAGTGATGGACAACAATCAACACTAACAGTGAAAATCACAGGACTTTTACCCACTCCATATTATCAAGAATATTTGAGCTGAACCTTTCCCTGTTTGTGTGTCTATAATGTGATTCCCACCGAAACCAAAAGCAGGATTAGACACTGAACATCGCCATCATGGACAAACATTTAACATATTTTTAACAGTGAAGATTTTCATCATTTGATGCAGAAACTTAACAGGTAAGTGTCAGTAAATGTTTTCCTGAAATTAAATTTACTTTACCATTGAAATAATTACTTAATTTTACTGTTCTTCCAGTTTTATCATTCACAAGTTTCACTTTCACACGTAATGGTGTGTAGTTTAAATCTATACAATTAAAGACAAAATGTCGGCGTATCTGTCTGTGTTTCAAACAACAACAACAAATTACACTTATAGAGCGAATGTTTGGTGTGAAAAATAAATGTTCTCTTTTGTCAGATTTGTGTAAATAGTAAAGTGTGAGCCGTTGCAGTGAGTTTATTCCCAGTTTGCTAAGAATTCCCATTTGGAGGGAAGTGAGGGAAGTTTGCTAAGAATTCCCATTTGGGAATTCCCTCCAATTCCCAATTGGAGGGAAGTGAGGAGGGAAGGGAATGGGAGTCTTCTCTCTGACCTGCACCTTTATGGGGGTGTATAAGGAGTGTCTCTGAGGAGGAGGCCAGGAGGAGCAACAACAACAAAATTACATTTATGGAGCACCTTTCACATTGGGAGGACATCCTAAGGCATTGAACAATTAGGTCGGGACCCCGAAGAAGGGAGAGGGGCAGGGTAGGGGGGAGGGGCAAGAGAGAGTAGGAGTGGAGGGAGAGAGTTGGGAGGGCAGCAGAAGGCACGGTCAAAGAGGAGGTTCTTGAAACCAGCCTTGAAGGAGGAGAGGGAGGGAGAAAGGCGAAGGGCTTTGTGATGGAGTTCCAGAGTGTGGTGGCAGAGGCTGAAAGCCCGCCCGCCAATGGTAAGGTGGGTCGGGCGGGGGACATGGAGCAAGCTGAAGCCCGCTGAATGGAGGGGGTGGGGAGATTCATAGGGGGACTGCAGGACATGGTGGGGGTGGGCAAGGCCATGAATGGCCTTGAAGGTGAGGATGAGGATCTCAAATTCGATCCTCTGGGTGATAGGGAGCCAATGGAGCCGGGCGAGGGTGGGAGTGATGTGATCGCGGAGCTTGGTGAGGGTGAGGACACGAGTTGCAGAGTTCTGGATGATCTGCAGCTTGTGAAGGGAAGAGCCAGGAAGGCCGACGAGAAGGGAGTTTCCATAGTCAAGCCTTAATGTGATGAATGCACATTACAGGAGATACATACAACATGTTTATTCCCCAAACGACCTGAAGGAGACCCCCAATGTGGGGCTTGGGGAAGCCTCAATGTCACAGTTAATGATCCCAGATCACTGTTCCAACAGAGAAGGCAGTTTGTTCACCTCTGTGTGTAAATGTTAATGCAAAGTACATGTTTTATATCACAGGATTATTAATTATGTTTTATATCTTGTTAATTATGTACAAACACAAATCTCTGTGTGTAATTATCCTATTTGCTGTTGTAACCAGTTGTGATCTCATTGTGAGGGTCCTAGAGATGAGCTGGAAACACGGTATTCTGGTCCTATGGCTTGTGCTCCCCCTCTCACTGGCTGGTAAGGAAACACGTTGTATCTGTTTGATTTCTGTTGGTGTTAAATTGCTGAAGGCAAAGGTAGAACCTCTCGAAACTTGTGTGTGACCTGCCCATAGTACAGAGTGAAAGTTACAAATGACATTCTATGTATTGGTGACCAATGTCTGCTCATCCTTCTTGATATCTCCACTGTCTTTGAATCTGTTGACCACTCTATTCATCTCCACTACCTCTCCTTGCCTGGCTCTTTTCACACCTGACAGTGTCACTATTCATGGAAGCGCTCTTCATCTCCAGTACAGAACCTTAATGGGCTGCTTCACGCTCAACTGTCTTTCAAACCCCACATTTGTTCCATTACCCATTTTGCCTTCCCCACCTCTGCAATATTGCCCAGACCCACCACTAACTCCACCCTCAAGCTGGTGAAAACCTCATCAACAATTTTCATTAATCTCCGCCAAAAATTAGTAACTCAATACAAGACTAATTGTGGGTCAATGCTGTTCACATACTGGCTCACCAATGAAAAGTCACAGCAGTTTAGAGGTATATGCTATGAAGCTCTCTATGAAGTCTTGGTGACACGATCACCATAGAATCAACATTGAATCATAGAATTATACAGCACAGAAGGAGGCCGTTCAGTCTATCCTGTGTGTGTCAGCTCTTTTAAAAGAGCTGTCTAAATCAATCCCACTCCATCACTCTACCCATAGCCCTGGAAACTTGTCCTCCTCAAATAATTATCTGTAGTGCACTATATCAAATGTTAACGTTATTATGTAATGTTATTTAATCCACAAACACAATGTAGATTCACTCAGCACTTTAATTCAAACTTTACAAATCTCTCTTTCAAATTTGGGAAGTCACTCTTCTCAGAATTATTTTATACTTGTATCATCTATATTCAATTGCAAATATGTCCTTAAAGCAACATTATAATGTTAGTGACTGTCTATTGAGTAAATGTGAGTCAGTGTGACTGAAAATCTTAACTGTATCTATTGTTTGTTGTTAAACAGAGAAATTCACAGTCAGTGGCCCTGGCCACCCTGTCCCAGCCATTGCTGGCTCGGATGTTGTACTGGATTGTACGTGTTCCACAGGCCTGCCTCTAGAGGGTGTGGAGGTGAGATGGTTCAGGGAAAGATTCGAATTCCCCGTGCACTTATGCAAGGAGGGACGTGATCAACTGGATACACAGGATGAAGCCTATAGAGACAGAACACAACTGTTCACCCAGGTGTTTATCTACGGTGATGTGTCCCTCAGACTGAACGATGTGCGGGAAACAGATCATGGAGAATACATATGTTCGGTTGGCTATGCTGGCTGGTATGAAGAGGCATCGATAGAGTTGAAAGTTATAGGTCAGTAATGTTAAAGCCCATTTTATTTAATGTACATGTACATAATTCATTATTTGTTGATGGTGATCTTCAAAATACAATATGGTGTATAACAAGTAAAAGTTTTCAATAGTGTAAATTTATTAAAAATGCCTGCCTTCAATAAAGGTTCTGCTTGTAATGTCCTGTGTAGAAATATTGTTTGTTACAGGTTTGACTCTTGTCTCCTGTCTCTTCCAGGCCTTGACAGTCAGCCTTGGATTCATGTTGAAGGGCAACACAATGATGGTGTGAGGCTATCGTGTGAATCCAGTGGATGGTTCCCAGCACCAGAGGTTCTGTGGTTTGATGATCAAGGAAACAAATTAACAGCACTCAGTCCCTCAGCACTCAGAGAGGATTCTAAAGGTCTCTTCAGTGTTAAAAGCCAAGTAGAAATAATCCATTCAACCAACAAAGTCAGGTGTCGAATTCATAATTCAGAATATGAACAAGAAGGAAAATTTCAAATCTCAGGTCAGTAAATACCCTGAAATATTAATGATAGTCTAATAAATATGTTGAAAGATATGTACAACACATAAAATGAAAACTAGATCAGTCTGGAATGAAATGGTCCATCTGATTTCATCCTTTTAAATATCAACCTTCAATAACAACTTATTGCAATTCTAAAGCGCCTTTCACGTTGGGAAGATGTCCCTCCATAAGAGATGCTGTACATTGGTGGTGGACAATTAAAGATTTAGACCCAACCTGGAGTTTCGGGTCAGGTGGGGGTGGCGGGCAAGGTGTGTGGAAGTTGGCAGGCGACCAAAGACAAGGTTAAAGAAGTGGGGCTTGAAAGAGGTAAGGGGCAAAGCGAAGTGGAGGGACTGTGGATGGAATTCCACAGAATTGCGGTAGCAATATGGAGTTAGCAGATTACAGAGATAGGGAGAAGCAGTGCAGTGAAGGGTCAGCCATATTTGATAGAGCATGTGCCTATGTTAAAGGAGCCATTCATCCCACCCCTCTGCCCTGAAGAATATTTTCACCCACTGCCTATGAATCCAGTTAATGGCTGAGGTTTTACCACCTTATTACATTCTTACCGAGTGGATGGTCAGTGGCTCAGGTTTCTCCCTCTTCATTATACCAGTGACTGAAGAGAGGATAATGATTTCAGTGGACGTTTGGGTGAAAGTGCAGAAATGAGACATGTTATCAGTGTTGTAAAATGACACATGTCCCCCTTCAAAGTCCAGGTAAACTCCCATCTTCCTGGGTCTCACTGTCAGGGGCAGGCGGGTACAATGGGATGTCAGAGCATAATATGCCACATGTATCAGACACACACACAAGACTCCACCCTCTGTGATTTTTCTATCCTGTTGATGGACTTTCTGGTTACTCCCACAAGCCATTGGCTTTGCTACTGTTAAGTGCTCTGATATACTACCTTGCATGGAGAGCGCTAGATAAATATATTTGATTGTTGTGTATATTTTGGTGGAAACGTGGCAGCCAATTGCACACATCCAGTTTCCCACATTCAGTTGCATAGTGAGTGACCAAATTATTAATATTATGTTGTATATTTTTGGTGGGATTATTAGCCTTGGAAAATTATCTGTAAACATCGGGTGGGTTCTTACTTCCTGCTACGTAAACAGAAGCATGTGGAGTAAGGAAAGTTGTTCAACGTTTGGCATTGCCCTAGAATGTAACCTGGATTTTCTTGCATGCAATAGGAAATAGTAAAACCTTGATAATCCAGCACGATTGGGCCCACTCACCTCCTGGATTTTGGAGTTTCCTGGTTATTAGAACCTACCTAGAAATGGCCAGGGAAGCCTCTCCCCAAACACCACTGTTTTACATTGTAAACACAGCACTGAAGCCAAACAATATCTGAGCTCCAACCACAGAGCGAATGACAGAAAGGCCAAGCCGGAAACTAGAACTTTGGCAGATTAACTGACATCGGAAAAACCTAATGCTGTTGTATTATGAAATCTTGCCAGTTTCACAGAGTTTTCAGCTTTTGGAATGTTGGACTATCAAGGTTTTATGTACCAGGACTTCACTTTGGGTGAAGCCTGTGACAGCTACTGAGCTATTGTGTGTAATACAGTCACATCGAGGTAAATAAGGGTATTTTCTGTTTGATATCAGAATAGTTGGTTAAATATCTATTCACCTTTCTTGACAGATGAGTTCTTTCCCAAAGTGTCAGTGGGTTTGGTGGTTTCCTTACTTCTAACAGGACTTGCCATGATGGTGCTGACTGTTCTTGTCGGATACAGTGTAAAACAGCACCTAGAGATCAAAGGTACGTTCTAACAGCTCAACTAGCATTTGTATAGTGACCTTCATGCCAGTGCTTCACAATGGTGGAGCCTGAGGCCAAGCTGGGGAGGAGGGGGAAAAGTGGCCATAATCGCAGTCGAAGAGAAAGGTCTTCAGGCATGACCTGCTAATAGGAAATGAGTGGGTGAGGTGAAGGGGTTGAGGGAGGGAGTTCCAAAGCTTCATGTTGTGGTAGCTGAAAGCACAGCTGCTGATGGTAGACTGGTGGATTCGGGGGATAATAGGAGACCGGACCTGGTAGAGCAGAGGCAGCAGTAACTGCTGCGAGGAGAGAGGAGGTTAGAGAAGTAGAGGGGTGTAGAGGAGTGGAGTGATTTAAATACAAGAATGAGGATCTGGAAGTCGATCCGCTCTGTGACAGAGAGCCAGTGGAGTTTAGCAGGGGCTGGATTAATCAGGATATGAAGTTTTGTGTGGGTGAGAATGAGAGCGGCGGAGGTTTGGATGAGCCGAATTTGGTGAATAGAGGATAAGGGAAAACCGGTGAGGAGGGTGGGAGGTGACAACAGCATATACAAGGGTTTCAGCAGCTTTTCGGGTGAGGTGTTAATGGAGATGGGCAATGTGGCAGAGATGGAAGCAAGCGATGCTGGTGAGGGACCCGATGTGGGGGATGTGGAACCTGACATCTAAATTGTGTACACATTCAGAGAGTTTTAAGAATAGGTTAAGGAGGTTGGAACCATGGGATAGAAACTTTGACAAGAGCCAACGAGTATTGTTTCTGCAGTAAAAGCCTGTGTATCCGGCACCCGCGGGGGGTGGGTTAATTGAATATGCCGGATATTCGGGCGGCAAGTAGCCGAATACCCAACACAAAAATCGTTAACTCATTTTAAAACATATCATATTAACAATAGACTAAATAGTAATAGTATGGATACTTACCAATAAAGCATGCCAGCACACTCGGTAAAATGATTGGTAAAAAAGCATTAAAGCGTTCGTAAGTTTAATAGGTTTGTTTGCGTACGCATTGCACACGTGCATAAAGTGAGCATACTTGCGGTGCTGGAATGGGGAATTGTATCAGGAAGCAACCTGTTGGGGGTTGATTGTTCCAGTTGGTTGAGAGCAGGATAAACAGTTTTATATTGTATGTTATTGACATTTAACTGCTGGAAATTTGCACTCATCCAGCTCTTGATATCCGACAGATATTGACAAAACATCAGGGGAGTGAGGGTTGCAACTTGAGGTAGAAATGTAGAGTTGGGTGTCATCCACATACAGATTAGTGAAATTCAGATTTTATTGACTTCAAACCTCATGTAATTGTGTTGTGCTGTACGTTGTGTAGTTTATAGCTGTTTAATCATGTGGACTGACTATTAGATAACACTGTATTGGTTTCTGACAGTTTTGTTTTGTATCCTCTAGCCAATCTAGCAGAAAAGAACAGACTGGGTAAGTCATCAAATACAATAACAATATCAATATGTGATTAATCTCATTCAGAAGCTTCACATAATGAACACATAAAGAACAATTAAATTACTTTTGCTTCCCAGCAAAATACAGTCACTACACTCTCCAGTAAATAATGTGAAACGCTTATACCCCAAACCCTCACAATACACTCACATTCACGTACACACCAAAAACATACTCTGACTAGTCCCTTACTCTCATATAGGCACGTATCTGGGAAACACCGTCACATCACCCACAGACTCGCACCTCTGCAGGATACCCTCACATCCCACCAAACATACTCTCACATCCCACCCAATATATACACGCATTCCCATCCAACACACACATTCCCAATCCCCCCACGCACACCCTCATATAGCTCCTCAAACATGAACCCTCACATCGACCCCACAAGTGGACTCTCATACCCAACCACACACACCCTCATATCCCACCGATGAAAAACACGCTCACATCTTCTGCACATAAATCCTCACATCCCCACCCATACAAACACTCACATCACGCTACGCACACTCACTTCCCACCCACACTCATATTTTCACACCTCCTCAACACACACTCACATCTCCAACACATACTAACATTCCTTGCACGTACAACCTCTCATCTCCTCCAATGCACATACCATTACATCCCCACCCATACACTCCCACATGTTCACCCCAAAAATAAAGCCGCATAAACCCAAACACACACTCACATGACATGCACACACACCTTCACATCTCCAACAATACGCACAAACTTATTTCCGCCTACACCCACATTCACATTCCACAACTCACACCCTCAAATCACACTGCATACACATTTCACTTCCACACAAGAGATGTACAACCTCATATTGTCCACACAAACAACCCTGAGAAACCTCAAATACCCTCCCCCCACCAAACACATCCTTGTGAACACAAACATTATCCCATATACACCCTAACTGCTCCCTCCAAAACACCCACTCTCACATTACCCATCAAACAAACACCCTCACTTCCCACACACCCACGCACACCCTCACATTGCCCGCCACCAAAAAACAATCACATCTCACCTCATCCACTTGCATTTATCCGCCCCACACACACAATCACATACCCCCACCCCACCCCACACACTTACCTTTGGGATGTCCTCCTCACTGTGGAAGGCGCTGTGTAAATGTACATTTTATTGACTTCCAACCTCACATGAATGTGTTGAGCTGTACTTTGTTTACTTTGTAGCTGGTTAGTGTTGTAGATACGTAGACTGACCATTAAATAACACTGTATTGAGGATTGGTTTCTAACAGTTTTGTATTGTATCCTCTAGAGCTTGAGAAGAGACTGGGTAAGTCATCAAAACGCAACAACAATCTCAGGTTGTGATTATTCTCATTCACAAGCTTCACAAAATGAATACAAATGGAACAGTTAATGTACTTTTGCTTAACCAATACACAGTCAACCTCACACCCTCCACACACACATTTATAGCTCATCCCTCCCCAATTACCTTCACAACTCCCCTAAACACCAACATCAAGAAAATTACATTTCTAGAGCAGCTTTTACGTCACGCGGAGCCCCTTCCTCACTCACCACAGCCCTCAAACACCCACATTACCCCACACATACACCCTCACTCCTCTATCTGAAACACACACCCTCAGGTGATGCCACAAACAAACACACTCATATCCCACCCCAGCCATGCACATACTCACATCGACCAACATCAAAAATGTATCACATCCCACCGCACCCACACCCTCATATCCACATCATGCACATCTTCACATCCGCACTCACACAGCTTTGGGATGTTCCCCCTCTCACTGTCGAAGGTGCTGTGTAAATGTAGACTTTATTGACTTCCAACCTCATGTAATTGTATTGAGCTGTGCTTTGGGTAGTATATAGCTGTGTAATATGACCATTAGATAACACTGTATTGAGGATTGGTGTCTAACAGTTTTGTTTTGTATCCTCCAGCCGACGAGAAGAGACTGGGTAAGTCATCAAATGCAATAGCAATCTCCTGTTGTGATTTATCTGATTCAGAAGCTTCACACAATGAACACAATTGAATTACTTTGCTTCCCAGCAATATACACAGTTACTACACTCTCCAGTAAATCCTATGAAACTCTTATGAGGAGCCAAACGATATACAAGGATTATTATTATAGTATAACATCAATCAGCACATACTAGCCTCCACCACACAGGGTGGCATCTGGGGAGGTGGGGGTTGAGGCAATTGTGAGCTCAGTCGAAAGGGATGGTTTTCAGGTGGAACTTGACAAAGGGGAGACAGGGGCAAGGAGGTGGGATTGAGAGAGTGTTTCAGAGTTATCGGCTGCTGTGTCTGAAAGCACAATATCCAATAGTGAGGGGAAGCAGGCAATGAAGTAGACAGGTATATGAAGGATAGAGTCTTCAAAATCTTTTGGGATAGGGCGGGGGAGCTGTTATATGAACATCCAGCTCTGAGAGCCCTGCAGACTAGATGGTGAATGGCCATGTTCTGTTGTGTAAATTTTAATGATTGTATTCCATGAATCCTTATTGTCCTGTAGCTCAGTGGTTACAACACTCACCTCGCATGTGTTACACCTGGGTTTGGTTCCCAGCAGGGCCAAACCTTGGGCAAGTTTCCTTACTCCCCACTCCAAATCATAGTCACTCAAAAAACCCAATAATAATTTGATCACTCACACATCATATCCCACAAACATACATCTCCTCTCCATGCAAACAATCACATTCGCCCCACACATTCTCACACCTCTTGCCACACATACCCTCACATATCCACTGACAAAAGAAGCCTCACATAAGAACATAAGAAATAAGAGCAGGAGCAGGCTATTTGGCCCATCGAGACTGTCCCGACATTCAATCATGGCTGATATTCTACTCTAACTCCAGCTACCTGTTTTATCCCCATACTCCTTAATCCCTTTATAAATGAAAAATCTATCCAACGCAGTCTTGAATATGTTCAACGACTGAGCATCAACAGCCTTTTGGTGTAAAGAATTCCATACGTTCACCAGCCTTTGAGTGAAGAAGTTTTTTTCTCAACTCAGTGTGAAAGGGCTGACGCCTGACTTTAAGACTGTGACCCCTGGTTTTAGATTCTCCAACTCGGGAAACAATCTCCCACTATCTACTCTGTCGTGCCCCTTAATAATCTTATAGGTTTCTACAAGATCACCTCTAATTCTTCTATATTCCAAAGAATATAGGACCAAATTAATCAACCTATCATCATATCTCAGCACCTCATTCCAGCTAGTAACCTAGTAAACCTATGCTGCATTCCCTCCAAAGCAAGTACACCCTTTCTTAAACTGCACACAGTATTCCTTGTGTGGTCTCACCAGGGCCATATACAGCTGCAGCAAGACTTCTCTACTCTTATACTCTAACCCTTTCCTCATGAAAGCTAACATACCGTGAGCCTTCCTAATTGCCTGCTGCACCTGCGTACTAATTTTCTGTGTTCGTACAAGGAAACCCAAGTCCCTCTGCACGCTAACACTTTCCAATCTCTCCCCTTCTCCGCCTCACACACACACCCTAACATCTCCGCCATGAACACACATTCATATCCCCGCAAATACTCCTTTACATCCCCACCAACACACATTCTCATATCCCACCGCATGGGATATGACCGCATATGTGCATGTATCACCCAATACATGCACAACCTCCCATCACCCACGCACATAAACTCACATTATCCCAAACATCCTGAAAAGCCCCTTCGCATGCACCACAACTCCCAAACACCCACATTACCCCCCCACACACCCTGATATCCGCACCGTGCACATTCTCACATCCGCACACACAGCTTTGGGATGTCCCCCCTCACTGTTGAAGGTGCTGTGGAATTGTAGATTTTATTGACTTCCAATCTCATGTAATTGTGTTGAGCTGTACGTTGTGTAGTTTATAGCTGTTTAACATTGTAAACATGTAGCCTGACCATTAGATAACACTGTATTGAGGATTGGTTTCTTACAGTTTTGTTTTGTATCCTCTAGCGGAAGAGAAGACACAGGGTAAGTCATCAAATACAATAACAATCTCATGTTGTGATTAATCTCATTCAGAAGCTTCACACAATGAACACGTTAGGAACAATTAAATTACTTTTGCTTCCCATCAAAATATACAGTCACTACACTCTCAAGTGAATACTGTGAAATGCTTACAGGCCCAAACCCTCAGAACCTACTCATGCATTCATGTACACACCATACACATACCCTCACAATTCCCTTACTCTCATTTAGGCACGTATCTGGGAAACACCATCGCATCATCCCTCTGCAACACACCCTCACATCCCACCAAACATACTCTCACATCCCACCCAACATACAATCACACCTCCCTCCATACACACCCTCACATATCCCCCCAAAAACAAAGCCTCACCAACTCAAGCACAGACAACCTAAGACCCCTCTGACACACACACCCTCACATTCCACGCACACATCCTTACATCTCCCTGTGAACACACATTCATATCGCTCCAAACACTCCTTCACATCCCCACCAACACACATTCTCATATCCCACCGCATGCACATCCTCACATTTGCACAATATATGCACAACCATCCATCACCCGCGCACATAAACTCACGTTGCCCCAAACACCCTGAAAAGCCCCTTCTCATGCAACACAACCCCCAATCACCCACATTACTTCCCCACACACTCACATCCGCATTCATCCAGCTTTGGGATAACCCCCCTCACTGTTGAAGGTGTAAATGTAGATTTTATTGAGTTCCAAGTTCATGTAATTGTATTGAGCTGTACGTTGTGTAGTTTATAGCTGTTTAACATTGTAAACATGTGGACTGATCATTAGATAACACTGTATTGAGGATTGGGTTCTAACAGTCTTGTTTTGTATCCTCTAGCTCTAGCGAAAGAGAAGAAACTGGGTAAGTCATCAGATGCAATAACAATCTCATGTTGCAATTAATCTTATTCAGAAGCTTCACACAATGAACACATAAGGAATAATTAAACTACTTTTGTTTACCAACAAAATACACAGTCACTACACTCTCCAGTAAATCCTGTGAAACGCTTATGAGGAGCCAAATGATATACAAGGATTATTATTATAGTATAACAACAATCAGCACATACCTGCCTCCACCACACAGGGTGGCATCTGGGGAGGTGGGGGTTGAGGGGGTTGAGGCGATTGTAAGCTCAGTCGAAAGGGATGGTTTTCAGGTGGAACTTGACAAAGGGGAGACAGGGGTAAGGAGGTGGGATTGAGAGAGTGTTTCAGAGTTATCGGCTGCTGTGTCTGAAAGCACAATATCCAATAGTGAGGGGAAGCAGGCAATGAAGTAGACAGGTATATGAAGGATAGAGTCTTCAAAATCTTTTGGGATAGGGCGGGGGAGCTGTTATATGAACATCCAGCTCTGAGAGCCCTGCAGACAAGATGGTGAATGGCCATGTTCTGTTGTGTAAATTTTAATGATTCTATTCCATGAATCCTTATTGTCCTGTAGCTCAGTGGTTACAACACTCACCACGCATGTGAAATACCTGAGTTTGATTCCCAGCAGGGCAAAACCTTGGGCAAGTTTCCTTACTCCGCACACCAAATAATAGTCACCCAAAAAACCCAATAATTATTTGGTCACTCACACATCATATCCCACAAACATACATCCCCCCTCCATACAAACAATCACATTCCCCCCACACACTCTCACACCTCCTGCCACCCTCACATATCCACTGACAAAAAAAGACTCACATAAGAACATAAGAAATAAGAGCAGGAGTAGGCCGTTTGGCCCATTGATCAGCCATTCAATCATGGCTGATTCTACTCTGTTCTACTCTAACTCCAGCTACCTGCTTTATCCCCATACTCCTTAATCCCTTTATAAATGAAATCTAACTAACTCAGTCTTGAATATGTTCAATGACTGAGCATCAACGGCCTTTTGGGGGTAAATAATTCCATACATTCACCACACTTTTGAGTGAAGAAGTTTTTTCTCAACTCAGTGTGAAAGGGCTGACCCTTGACTTTAAGACTGTGACCCCTAGTTTTAGATTCTCCAACCAGGGGAAACAATCTCCCACTATCTACTGTCGTGCCCCTTAATAATCTTATAGGTTTCTATAAGATAACCTCTAATTCTTCTATGTTCCAAAGAATATAGGACCAAATTAATCAACCTATCATCATATCTCATCTCCCTTATTCCAGCTAGTAACCTAGTAAACCTATGCTGCACTCCCTCTTTCTTAAACTGCACACCGTATTCCAGGTGTGGTCTCATCAGGGACCTATACAGGTGCAGCAAGACTTCCCTACTCTTATACTCTTAACTCTTTCATCATGAAAGCTAACATACCGTTAGCCTTCCTAATTGCCTGCTGCACCTGCATACTAATTTTCTGTGTTTGTACAAGGAAACCCAAGTCCCTCTGCACGCTAACACTTTCCAATCTCTCCCCTTCTCCCCCTCACATATTCAAACGTAGACAACCTTACATCCCTCTGACACACACACCCTCACATTCCATGCACACACTAACATCTCCCCCATGATCACACATTCATATCCCCGCAAATACTCCTTCACATCCCCACCAACACACATTCTCATATCCCACCGCATGCACATCCTTACATTCGCCCAATACAGGCACAATCTCCCATCACCCGCGCACATAAACTCACATTACCCCAAATACCCTGAAAAGCCCCTACTCATGCACCACAACCCCCAAACACCCACATTACCCCCCTCCCCCCCCCCCCCCCCCACACAGTCACATTCGCATTCATCCAGCTTTGGGATAACCCCCCTCACCGTCGAAGGTGTAAATGTCGATTTTATTGAGTTCCAAATTCATGTAATTGTGTTGAGCTGTACGTTGTGTAGTTTCTAGCTGTTTAACATTGTAAACATGTAGACTGACCATTAGATATCACTGTATTGAGGATTGGGTTCTAACAGTTTTGTTTTGTATCCTCTAGAGGAAGAAAAGAGACTTGGTAAGTCATCAAATCCAATAACAATCTCATGTTGTGATTAATCTCATTCAGAAGCTTCACACAATGAACACATAAGGAACAATTACATTACTTTTGCTTCCCAGCCAAATACATAGTCACTATAATCTCAAGTGAATCGTGTGAAATGCTAATGCATCCAAACCCTCACAACCCACTCACACAATCCTGTACACACCACACACATACCCTCACAATTCCCTTACTCTCATACAGGCACGTACCTGGGAAACACCGTCACATCACCCCCAGACTCGCACCTCTGCAACACACTCTCACATCCCACCCAATATATACACTCACTCCCATCCAACACACACATTCCCAATCCCCCTACGCACATCCTCATATACATTCTCAAACATGAACCCTCACATCAACCCCACACACGTAGACTCACGTACCCAACCACACACACCCTCATATCCCACCGATGAAAAACACGCTCACATCTTCTGCACATAAATCCTCACATCCCCACCCATACAAACACTTGCATCACCCCACACATTCACTTCCCACCCACACTCATATATTCACACCTCCTCAACACACACTCACTTCTCCAACACATGTTTGAGAACACAGTCCTCAAACGTACAACCTCTCATCTCCTCCAATGCACACACAATCACATACCCCCACCCCACACACTTACCTTTGGGATGTCCTCCTCACTGTGGAAGGCGCTGTGTAAATGTACATTTTATTGACTTCCAACCTCACATGAATGTGCTGAGCTGTACTTTGTAGCTGGTTAGTGTTGTAAATACATAGACTGACCATTAAATAACACTGCATTGAGGATTGGTTTCTAACAGTTTTGTATTGTATCCTCTAGAGCTTGAGAAGAGACTGGGTAAGTCATCAAAACGCAATAACAATCTCAGGTTGTGATTAATCTCATTCACAAGCTTCACGAAATGAATACAAATGGAACAGTTAACGTACTTTTGCTTAATACAGTCAACCTCACACCCTCAACACACACATTTATAGCTCATCCCTCCCCAATTACCTTCACAACCCCCCTAAACACCAACAACAAGAAAATTACATTTCTAGAGCAGCTTTTACGTCACGCGGAGCCCCTTCCTCACTCACCACAGCCCTCAAACACCCACATTACCCCACACATACACCCTCACTCCTCTATCTGAAACACACACCCTCAGGTGATGCCACAAACAAACACACTCATATCCCACCCCAGCCATGCACATACTCACATCGACCAACATCAAAAAATTATCACATCCCACCGCACCCACACCCTCATAGCCGCACCATGCACATCCTCACATCCGCACTCACACAGCTTTGGGATGTTCCCCCTCTCACTGTCGAAGGTGCTGTGTAAGTGTAGATTTTATTGACTTCCAACCTCATGTAATTGTATTGAGCTGTGCTTTGGGTAGTTTATAGCTGTGTAATATGACCATTAGATAACACTGTATTGAGGATTGGTGTCTAACAGTTTTGTTTTGTATCCCCTAGCCGACGAGAAGAGACTGGGTAAGTCATCAAATGCAATAGCAATCTCCTGTTGTGATTTACCTGATTCAGAAGCTTCACACAATGAACACAATTGAATTACTTTGCTTCCCAGCAATATACACAGTTACTACACTCTCCAGTAAATCCTGTGAAACTCTTATGAGGAGCCAAACGATATACAAGGATTATTATTATAGTATAACATCAATCAGCACATACCAGCCTCCACCACACAGGGTGGCATCTGGGGAGGTGGTGAATGAGGGGGTTGAGGTGTTTGTCAGCTCGGTCAAAACGATGGTTTTCAGATGGAACTTGAAAAGTGGGAGACAGGGGCAAGGCGTTGGGATTGAGAGAATGTTCCAGAGTTTTGGAATGTTCCAGTGTAGTGTCTGAATGCACAATATCTAATAGTGGAGTGGACGGGAAGTAGGCAGGTATCTGAAGGATAGATACGTGAAAGTCTATTGGGATAGGGCAGGGCAACTGTTATATGAACATCTTGCTCTGAGAGCCCTACAGACTAGATGGTGAATGGCCATGTTCGGTTGTGCAAATATAATGATTCTATTCCATGAATTCTTATTGTCCTGTAGCTCAGTGGTTACAACACTCACCTCGCATGTGTTACACCTGGGTTTGGTTCCCAGCAGAGCAATACCTTGGGAAAGTTTCCTTACTCCCCACACCAAATAATAGTCACTCAAAAAAACCAATAATAATTTGATCACTCACACATCACATCCCACAAACATACATCCCCCCTCCATGCAAACAATCACATTCCCCCCACACACTCTCACACCTCCTGCCACACACACCCTCACATATCCACTCAGAAAAGAAGCCTCACTTAAGAATATAAGAAATAAGAGCAGGAGCAGGCTATTTGGCCCATCGAGACTGTCCCGACATTCAATCATGGCTGATATTCTACTCTAACTCCAGCTACCTGTTTTATCCCCATTCTCCTTAATCCCTTTATAAATGAAAAATCTATCTAACTCAGTCTTGAGTATGTTGAACGACTGAGCATCAACGGCCTTTTGGTGTAAAGAATTCCATACGTTCACCACCTTTTGAGTGAAGAAGTTTTTTTCTCAACTCAGTGTGAAAGCGCTGACCCCTGACTTTAAGACTGTGACCCCTGGTTTTAGATTCTCCAACCAGGGGAAACAATCTCCCACTATCTACTCTGTCGTGCCCCTTAATAATCTTATAGGTTTCTACAAGATCACCTCTAATTCTTCTATATTCCAAAGAATATAGGACAAAATTAATCAACCTATCATGATATCTGAGCAGCTCATTCCAGCTAGTAACCTAGTAAATCTATGCTGCATTCCCTCCAAGGCAAGTACACCCTTTCTTAAACTGCACACATTATTCCAGGTATGGTCTCACCAGGGTCATATACAGCTGCAGCAAGACTTCTCTACTCTTATACTCTAACCCTTTCATCATGAAAGCTAACATACCGTTAGCCTTCCTAATTGCCTGCTGCACCTGCGTACTAATTTTCTGTGGTCGTACAAGGAAACCCAAGTCCCTCTGCACGCTAACACTTTCGAATCTCTCCCCTTCTCCGCCGCACACACACACACCCTAACATCTCCCCCATGAACACACATTCATATCCCCGCAAATACTCCTTTACATCCCCACCAACACACATTCTCATATCCCACCACATGCACATCCTCACATTCACCCAATACATGCACAATCTCCCATCACCTGCGCACATAAACTCACATTCCCCCAAACACCCTGAAAAGCCCCTTCTCATGCACCACAACCCCCAATCACCCACATTACCCCCCACACAGTCACATCCGCATTCATCCAGCTTTGGGATAACCCGCCTCACTGTCGAAGGTGTAAATGTAGATTTTATTGAGTTCCAAGTTCATGTAATTGTGTTGAGCTGTACGTTGTGTAGTTTATAGTTATTTAACATTGTAAACATATAGACTGATCATTAGAAAACACTGTATTGAGGATTGGTTTCTAACAGTTTTGTTTTGTATTCTCTCGTCAATCTAGCGGAACAGAACACACAGGGTAAGTCATCAAATGGAATAACAATCTCATGTTGTGATTAATCTGATTCAGAAGCTTAACACAATGAACACATAAGGAACAATTAAATTACTTTTGCTTCCCAGCAAAATATACAGACACTACACTCAAGTGAATACTGTGAAATGCTTACAGTCCCAAACCCTCAGAACCTACTCACGCATTCATGTACACACAACACACATACCCTCACAATTCCCTTACTCTTATATAGGCACGTATCTGGGAAACACCATCGCATCATCCCTCTGCAACACACCCTCACATCCCACCAAACATACTCTCACATCCCACCCAACATACAATCACACCTCCCTCCATACACACCCTCACATATCCCCCAAGAAACAAAGCCTCACCAACTCAAGCACAGACAACCTAAGACCCCTCTGACACACACACCCTCACATTCCACGCACACATCCTTACATCTCCCTGTGAACACACATTCATATCGCTCCAAACACTCCTTCACATCCCCACCAACACACATTCTCATATCCCACCACATGCACATCCTCACATTCGCCCAATACTGGCACAATCTCCCATCACCCGCGCACATAAACTCACATTACCCCAAACACCCTGAAAAGCCCCTTCTCATGCACCACAACCCCCAATCACCCACATTACCCCACCACACACACTCACATCCGCATTCATCCAGCTTTGGGATAACCCCCCTCACTGTCGAAGGTGTAAATGTAGATTTTATTGAGTTCCAAGTTCATGAAATTGTGTTGAGCTGTACGTTGTGTAGTTTATAGCTGTTTAACTTTGTAAACATGTAGACTGACCATTAGATAACACTGTATTGAGGATTGGGTTCTAAAAGTCTTGTTTTGTATCCTCTAGCTCTAGCGAAAGAGAAGAAACTGGGTAAGTCATCAGATGCAATAACAATCTCATGTTGCAATTAATCTTATTCAGAAGCTTCACACAATGAACACAGAAGGAATAATTAAACTACTTTTGTTTACCAACAAAATACACAGTCACTACACTCTCCAGTAAATCCTGTGAAATGCTTATGAGGAGCCAAACGATAAACAAGGATTATTATTATAGTATAACAACAATGAGCGCATACCTGCCTCCACCACACAGGGTGGCATCTGGGGAGGTGGGGGTTGAGGTGATTGTAAGCTCGGTCAAAAGGGATGGTTTTCAGGTGGAACTTGATAAAGGGGAGACAGGGGCAAGGCGGTGGGATTGAGAGAATTAGATTTATCGATTGTTGTATCTGAATGCACAAGATCCAATAGTGGAGGGGAAGTAGGCAAGGAAGTAGACAGGTATATGAAAGATAGTCTTGAAAGGTTTTATGGGATAGGGCAGGGCAGCTGTTACATGAACATCTTGCTCTGAGAGCCCTGCAGACTAGATGGTGAATGGCCATGTTCTGTTGTGTAAATTTAATGATTCTATTCCATGATTCCTTATTGTCCTGTAGCTCAGTGGTTACAACACTCACCTCGCATGTGGTACACCTGGGTTTGATTCTCAGCAGGGCAAACCTTGGGCAAGTTTCCTTACTCCCCACACCAAATCATAATCACTCAAAAAATCCAAGAATAATTTGGTCACTCATGCATCATACCCCACAAACACACATACCCCCAATTACCCTCACAATCCCCCTAAATACACATCATCCCCCACAAGCACACATCCCCCCACACATAGACCATCACAGCATCCTTCCCTGCACAGTCACATTCACCCGCACACACTCTGACACCTCCCTCCACACACACCCTCACATATCCCCCAAGAAACAAAGCCTCACCAACTCAAGCACAGACAACCTAAGACCCCTCTGACACACACACCCTCACATTCCACGCACACATCCTTACATCTCCCTGTGAACACACATTCATATTGCTCCAAACACTCCTTCACATACCCACCAACACACATTCTCATATCCCACCGCATGCACATCCTCACATTCACCCAATATATACACAACCTCCCATCACCCGCGCACATAAACTCACATTACTCCAAACACCCTGAAAAGCCCCTTCTCATGCACCACAACCCCCAATCACCCACATTACCCCCCCCCACACACCCTGATATCCACACCGTGCACATCCTCACACCCGCACACACAGCTTTGGGATGTCCCCCCTCACTGTTGAAGGTGCTGTGTAAATGTAGATTTTATTGACTTCCAATCTCATGTAATTGTGTTGAGCTGTACGTTGTGTAGTTTATAGCTGTTTAACATTGTGAACATGTAGACTGACCATTAGATAACACTGTATTGAGGATTGGTTTCTAACAGTTTTGTTTTGTATCCTCTAGCGGAAGAGAAGACACAGGGTAAGTCATCAAATACAATAACAATCTCATGTTGCGATTAATCTCATTCTGAAGCTTCACACAATGAACACATAGGAACAATTAAATTACTTTTGCTTCCCAGCAAAATACAGTCACTACACTCTCCAGTAAATCCTGTGAAACGCTTATGCTGCCAAATCCTCACAACCCACTCACACAATCCTGTACTCACCACACACATACCCTCACAATTCCCTTACTCTCATATAGGCACGTACCTGGGAAACACCGTCACATCACCCGCAGACTCGCACCTCTGCAACACACCCTCTCATTCCACCAAACATACTCTCACATTCTAACAAACATACATACTCACTCCCATCCAACACACACATTCCCAATCCCCTTACGCACACCCTCATATACCTCCTCAAATGTGAACCCTCACATCAACCCCACACACATAGACTCATGTAGCCAACCAAACACACCCTCACATCACACCAATGAAAAACACTCACATCACCCCACTCACACTCACTCCCCACCCACACTCATATATTCACACCTCCTCAACACACACTCACATCCCCAACACACGCTAACAGTCCTTGCACTTACAACCTCTCATCTCCTCCAACGCACATACCATCACATCCCCCCCATACACACTCACATGTTCACCCCAAAACCAAAGCTCATACACCCCCACACACACCCTCACATAACACTCACGCAGCCTCCCACAATACGGACACACTTATTTCCGCACACACACACAATCACATCCGCAACAACTCACACCCTCACATCACACTGTACACACATTTCACTTCCACACAATACATGTATAGTCTCACATTGTCCATGCAAACAACCCTGAAAAAGCTCAAAATTCACCCCCCCGCACCCAACCAACCACATCCCTGTGAACACAACCATTATCGTATACATACACCATAACTGCTCCCTCTAAAACAAGCACTCTCACATTCCCCACCAAACACCCTCACTTCCCACACACCCACACTTATCCTCACATTGCCCACCACCAAACAATTATCACATTCCACCCCATGGCTCTCATCCGCCCCATGCACTCAATCAAGCACCGCCCGCCCACCACTCCACACACATCTTTGGGATGTCCTCCTCACTGTGGAAGGCACTGTATAAATGTACATTTCATTCACTTCCAACCGCATGTGATTGTCTTGAGTTGTTCTTTGTTGTAAGTTACGTAGACTGACCATTAAATAACACTGTATTCAGGATTGGTTTCTAATACTTTTGTATTGTATCCTCTAGAGCTTGAGACGAGACTGGGTAAGTCATCAAAATGCAATAACAATCTCATGTTGTGATTAGTCTCATTCACAAACTTCACACAATGAATACAAACGGAACAGTTAACGTACTTTTGTTTGACCAATACACAATCAACCTCACACAACCACACAGCCTCCACACACACATTCATAACTCACCTCACACACACTCATCCCTCCCCAATTACCTTCACAATCCCCCTAAACAACAACAAAAACAAATTACAAATATAGATCGCCTTTCATGTCAGTGGGCGTCACAAGGCGCTGAACAGTTTGGTCAGGACCCCTCACGCACAAAAACTCACATTACCCCAAACACCCTGAAGAGCCCACTCCTCATGCATCACAACCGCCAAACACCCACAATACCCCACACGTGCACCCTCACTCCTCTATCTGAAACACACACCCTCAGATCATGCCTGAAACAAACACACTCACATCCCACCCACGCACATACTCACATCGACCAACATCAAAAAACTATCACATCCCACCCCACACACACCCTCATATCTGCACCGTGCACATCCTCACACCCGCACAAACACAGCTTTGGGATGTCCCCCCCCTCACTGTCAAAGGTGATTTTATTGACTTCCAACCTCATGTAATTGTGTTGAGCTGTACATTGTGTAGTTTATAGCTGTGTAACATTGTAAACATGTAGACTGACCATTAGATAACACTGTATTGAGGATTGGTTTCTAACAGTTTTGTTTTGTATCCTCTAGCCGACGAGAAGACACAGGGTAAGTCATCAAATGCAATAACAATCTCATGTTGTGATTAATCTCATTCAGAAGCTTCACACAATGAACACATTAGGAACAATTAAATTACTTTTACTTCCCAGCAAAATATACAGACACTACGCTCTCCAGTAAACCTGTGAAACGCTTATGAGGAGCCAAATGAAACACAAGGATTATTATTATAGTATAACAATCAGCACATACCGGCCTCCACCACACAGGGTGGCATCTGGGGAGGTGGGGGTTGAAGGGGTTGAGGTGATTGTAAGCTCAGTCGAAAGGGATGGTTTTCAGGTGGAACTTGATAAAGGGGAGACAGGGGCAAGGAGGTGGGATTGAGAGAGTGTTTCAGAGTTATCGGCTGCTGTGTCTGAAAGCACAATATCCAATAGTGAGGGGAAGCAGGCAATGAAGTAGACAGGTATATGAAGGATAGAGTCTTCAAAATCTTTTGGGATAGGGCGGGGGAGCTGTTATATGAACATCCAGCTCTGAGAGCCCTGCAGACAAGATGGTGAATGGCCATGTTCTGTTGTGTAAATTGTAATGATTCTATTCTATGAATCCTTATTGTCCTGTAGCTCAGTGTTTACAACATTCACCTCACATGTGTTACACCTGGGTTTGATTCCCATCAGGGCAAAACCTTGGGCAAGTTTCTTTACTCCCTACATCAAATAATAGTCACTCAAAAGAAACCAATAATAATTTGGTCACTCACACATCGTACCCCACAAACACACATCCCCCCAATTACCCTCACAACTCCTCCAAACATACATCATCCCCTACAAACACACATCCTCCCACCCACACAAACCCTCACATTCCCCCCCACACAATCTCACATCTCCCTCCACACAACCTGACATATCCCCCAAAAAACAAAGCCTCACATACTCATGCACAGACAACCTCACATCCCTGACACACACTCTGACATTCCACGCAGACACCCTTGTATCTCCCCCTTTAACACACATTCATATCCCTCCAAACACTCCTTCACATCAACACCAACACACACCCTCATATCCCACCTCATGCACATCCTCACATTTGCCCAATACATGCACAACCTCCCATCACCCGCGCACATAAACTCACATTACCCCAAACACCCTGAAAAGCCCCTTCTCATGCACCACAACCCCCCAAACACCCACATTACCCCCCCACACACTCATATCCGCACCGTGCACATCCTCACACCTGCACATACACAGCTTTGGGATGTCCCCCCCTCACTGTTGAAGGTGCTGTGTAAATGTAGATTTCATTGATTACATGAGTTCCAACCACATATAATTGTGTTGAGCTGTACATTGTGTAGTTTATAGCTGTGTAATGTTGTAAACATGTAGACTGACCATTAGATAACACTGTACTGAGGATTGGTTTCTAACAGCTTTGTTTTGTATCCTCTAGCGGAAAAGAACAGACAGGGTAAGCCATCCATTTGAATAACAATCTCATGTTGCGATTAATCTCATTCAGAAGCTTCACACAATGAACATAGAAGGAACACTTACATTACTTTTGCTTCCCAGCAAAATACACAGTCACTACACTCTCAAGTGAATCGTGTGAAATGCTTACGTGCCAAACCCTCACAACCCACTCACACAATCCTGTACACACCACACACATACCCTCACAATTCCCTTACTCTCAAACAGGCACGTACCTGGGAAACACTGTCACATCATCCCCAGACTTGCACCTCTGCAACACACTCTCACATCCCACCCAATATATACACTCACTCCCATCCAACACACACATTCCCAATCCCCCTACGCACACCCTCACGTACATTCTCAAACGTGAACCGTCACATCGACCCCACACACATAGACTCACGTACCCAACCACACACACCCTCATATCCCACCGATGAAATACACGCTCACATCTTCTGCACATAAATCCTCACATCCCCACCCATACAAACACTCACATCACTCCACACATTCACTTCCCACCCACACTCATATTTTCACACCTCCTCAACACACACTCACATCTCCAACACATACTAACAGTCCTCACACGTACAACCTCTCATCTCCTCCAATGCACATACCATCACATCCCCCCCATACACACACACATGTTCACCCCAAAAATAAAGCCTCATAAACCCAACCACACACATACTCACGTGACACGCACACACACCTTCACATCTCCAACAATACGCACAAACTTATTTCCGCCTACACCCACATTCACATTCCACAACAACTCACACCCTCAAATCACACTGCATACACATTTCACTTCCACACAAGAGATGTACAACCTCATATTGTCCACACAAACAACCCTGAGAAACCTCAAATACCCTCCCCCCACCAACCACATCCTTGTGAACACAAACATTATCCCAGATACACCATAACTGCTCCCTCCAAAACACCCACTCTCACATTACCCATCAAACAAACACCCTCACTTCCCACACACCCACGCACACCCTCACATTGCCCGCCACCAAAAAACAATCACATCTCACCTCATCCACTTGCATTTATCCGCCCCACACACACAATCACATACCCCCACCCCACCCCACACTCTTACCTTTGGGATGTCCTCATCACTGTGGAAGGCGCTGTGTAAATGTACATTTTATTGACTTCCAACCTCACATGAATGTGTTGAGCTGTACTTTGTTTACTTTGTAGCTGGTTAGTGTTGTAGATATGTAGACTGACCATTAAATAACACTGCATGGAGGATTGGTTTCTAACAGTTTTGTATTGTATCCTCTAGAGCTTGAGAAGAGACTGGGTAAGTCTCTTCTCAAGTAACATCTCCCCCATGAACACACATTCATATCCCCGCAAATACTCCTTTACATCCCCACCAACACACATTCTCATATCCCACCACATGCACATCCTCACATTCACCCAATACATGCACAATCTCCCATCACCCGCGCACATCAACTCACATTCCTCCAAACACCCTGAAAAGCCCCTTCTAATGCACTACAACCCCCAATCACCCACATTAGCCCCCACACAGTCACATCCGCATTCATCCAGCTTTGGGATAACCCCCCTCACTGTCGAAGGTGTAAATGTAGATTTTATTGAGTTCCAAGTTCATGTAATTGTGTTGAGCTGTACGTTGTGTAGTTTATAGCTGTTTAACATTGTAAACATGTAGACTGACCATTAGATAACACTGTATTGAGGATTGGGTTCTAACAGTCTTGTTTTGTATCCTCTAGCTCTAGCGAAACAGAAGAAACTGGGTAAGTCATCAGATGCAATAACAATCTCATGTTGCAATTAATCTTATTCAGAAGCTTCACACAATGAACACATAAGGAATAATTAAACTACTTTTGTTTACCAACAACATACATGTCACTACACTCTCCAGTAAATCCTGTGAAATGCTTATGAGGAGCCAAACAATATACAAGTATTATTATTATAGTATAACAACAATGAGCACATACCTGCCTCCACCACACAGGGTGGCATCTGGGGAGGTGGGGGTTGAGGGGGTTGAGGTGATTGTAATCTGAGTCGAAAGGGATGGTTTTCAGGTGGAACTTGACAAAGGGGAGACAGGGGCAAGGAGGTGGGATTGAGAGAGTGTTTCAGAGTTATCGGCTGCTGTGTCTGAAAGCACAATATCCAATAGTGGAGGGGAAGCAGGCAATGAAGTAGACAGGTATATGAAGGATAGAGTCTTGAAAATCTTTTGGGATAGGGCGGGGTAGCTGTTATATGAACACCCAGCTCTGAGAGCCCTGCAGACAAGATGGTGAATGGCCATGTTCTGTTGTGTAAATTGTAATGATTCTATTCCATTAATCCTTATTGTCCTGTAGCTCAGTGGTTACAACACTCACCTCACCTGTGAAATACCTGGGTTTGATTCCCAGCAGGGCAAAACCTTGCGCAAGTTTCCTTACTCCCCACACCAAATAATAGTCACTCAAAAAACCCAATAATTATTTGGTCACTCACACATCATATTCCACAAACATACATCCCCCCTCCATGCAAACAATCACATTCGCCCCACACACTCTCACACCTCTTGCCACACATACCCTCACATATCCACTCACAAAAGAAGCCTCACATAAGAACATAAGAAATAAGAGCAGGAGCAGGCTATTTGGCCCATCGAGACTGTCCCGCCATTCAATCATGGCTGATATTCTACTCTAACTCCAGCTACCTGTTTTATCCCCATACTCCTTAATCCCTTTATAAATGACAAATCTAACTCAGTCTTGAATATGTTCAACGACTGAGCATCAACGGCCTTTTGGTGTAAAGAATTCCATACGTTCACCACCTTTTGAGTGAAGATGTTTTTTTCTCAACTCAGTGTGAAAGCGCTGACCCCTGACTTTAAGACTGTGACCCCTGGTTTTAGATTCTGCAACCAGGGGAAACAATCTCCCACTATCTACTATGTCGTGCCCCTTAATAATCTTATAGGTTTCTACAAGATCACCTCTAATTCTTCTATATTCCAAAGAATATAGGACCAAATTAAGCAACCTATCATTATATCTCAGCACCTCATTCCACCTAGTAAACCTATGCTGCATTCCCTCCAAGGCAAGTACACCCTTTCTTAAACTGCACACATTATTCCAGGTGTGGTCTCACCAGGGCCATATGCAGCTGCAGCAAGAGTTCTCTACTCTTACACTCTAACCCTTTCATCATGAAAGCTAACATACCATTAGCCTTCCTAATTGCCTGCTGCACCTGCGTACTAATTTTCTGTGTTCGTACAAGGAAACCCAAGTCCCTCTGCACGCTACCACTTTCCAATCTCTCCCCTTCTCCGCCTCACACACACACCCTAACATCTCCCCCATGAACACACATTCATATCCCCGCAAATACTCCTTTACATCCCCACCAACACACATTCTCATATCCCACCACATGCACATCCTCACATTCACCCAATACATGCACAATCTCCCATCACCCGCGCACATAAACTCACATTCCCCCAAACAGCCTGAAAAGCCCCTTTCTCATGCACCACAAACACCCACATTACTCCACACACACCCTCACATCTGCATTCATCCAGCTTTGGGATAAACTGTCGAAGGTGTGAATTTATTGAGTTGACTTTCAACCTCATGCAATTGTGTTGAGCTGTACCTTGTGTAGTTTGTATTTATTTAACATTGTAAACATGTAGACTGATCATTAGAAAACACTGTATTGAGGATTGTGTTCTAACAGTTTTGTTTTGTATTCTCTCGTCAATCTAGCGAAAAAGAACAGACAGGGTAAGTCATCAAATAGCATAACAATCTCATGTTGTGATTAATCTGATTCAGAAGCTTCACACAATGAACACAAAAGGAACAATTAAATTACTTTTGCTTCCCATCAAAATATACAGTCACTACACTCTCAAGTGAATACTGTGAAATGCTTACAGTCCCAAACCCTCAGAACCTACTCACGCATTCATGTACACACCATACACATACCCTCACAATTCCCTTACTCTCACATAGGCACGTATCTGGGAAACACCATTGCATCATCCCTCTGCAACACACCCTCACATCCCACCAAACATACTCTCACATCCCACCCAACATACACTCACACCTCCCTCCACACACACCCTCACATATCCCCCAAGAAACAAAGCCTCACCAACTCAAGCACAGACAACCTAAGACCCCTCTGACACACACACCCTCACATTCCACGCACACATCCTTACATCTCCCTGTAACCACACATTCATATTGCGCCAAACACTACTTCACTTCCCCACCAACACACATTCTCATATCCCACCGCATGCACATCCTCACATTCGCGCAATTTATCCCATCACCCGCGCACATAAACTCACATTACCCCCAAACACCCTGAAAAGCCCCTTCTCATGCACCACAACCCCCATTCACCCACATTACCCCACTCACACACTCAAATCCGCATTCATCCAGCTTTGGGATAACCCCCCTCACTGTCGAAGGTGTAAATGTAGATTTGATTGAGTTCCAAGTTCATGTAATTGTATTGACCTGTACGTTGTGTAGTTTATAGCTGTTTAACATTGTAAACATGTAGACTGACCATTAGATAACACTGTATTGATGATTGAGTTCTAACAGTCTTGTTTTGTATCCTCTAGCTCTAGTGAAAGAGAAGAAACTGGGTAAGTCATCAGATGCAATAACAATCTCATGTTGCAATTAATCTTATTCAGAAGCTTCACACAATGAACACATAAGGAATAATTAAACTACTTTTGTTTACCAACAACATACATGTCACTACACTCTCCAGTAAATCCTGTGAAATGCTTATGAGGAGCCAAATGATATACAAGGATTATTATTATAGTATAACAACAATCAGCACATACCTGCCTCCACCACACAGGGTGGCATCTGGGGAGGTGGGGGTTGAGGGGGTTGAGGTGATTGTAAGCTCGGTCGAAAGGGATGGTTTTCAGGTGGAACTTGATAAAGGGGAGACAGGGGTAAGGCGGTGGGATTGAGAGAATTAGATTTATCGATTGTTGTATCTGAATGCACAAGATCCAATAGTGGAGGGGATGTAGGCAAGGAAGTAGACAGGTATCTGAAGGATAGAGTCTTCAAAGTCTTTTGGGATAGGGCAGGGCAGCTGTTATATGAACATCTTGCTCTGAGAGCCCTGCAGACTAGATGGTGAATGGCCATGTTCTGTTGTGTAAATTTAATGATTCTATTCCATGAATCCTTATTGTCCTGTAGCTCAGTGGTTACAACACTCACCTCGCATGTGTAACATCTGGGTTTGGTTCTCAGCAGGGCAAACCTTGGGCAAGTTTCCTTACTCCCCACACCAAATAATAATCACTCAAAAAATCCAGGAATAATTTGGTCACTCATGCATCATACCCCACAAACACACATCCCCCCAATTACCCTCACAATCCCCCTAAATACACATCATCCCCCACAAGCACACATCCCCCCACACATAGACCATCACAGCATCCTTCCCTGCACAGTCACATTCACCCGCACACACTCTGACACCTCCCTCCACACACACCCTCACATATCCCCCAAGAAACAAAGCCTCACCAACTCAAGCACAGACAACCTAAGACCCCTCTGACACACACACACCCTCACATTCCACGCACACATCCTTACATCTCCCTGTGAACACACATTCATATCGCTCCAAACACTCCTTCACATCCCCACCAACACACATTCTCATATCCCACCACATGCACATCCTCACATTTGCCCAATATATGCACAACCTCCCATCACCCGCGCACATAAACTCACATTATCCCAAACACCCTGAAAAGTCCCTTCTCATGCACCACAACCCCCAATCACCCACATTACCCCCCCACACACCCTGATATCCACACCGTGCACATCCTCACACCCGCACACACAGCTATGGGATGTCCTCCCCCTCACTGTTGAAGGTGCTGTGGAATTGTAGATTTTATTGACTTCCAATCTCATGTAATTGTGTTGAGCTGTACGTTGTGTAGTTTATAGCTGTTTAACATTGTGAACATGTAGACTGACCATTAGATAACACTGTATTTAGGATTGGTTTCTAACAGTTTTGTTTTGTATCCTCTAGCGGAAGAGAAGACACAGGGTAAGTCATCAAATACAATAACAATCTCATGTTGCGATTAATCTCATTCTGAAGCTTCACACAATGAACACATAGGAACAGTTAAATTACTTTTGCTTCCCAGCAAAATACAGTCACTACACTCTCCAGTAAATCCTGTGAAACGCTTATGCTGCCAAATCCTCACAACCCACTCACACAATCCTGTACTCACCACACACATACCCTCACAATTCCCTTACTCTCATATAGGCATGTACCTGGGAAACACCGTCACATCACCCGCAGACTCGCACCTCTGCAACACACCCTCTCATCCCACCAAACATACTCTCACATTCTAACAAACATACATACTCACTCCCATCCAACACACACATTCCCAATCCCCTTACGCACACCCTCATATACCTCCTCAAATGTGAACCCTCACATCGACCCCACACACGTAGACTCATGTAGCCAACCAAACACACCCTCACATCACACCAATGAAAAACACTCACATCACCCCACTCACACTCACTCCCCACCCACACTCATAAATTCACACCTCCTCAACACACACTCACATCCCCAACACATGGTAACAGTCCTCGCACTTACAACCTCTCATCTCCTCCAACGCACATACCATCACATCCCCCCATACACACTCACATGTTCACCCCAAAACCAAAGCCTCATACACCCCCACACACACCCTCACGTAACACTCACGCAGCCTCCCACAATACGGACACATTTGTTTCCGCACACACACACAATCACATCCGCAACAACTCACACCCTCACATCACACTGTACACACATTTCACTTCCACACAATACATGTATAATCTCACATTGTCCATGCAAACAACCCTGAAAAAGCTCAAAATTCAACCCACCCAACCAACCACATCCCTGTGAACACAACCATTATCGTATACATACATACACCATAACTGCTCCCTCTAAAACAAGCACTCTCACATTCCCCACCAAACACCCTCACTTCCCACACACCCACACTTATCCTCACATTGCCCACCGCCAAAAAATTATCACATTCCACCCCATGGCTCTCATCCGCCCCATGCACTCAATCAAGCACCGCCCGCCCACCACTCCACACACATCTTTGGGATGTCCTCCTCACTGTGGAAGGCACTGTGTAAATGTACATTTCATTGACTGCCAACCTCATGTGATTGTCTTGAGCTGTACTTTGTTGTAATGTTGTAGTTACGTAGACTGACCATTAAATAACACTGTATTCAGGATTGGTTTCTAATACTTTTATATTGTATCCTCTAGAGCTTGAGACGAGACTGGGTAAGTCATCAAAATGCAATAACAATCTCATGTTGTGATTAATCTCATTCACAAGCTTCACACAATGAATACAAACGGAACAGTTAATGTACTTTTGTTTGACCAATACACAATCAACCTCACACAACCACACAGCCTCCACACACACATGCATACCTCACCTCACACACACTCATCCCTCCCCAATTACCTTCACAATCCCCCTAAACAACAACAAAAACAAATTACAAATATAGATCGCCTTTCATGTCAGTGGACGTCACAAGGCGCTGAACAGTTTGGTCAGGACCCCTCACGCACAAAAACTCACATTACCCCAAACACCCTGAAGAGCCCACTCCTCATGCATCACAACCGCCAAACACCCACAATACCCCACACGTACACCCTCACTCCTCTATCTGAAACACACACCCTCAGATCATGCCTGAAACAAACACACTCACATCCCACCCACGCACATACTCACATCGACCAACATCAAAAAACTATCACATCCCACCCCACACACACCCTCATATCTGCACCGTGCACATCCTCACACCCGCACAAACACAGCTTTGGGATGTCCCCCCCTCACTGTCAAAGGTGCTGTGTAAATGTAGATTTTATTGACTTCCAACCTCATGTAATTGTGTTGAGCTGTACATTGTGTAGTTTATAGCTGTGTAACATTGTAAACATGTAGACTGACCATTAGATAACACTGTATTGAGGATTGGTTTCTAACAGTTTTGTTTTGTATCCTCTAGCCAACGAGAGGAGACTGGGTAAGTCATCAAATGCAATAACAATCTCATGTTGTGATTAATCTCATTCAGAAGCTTCACACAATGAACACATTAGGAACAATTAAATTACTTCTACTTCCCAGCAAAATATACAGTCACTACGCTCTCCAGTAAACCTGTGAAACGCTTATGAGGAGCCAAATGAAACACAAGGATTATTATTATAGTATAACAATCAGCACATACCGGCCTCCACCACACAGGGTGGCATCTGGGGAGGTGGGGGTTGAAGGGGTTGAGGTGATTGTAAGCTCAGTCGAAAGGGATGGTTTTCAGTTGGAACTTGACAAAGGGGAGACAGGGGCAAGGAGGTGGGATTGAGAGAGTGTTTCAGAGTTATCGGCTGCTGTGTCTGAAAGCACAATATCCAATAGTGAGGGGAAGCAGGCAATGAAGTAGACAGGTATATGAAGGATAGAGTCTTCAAAATCTTTTGGGATAGGGCGGGGGAGCTGTTATATGAACATCCAGCTCTGAGAGCCCTGCAGACTAGATGGTGAATGGCCATGTTCTGTTGTGTAAATTTTAATGATTGTATTCCATGAATCCTTATTGTCCTGTAGCTCAGTGGTTACAACACTCACCTCGCATGTGAAATACCTGGGTTTGGTTCCCAGCAGGGCCAAACCTTGGGCAAGTTTCCTTACTCCCCACACCAAATAATAGTCACTCAAAAAACCCAATAATAATTTGATCACTCACACATCATATCCCACAAACATACATCTCCTCTCCATGCAAACAATCACATTCGCCCCACACATTCTCACACCTCTTGCCACACATACCCTCACATATCCACTGACAAAAGAAGCCTCACATAAGAACATAAGAAATAAGAGCAGGAGCAGGCTATTTGGCCCATCGAGACTGTCCCGACATTCAATCATGGCTGATATTCTACTCTAACTCCAGCTACCTGTTTTATCCCCATACTCCTTAATCCCTTTATAAATGAAAAATCTATCCAACGCAGTCTTGAATATGTTCAACGACTGAGCATCAACAGCCTTTTGGTGTAAAGAATTCCATACGTTCACCAGCCTTTGAGTGAAGAAGTTTTTTTCTCAACTCAGTGTGAAAGGGCTGACGCCTGACTTTAAGCCTGTGACCCCTGGTTTTAGATTCTCCAACTCGGGGAAACAATCTCCCACTATCTACTCTGTCGTGCCCCTTAATAATCTTATAGGTTTCTACAAGATCACCTCTAATTCTTCTATATTCCAAAGAATATAGGACCAAATTAATCAACCTATCATCATATCTCAGCACCTCATTCCAGCTAGTAACCTAGTAAACCTATGCTGCATTCCCTCCAAAGCAAGTACACCCTTTCTTAAACTGCACACAGTATTCCTTGTGTGGTCTCACCAGGGCCATATACAGCTGCAGCAAGACTTCTCTACTCTTATACTCTAACCCTTTCCTCATGAAAGCTAACATACCGTTAGCCTTCCTAATTGCCTGCTGCACCTGCGTACTAATTTTCTGTGTTCGTACAAGGAAACCCAAGTCCCTCTGCACGCTAACACTTTCCAATCTCTCCCCTTCTCCGCCTCACACACACACCCTAACATCTCCCCCATGAACACACATTCATATCCCCGCAAATACTCCTTTACATCCCCACCAACACACATTCTCATATCCCACCGCATGGGATATGACCGCATATGTGCATGTATCACCCAATACATGCACAACCTCCCATCACCCACGCACATAAACTCACATTGTCCCAAACACCCTGAAAAGCCCCTTCGCATGCACCACAACCCCCAAACACCCACATTACACCCTACACACCCTGATATCCGCACCGTGCACATTCTCACATCCTCACACAGCTTTGGGATGTCCCCCCTCACTGTTGAAGGTGCTGTGGAATTGTAGATTTTATTGACTTCCAATCTCATGTAATTGTGTTGAGCTGTACGTTGTGTAGTTTATAGCTGTTTAACATTGTAAACATGTAGCCTGACCATTAGATAACACTGTATTGAGGATTGGTTTCTTACAGTTTTGTTTTGTATCCTCTAGCGGAAGAGAAGACACAGGGTAAGTCATCAAATACAATAACAATCTCATGTTGTGATTAATCTCATTCAGAAGCTTCACACAATGAACACGTTAGGAACAATTAAATTACTTTTGCTTCCCATCAAAATATACAGTCACTACACTCTCAAGTGAATACTGTGAAATGCTTACAGGACCAAACCCTCAGAACCTACTCATGCATTCATGTACACACCATACACATACCCTCACAATTCCCTTACTCTCATATAGGCACGTATCTGGGAAACACCATCGCATCATCCCTCTGCAACACACCCTCACATCCCACCAAACATACTCTCACATCCCACCCAACATACAATCACACCTCCCTCCATACACACCCTCACATATCCCCCAAAAAACAAAGCCTCACCAACTCAAGCACAGACAACCTAAGACCCCTCTGACACACACACCCTCACATTCCACGCACACATCCTTACATCTCCCTGTGAACACACATTCATATCGCTCCAAACACTCCTTCACATCCCCACCAACACACATTCTCATATCCCACCGCATGCACATCCTCACATTTGCACAATATATGCACAACCACCCATCACCCGCGCACATAAACTCACATTGCCCCAAACACCCTGAAAAGCTCCTTCTCATGCACCACAACCCCCAATCACCCACATTACTTCCCCACACACTCACATCCGCATTCATCCAGCTTTGGGATAACCCCCCTCACTGTCGAAGGTGTAAATGTAGATTTTATTGAGTTCCAAGTTCATGTAATTGTATTGAGCTGTACGTTGTGTAGTTTATAGCTGTTTAACATTGTAAACATGTGGACTGATCATTAGATAACACTGTATTGAGGATTGGGTTCTAACAGTCTTGTTTTGTATCCTCTAGCTCTAGCGAAAGAGAAGAAACTGGGTAAGTCATCAGATGCAATAACAATCTCATGTTGCAATTAATCTTATTCAGAAGCTTCACACAATGAACACATAAGGAATAATTAAACTACTTTTGTTTACCAACAAAATACAGTCACTACACTCTCCAGTAAATCCTGTGAAACGCTTATGAGGAGCCAAATGATATACAAGGATTATTATTATAGTATAACAACAATCAGCACATACCTGCCTCCACCACACAGGGTGGGATCTGGGGAGGTGGGGGTTGAGGCGATTGTAAGCTCAGTCGAAAGGGATGGTTTTCAGGTGGAACTTGACAAAGGGGAGACAGGGGTAAGGAGGTGGGATTGAGAGAGTGTTTCAGAGTTATCGGCTGCTGTGTCTGAAAGCACAATATCCAATAGTGGAGGGGAAGCAGGCAATGAAGTAGACAGGTGTATGAAGGATAGAGTCTTCAAAATCTTTTGGGATAGGGCGGGGGAGCTGTTATATGAACATCCAGCTCTGAGAGCCCTGCAGACAAGATGGTGAATGGCCATGTTCTGTTGTGTAAATTTTAATGATTCTTTTCCATGAATCCTTATTGTCCTGTAGCTCAGTGGTTACAACACTCACCACGCATGTGAAATACCTGGGTTTGATTCCCAGCAGGGCAAAACCTTGGGCAAGTTTCCTTACTCCGCACACCAAATAATAGTCACGCAAAAAACCCAATAATTATTTGGTCACTCACACATCATATCCCACAAACATACATCCCTCCTCCATGCAAACAATCACATTCCCCCCACACACTCTCACACCTCCTGCCACACACACCCTCACATATCCACTGACAAAAAAAGACTCACATAAGAACATAAGAAATAAGAGCAGGAGTAGGCCGTTTGGCCCATTGATCAGCCATTCAATCATGGCTGATTCTACTCTAGGCTACACTACTCTAGAGTGGAATCAGATTCTACTCTGATTCTACTCTGTTCTACTCTAACTCCAGCTATCTGCTTTATCCCCATACTCCTTAATCCCTTTATAAATTAAATCTAACTAACTCAGTCTTGAATATGTTCAATGACTGAGCATCAACTGCCTTTTGGGGTAAATAATTCCATACATTCACCACACTTTTGAGTGAAGAAGTTTTTTCTCAACTCAGTGTGAAAGGGCTGACCCTTGACTTTAAGACTGTGACCCCTAGTTTTAGATTCTCCAACCAGGGGAAACAATCTCCCACTATCTACTGTCGTGCCCCTTAATAATCTTATAGGTTTCTATAAGATAACCTCTAATTCTTCTATGTTCCAAAGAATATAGAACCAAATTAATCAACCTATCATCATATCTCATCTCCCTCATTCCAGCTAGTAACCTAGTAAACCTATGCTGCACTCCCTCTTTCTTAAACTGCACACAGTATTCCAGGTGTGGTCTCATCAGGGACCTGTACAGGTGCAGTAAGACTTCCCTACTCTTATACTCTTAACTCTTTCATCATGAAAGCTAACATACCGTTAGCCTTCCTAATTGCCTGCTGCACCTGCGTACTAATTTTCTGTGTTTGTACAAGGACACCCAAGTCCCTCTGCACGCTAACACTTTCCAATCTCTCCCCTTCTCCCCCTCACATACTCAAATGTAGACAACCTTACATCCCTCTGACACACACACCCTCACATTCCATGCACACACTAACATCTCCCCCATGATCACACATTCATATCCCCGCAAATACTCCTTCACATCCCCACCAACACACATTCTCATATCCCACCGCATGCACATCCTTACATTCGCCCAATACGGGCACAATCTCCCATCACCCGCGCACATAAACTCACATAACCCCAAATACCCTGAAAAGCCCCTACTCATGCACCACAACCTCCAAACACCCACATTACCCCCCCCCCCACACAGTCACATTCGCATTCATCCAGCTTTGGGATAACCCCCCTCACCGTCGAAGGTGTAAATGTCGATTTTATTGAGTTCCAAATTCATGTAATTGTGTTGAGCTGTACGTTGTGTAGTTTCTAGCTGTTTAACATTGTAAACATGTAGACTGACCATTAGATATCACTGTATTGAGGATTGGGTTCTAACAGTTTTGTTTTGTATCCTCTAGAGGAAGAAAAGAGACTTGGTAAGTCATCAAATCCAATAACAATCTCATGTTGTGATTAATCTCATTCAGAAGCTTCACACAATGAACACATAAGGAACAATTACATTACTTTTGCTTCCCAGCCAAATACATAGTCACTACACTCTCAAGTGAATCGTGTGAAATGCTAATGCTCGCAAACCCTCACAACCCGCTCACACAATCCTGTACACACCACACACATACCCTCACAATTCCCTTACTCTCAAACAGGCACGTACCTGGGAAACACCGTCACATCACCCCCAGACTCGCACCTCTGCAGCACACCCTCACATCCCACCCAATATATACACTCACTCCCATCCAACACACACATTCCCAATCCCCCTATGCAAACCCTCATATACATTCTCAAACATGAACCCTCACATCAACCCCACACACGTAGACTCACGTACCCAACCACACACACCCTCATATCCCACCGATGAAAAACATGCTCACATCTTCTGCACATAAATCCTCACATCCCCACCCATACAAACACTTACATCACCCCACACACTCACTTCCCACCCACACTCATATATTCACACCTCCTCAACACACACTCACTTCTCCAACACATGTTTGAGGACACAGTCCTCAAACGTACAACCTCTCATCTCCTCCAATGCACACACAATCACAAACCCCCACCCCACCCTACACACTTACCTTTGGGATGTCCTCCTCACTGTGGAAGGCGCTGTGTAAATGTACATTTTATTGACTTCCAACCTCACATGAATGTGTTGAGCTGTACTTTGTAGCTGGTTAGTGTTGTAAATACATAGACTGACCATTAAATAACACTGCATTGAGGATTGGTTTCTAACAGTTTTGTATTGTATCCTCTAGAGTTTGAGAAGAGACTGGGTAAGTCATCAAAACGCAATAACAATCTCAGGTTGTGATTAATCTCATTCACAAGCTTCACGAAATGAATACAAATGGAACAGTTAACGTACTTTTGCTTCATACACAGTCAACCTCACACCCTCAACACACACATTTGTTGTGTTGAGGTTGTTTTTCAGATTGGAGGTGAGCAGTGGTGTGCCACAGTGATCGGTTTTGGGACCATTGCTGTTTGTAATCTACATCAATGATCTGGACTTGGGTGTACGGAGTACAGTTTCCAAGTTTGCAGATGACACTAAGTTAGGGAGAATAGTAAACAGTGAGGAGGATAGTAGCCATCTGCATGAGGATATAGACAAATTGGTAAAGTGGGCAGACACATGGCAGATGAAGTTTAATGCAGAGAAGTGTGAGGTGATGCATTTTGGGAGAAGAAATGAAGGGAGGCAATATAGGCTAGATAGTACAATTTTAAATGGTGTGAAGGAACAGAGAGACCTGGGGATTTGTGTTAGTGACTCGTTGAAGGTGGCAGGACAGGTAGACAAGGCTGTTAAGAAGGCATATGGGATACTAGGCTTTATAAATAGGGGTATAGAGTACAAAAGTCAGGAAGTGCTGACTAACCTCTATAGGACTTTGGTGAGGCCTCAGCTGGAATACTGTGTTCAATTCTGGTCACCACACTACAGAAAGGATGTGAAGGCATTGGAAAGGGTGCAGCGAAGATTTACTAGGATGGTGCCAGGATTGAGGGACTTCAGCTATGAGGAGAGGCTAGATAGGCTAGGGTTATTCTCTCTGGAGCAGAGAAGATTGAGGGGAGACCTGATAGAGGTTTATAAGATCATGAGGGGTTTCGACAGGGCAAATAGAGAAAAACTATTTCCACTCGTGGGTGAATCTGTGACTCGTGGTCACAGATTTAAAATAGTTTCAAGGCGAAGTAGAGGGGAGCTGAGGAGAAATTGTTTCACTCAGCGAGTTGTTCGAATCTGGAATGCATTGCCTGAAAAGGTGATGAAGGCTGATTCGATAACAACTTTTAAAAGGGAATTAGATCTTTATTTAGGGAGAACAGGTCTATTAGGCTCTGGGGAGCGGGCAGGGCAATGGGATTGAATCGCTCTTTTCAAAGAGCCGGCACAGACTAGATGGGCCGAATGGCCTCCTTTTGTGCCGTAAAATTCTATGAATCTATGAATTTATAGCTCATCGCTCCCCAATTACCTTCACAACCCCCCTAAACACCAACAACAAGAAAATTACATTTCTTGAGCACCTTTTACGTCACGCGGAGCCCCTTCCTCACTCACCACAGCCCTCAAACACCCGTATTACCCCACACATACACCCTCACTCCTCTATCTGAAACACACACCCTCAGGTGATGCCACAAACAAACACACTCACATCCCACCCCACCCATGCACATACTCACATCGACCAACATCAAAATATTATCACATCCCACCCCACCCACACCCTCATATCCGCACCATGCACATCCTCACATCCGCACTCACACAGCGTTGGGATGTTCCCCCTCTCACTGTCGAAGGTGCTGTGTAACTGTAGATTTTATTGATTTCCAACCTCATGTAATTGTGTTGAGCTGTACATTGTGTAGTTTATAGCTGTGTAACATTGTAAACATGTAGATTGTTAACATTGTAAACATGTTAACTGGTGTGAAAAATGGCGGCGAGAGGGATACACGGGTCTAGAGCTGTCTCTGTCTCTGTGCAGTAAGAGCATTAAGAGCATATGGCAGAGATTGCTCGACCTGACCTGACCCACAGCCCTTCGACCCGCAGCCCCGGCACCATCCCCAGCCCCAAGACCCACAACCACAGACTTGGCTCCAGCCCCGAGACTCACAGCCCCGGCTCCGGCCACAGTCCCAGGACCCCCGGCCCCAGACCCAGACCCAGCCACAGCCACAGCCACATCCCCAGAACCCAAACCCCCGGCTCCAGCTCCGTAACACACAGCCCCGGCTCCAAGACCCACAGCCACGAGACTCACGGCCCTGGTCCCGGCTCCAGCCTCGACGCGGCGACCCATAGCAAGGACACACGCAGCCCCGGCAACTGGCCCTAAAACCCACAACCCCAGCCTCGGCCGCAGCCCCGGTCAGGCTTCAGACCGCAGCGCCTCTGCATCCCCCTCATATCCCTTGGGATGATGCCGCCCCATTGACCTTCGCTCCTGGTCTCCCGCGTGCGCAATATGGCTGCCGCCATGACCCGAGCTTCCCTCCCCCTATTCAAGCTTTTCCCCCCAACCCCCCCTCTCCGTTATTTTTTCTCTACCCTTTTTTCTCTTCACCCTCCTCGCCTACTATCCCTGCTCGACCCTCCCACCGTTTCCCTCTGTTCCAGTATTGGAATCCTCTGTCGGGCTCACCGTGGCACTCGGCGCTGGGTGTCCAATAGCAGTCATACCTAGTGCCCTGTCCCCCGCCATCACTGTCAGCCTCACCGGACACAAACCCGGGGGGTCAACCTCTCCTCCCTTATTCAGATCCCCACCCTCCCCGCCGACCATCCCAGCCCCCCTCACACCCCTCGGCCAACTGCTTTTTCCGCATCGGCCTCCAAAATGTCCGCTCTGTCTGCAACAAGGCACTGGCCATCAACGATCTCATCCTTGGTGAGAACGTTGACATCATGGCCCTGACGGAGACTTGGATCACCCCAGGCGACACTTTCCCCCTTGTTGAAGCCACACCACCCAACTACACATTCCACCATGCTCCTCGACCCAACCGTCATGGCGGTGGCGTGGCCCTCATCTCAAAGACATCCCTCGCCCTATCCCCCTATTCCTCCGGCTCCTTCCCCTCTTTTGAACAACTCACCCTTTCTCACTCCTCCCACAGTTCTTTCAAAATCCTATTAGTTTATCGCCCCCCCAAACCCTCCCCCACTTTCATTTCAGACTTTTCTTCACTTTTAACTTCCCTTTGTGCCTCCTCTGATCGCCTTATTATTCTTGGCGATTTCAACCTCCATTTCACCCCCTCCTGCCCCATTTCCTCTGAATTTTCCTCTTTACTTTCGTCTTTCAACTTCTCCCTTCATATCAACACTGCCACCCACACTCACGGACATCCTCTCGATCTCATGATCACCCGAGGCCTCAACGTCTCTGGCGTCACCATCACAGACAAGGCCATTTCCGACCATTTTTTCATTTCCTGCAACACCTCTATCCCTCCCCCCTCCACTTCCAAACCCACCACCATCTTCTACCGGCCCTGGAAGAAGATTCCCCCTCAAACTTTCACCTCTGCCCTAGAAACCTCCAACCTCCTCCCACAATGGCATTCTTTTTGTACAGACCCATCCTCCGCCTCCACAACACCCTCTCCACTACCCTTGACACCCTGGCCCCCCTCACCTCCAAAACCGTCTCCCATTCCCGATCATCACCGTGGTACACATCTCACCTCCGTTCCTTCAAAAGCCAAGTGAGAGCAGTTGGCTCAAATCTGGCCTCACGGTCCACCGGCAAATCTGGCTGGACCGCCTCCGCCCTAGCCACCGCCAAATCAGCCTTCTACTCCAGGATAATCCTGGAAGCGAAGGACAACCACCGCCTCCTCTTCGCCACCACCAATCAGCTCCTCCGCCTCCCCCCCCGCCTCACCTCGCAGATCCTCTCCTCAAACGTTCGTTGTGAGGAGATGCTGGATTTCCTCGAGTCCAAAATTGAGAAAATCCGCTCTGTGGTTTCCTCCCCGCACCACTCCTCCACCTCCGCGCCCTCATCAGCTACCTCAACCCCTACTCACCCCCCATTTCACACTTTCAACCCCACCACCCCGCTTTCAGTCACAAAAACAATCACCTCCATGAAACCCACCACATGCTCATTGGACCCCATCCCCACCCCCCTCCTCCGCACCCAGCTCCATTTGTTAGCCCCGCTCATTTCTGACACCATTAACCTTTCCCTCTCCTCAGGAACCGTCCCTACCTCCCTTAAAACAGCCACCATCACCCCTATCCTGAAGAAACCCTCCCTTGATGCGTCGCAACCATCAAGTTATCGACCCATCTCCAACCTCCCGTTTCTATCCAAGGTCCTTGAAAGAGTGGTTGCCTCCCAGCTCCGCTCTTTCCTTTCAAATCACTCACTTCTTGAACCCCTCCAATCAGGTTTCCGCCCTATCCACAGCACAGAAACTGCCCTGGTCAAGGTTACAAATGACATCCTAACCGCCTGTGACCAGGGCTCCCTCTGCCTCCTCGTCCTCCTTGACCTGTCTGCTGCGTTTGACACAGTTGATCACACCATCCTCCTTCAACGTCTTTCCTCCCACCTCAACCTTCAAGGCACAGTCCTTGAATGGTTCCATTCTTATTTGACCCATCGTTTACATTTTGTTTCTTCCAATGGCTTTTCTTCAAACCCCCGCACAGTTTCCCACGGCGTCCCTCAAGGCTCTGTCCTCGGTCCCCTTCTTTTCACCCTTTACACGCTCCCTCTGGGCGACGTCATCCGCAGACATGGGGTAAATTTCCACATGTATGCGGATGACACCCAGTTGTACCTTTCTGCCTCATCCCTCAACCCCCAGACGATCGATGTTCTGACAGCATGTCTGTCCGACATCGAATCGTGGACGAGGGACAACTTTTTGCAATTGAACGTGAATAAGACCGAGGCCCTCCTGATTGGCTCAAGCCAGCGCCTCCGCACATCGGGCGCTGCCAGCCTCAACATCCAAGGTTGCACTCTCCACCTCACAAAGCCAATCAGGAACCTCGGCATCATGTTCGATCAAAAACTTTCCTTCCTCCCCCACATCCGCGCCTTGACCGGCACCGCCTATTTCCATCTGCGCAACATTGCCAGGCTCCGCAACTATCTTACCCCCCGCGCTGCCGAAACACTTGTGCACGCATACATCACCTCACGGCTGGACTACGGAAACTCTCTCCTAGTCGGCCTCCCCAGTTCCTCCATTCACAGGCTGCAGACCATCCAAAACTCTGCAGCCCGTGTACTATCCCGCACCCGTCTCCGTGACCACATAACCCCCACCCTCGCCCATCTCCACTGGCTCCCCATCCTCCAGAGGATCGAGTTTAAGATCCTCGTCCTCACCTACAAGGCCTTACACGGCCTTGCCCCATCCTACCCAACCGATCTACTCTCCCCCTACACGCCCACCCGGACCCTCCGTTCAGCAGGACTTGTCCTGCTCCAAGCCCCCCGCCCGAACAGCCCCACCATCGGAGGCCGGGCCTTCAGTTTCTCCGCTCCCACCTTATGGAATGCCATCCCTCAATCCCTCCGTTTCGTCTCTTCCCTTTCCTCTTTCAAGGCCGGTTTGAAGACTTTCCTCTTCGATCGTGCCTTTTGTTCCCCACCCCCCGAACTCTTTTACCTCCCCTTCGTGTTTCACCCCTTCCCAAACACTCCCCTCCCAGCTCGGGTCACACGCCTCCTGTGCAGCGCCTTGGGACGTCCTCCCGACGTGAAAGGCGCTCTATAAATGTAATTTGTTGTTGTTGTTGTTGTTGATGTGAGGTTATATATCTGGGGTGATTTGTGAGAGTGTGAGGTGTATATGGGGCCGAATGTGTGAGGATGCCCCCAACACACACACCGTCATATTTGCCCCCCCCCTCTCACAGACTCTGAGCCTTTGTGTTGGATTCTGTTCCCAGGAGATGTCAGTGTTTGACACAAAGGCTTCTCTCCCGATGCTGAAGATCATCTTATTTACAATTGTCAATGTGTCCGACATTAATGGTCTGGTTCTCACTCTAGTTACAGTCACTCTGGATCCTGACACAGCCCATCCCCGGCTCATCCTGTCTGAGGACCTGACCAGTGTGAGACTCGGAGACACATGGCAGCCGCCCCCTGACACCCCAAAGAGGTTTAGTGTCTGGCCCATTGTCCTGGGGTCTGAGGGCTTCACATCAGGGAGACATTACTGGGAGGTGCAGGTGGGGAACAAGCCACAGTGCATTGTGGGATTGGCCACCCCCCCACCCGCCTGCCCCTGACAGTGAGACCCGGGAAGGTCGGAGTTCACCTGGACTATGAGGGGGGACAGGTGTCAGTTTACGACGCTGATCACATGTCTCATCTCCACACCTTCACCCAAACTTTCACTGAGAAACTCTATCCTCTCTTCAGTGTCTGGTATGGTTCTGAGCCTCTGACAATCTGCCCAGTGACTGGTTAATCAGGAGGAAAACACTGAGTCACTGACTAGGTTCACAGGTTGGTGGTGGGGGGTGAGAGTATTCTGGGGGGATGTGCGTGAGGCGAGAGGCTGAGTGGCCACTTTAAGATGAGACTTGGCTCTGCGTCAGTATCAATGGGGGCCGCGTGGGGGGTGGGGGGGAATCCATCGCCTTGGCAACCAACCGCTGACAGGGTGTGAGAGCGGCAAGAGGGGCCCATGTGTTGCGGTTGCTGGGAGGACTGGCTGAGATCCTCCTCATGGCTTTCCCTCCCATCTCTCATTAAATGGTGAGGGGGAGATAGGGACTGAGCCCCCACCAGCCCTCACCACCCACCGTCTATTTGACTGTTGTAACCGCGAGGTTTGGATGGAGCCGAGTGTTTGATTCTGGGCTTTTCCCCCAGTTTTGAGCTGAGTCTGAGACAGGAATCAATTACAATGAAAACTTCATCACCAGCTGGTCTCTGGGCTTGTGCTGAGAGAATCTGAGCTTCCATCAGTGTGTGAGCTCACACGGTCTGAGACAGGGATATCGGCTGATATCTTCCTCTCCAGCAATGCCCAGTCTCACAGTCGGGGGCTGGGCTCAGAATCTCACTGAAATCTCCCAAATCACTTTAGTGTCTATAAACAAGGTGACACATTCTACTCTAGCGTCAGCCTCGTCTCACTGTGTATAAACAATGTGTAATGTGTATTTTCAGTGACTACTTTTATAATCTGTGTAACATTTCTCATTCACTGTAACAATCAGTCAAGAAGCTTCACCTTTGATATTATTATAGACTTGATATTATTATAGAAAATATTGTCATTGATTTGCAAAATACAAGAGCAATTAACACTAAATCATGTTATGTCATTATTTTATGCCCAATGATTATACACAATCCACACACTCTCCTGACCCCGATACACACAAACCTAAACCTCACCTCACACACACACCTCCAATGCACAACAACAAATTATATTTCCACAGCACCTCTCATGTCTGGAGGACGTCCCAAGGCGCTTGACTGTCAGGGATCCCCACCTGAGCTGGTAGTTCAGATCAGGAGGAGTGGAGGGCAGGGGATAAGAGGTTTACCAAAAGGCACGGTCAAAGAGGAGGGTCTTGAGATGTTTCACAAAGGATGCAATGGAGGGCGCGAGGTGGATGGACTGAGGGTGTGGGCAGAGAGGCTGAAGGCTCACCTGCCAATGATTGGGATGTGGAGCTGGATGGAGCACACTGTGCAGATGGAGTGGACAGGTTGGCAATGCAATAGGAGGTCACAGAGGTTATGAGAGCAATGAAAGCCCTGGATGGCTTTGAAGATGAGTACCAGGATTTTGAACTGTATCCTCTGAGTGTTGGGGAGACAGTGGAGCCTGGAGTGGATGGGGTGATAGGTTTGTGGAGCTGAAAGAGGCAGAGGACATGGCCTGCAGAGTGGGTTTTGTACCCCCTCCTTGGCTCCCCCTCCCCCTCTTGATGGTAGTGCAGGCAGGTTAACAACAACAACAACATATTTGTAGAGCACCTTTCACACTCCCCAAGGACATCCCAAGGCACTGAACAGTTGGGTCGGGACACAAGTGGGTGTGGTGGGGATCAGGTTAGGGGGAAGGGGAGTAGGTGAAGGGGTAGAGCTGGGAGAGGAGCAGAAGGCTCCATCGAATAGGACGGTCTTGAGACAGGCCTTAAAGGAGGAGAGGGAGGAAGCGAGGTGAAGGGATTGTGGGATGGAGTTCCAGTGTATATGGGCAGAGAGGCTGAATAACACACAGGATGTGCATCTGTGTCCGACACTCCATTCTTTGTCAGGAGACTGAGGGGGAGGGAGAATTCAATGGAACGAGTGGGAGTAAGGAATGGGTGGAGACTGATGTGCAGTATCAAAATGCAAGGATTATTATCATTCGTAGTAGTAGAATATATGTAGCATTTGTTTGTGATTTTATGTTGAAAATATTACAAAGTAGAGTAAACCTCATAAGTCGTAACAGTTTGGACCATGCATTGTATGGCTTATGCAAAGTGTGAGCTTTGTCAACCTTGCATAAGTAGTCGTATCACACAGACACATTACATCTGACAAGGAACCTCAGCGTCCCGTTCGACTGTCAACTGCACTCCATCCTCCACATCCATGTTGTGACACTTCCCACGTCTGCAACACTGCCATGTTCTGCTACTGTCTCCCATTCCAGGCCACGGAGACCCTCATCACGCATTCATCACATCCAGTCTCAACTACACAAACTCCCTGTTCGCGGATCACTCAGTATTCTACAGCTCGTATGCTCTCTCCCCTCGCACTGGCTCACGGTCACATTCTGCCACTGTTAAAACACTCTGGAACCCCACCCGCGTCAGGGCTGCTGTGTAAATAAATGCAAGTTGTAAAGTGTGGCGAGGGATTCTGTAATTAAGATGTTAAGTAATCTGCAGCCAACGTGTCTGTGGCTGGTTCCTGTGTGAGACTTCATTGCAAAGTTTAGAACAACATGAACTGGTCAGGAGTTTCATTGTTGGCACCTAGTGAGGGGAGACCAGACACAGCCGAGACAGAAAAAGACAGGGTAAGAAGCAGAGACAGAGAGAGTGAGTTGAGATAATAATAATCCTTGCATTTGATATGGCACTTTTCACATTTTATCGATGTCTCAAAGCCCTTCACAGAATATACTGTAAAGTGAAGTGACTGTATATATTTCTGGGTGCAACACGGCAGCCAATTGCGCACAGCGGCGTCCCCACAAACAGTCGTGGTTTGAAATGACCAATTATTGTGTTTTGTTTGGACAGATTATTATTAGGTGAGTGTGTGTGTGTGTGTGTGTGTGGAGTAAGGAAACTTGCCCAAGGCTTCGCCCTGATCTGCCTGGATTCGATACACTGGTCTCACGCTTCTAAGGTAAGTGCTCTAACCACTGAGCTACAGGAGCTCCATTAAAGCGTGAGAGTGAGGGTACGGGGTGGAGGGCTAAAGCAAGGGGAGGAGGATGAGTGAGTTGTGGTGCTGGGACCTTGAGCACCTGGAGGAGCAGGAATCAGAGATCGACGTGTCCAGGAATTCGCTCCTTTCTTTCTCACCATTTCCCCCTTTGAACCCATCTAATGCGGCTTCCATGCTCAAGATCAAAGGTTGAAAATACAACTCCAGTGGCAACACAAGAAATCCCGAACGTGGCAGTTGATGAGAGGAGGTAACTGTGCAGACAAGTTTGTGACAGGAAACTGTGTGAATGGAAACCACAACTTCAACGATTACAGGATACGGCAGACACAATAAAGCTTTTCTGTCAATCCTCAACAACACATATAAATATCAAGCAACTGATCCTTGGCTTGCCTGGCAGTAAATGCTTTTCTGTTACGACTGACTTGTGAATCCAGATGTAAGGTTAGAACTGTAAAAGCCAGTCTCGTCATCAAAATACACTTCAATTTGCCCCGTTTTAAGTTCAACAGCAAAATTAGCTGGAACCTTAACTTTCTAAACCGGATACACAGATCAGAGAAACACAGCCATTAATCCTTCAAGCTTCTCCCAAAACTGCAGCATCAGCTATTGTGGGAAGTTCACTTTATTTTATACACGTCCCTGAGTCTCGTTTACAATATGTGGTCACCATACAGTTCGATACACAGACAAATTGTTTTTGTGTAAATAAAAAATCTTTCTGATCAGCCTGTCATAGAGATGCAAAGCTTAGCGCGGGAGAGGGCATGAACTGCCCAACTGAATTGTGAATCAAATGTAGCTTGTTACTAGGAAGATTTGCAAAGTCTAGCGAGTATGGAGTCAGCATATTCAAGCAAGGATGTGATGAAGGTACAGGTTAGGGTGCGGATGCAAGATGATACGGAGAAGTGGAGATGATAGAATGGGTCATGGCATGATTGTGTTGAATGGTGTAACTATTTAAGGTAGATTCCCGCTTAACAAATGGGTTAGGGACTTTAAAACTCTTCTTTCAGCGAAAATTTTGTTAAGCGAGAGTTTAACTGTATTACGGTATTTGACCGCAGCCAAAAGGCCGCCCCGACCCAAGCCTCCCCACTAACATCAGTTTAGTGCCTAGCAGTTCCTAACACTAACATTTTCAGTGTACAGGTAGCCAAAAGTCCAGAGTTCTGGAATCCGGAATGTGACAAAAATTGCAGGAATAAAAACCCCGATCCTACTGCTCCAGGCCAGGTCTGCACAGTCACCACACTGAAATATCCCAACCTGGGCACCAGCATTCCAGACACATGACACACTTCTTTCTTCCTCCCCCTCCTCTCTTTCTCTCTATCCCCCCTCCTCTCTTTCTCTCTATCCCCCCTCCTCTCTTTCTCTCTATCCCCCCCACCCACTCTCTCTATCCCCACCTCATCTCTATCTCTCTATCTCCCCCTCCCTCTCTTTTCTTCCCCTCTCTCTACCCCCTCCTCTTTCTCTCTACCCCCTTCCTCTTTCTCTCTACCCCCTTCCTCTTTCTCTCTACCCCCTCTTCGCTTTCTCTCTACCCCACCCTCCTCTCTTTCACTCTACCCACCCCCTTCTCTCTTTCTCTCTACCCCCTCCTCTCTTTTTCTCTACCTCCCCTCCTCTCTTTCTCTCTACTCCTCTCCTCTCTTTCTCTCTACCTCCTTCCTCTCTTTCTCTCTACCCCCACTCCTCTCTCTCTCTCTATCTCTCTACCCCACCCTCCTTTCTTTCTCTCTACGCACCCCCTCCCCCTCCTCTCTATCTCTCTACCCCCCCCTCCTCTCTTTCTTTCTACCCCCCCCCCCTCTCTTTTTCTCTACCCCCCCCCTCTCTTTTTCTCTACCCCCCCCCTCTCTTTTTCTCTACCCCCCCCCCTCTCTTTTTCTCTACCCCCACCCCCTCTCTTTTTCTCTACCCCCCCTCCTCTCTTTTTCTCTACCCCCCCTCCTCTCTTTCTCTCTACCCCCCCTCTTCTCTTTCTCTCTACCTCCACTCCTCTCTCCCTCTATCCCCCCTTCATCTCTATATCTCCTCTCTCTCTCTCCTCTCTTAAAGTGCAATATAAATGAAGTGTTGTAACCTGATGGAGTGACTCAGAGGCCATTCAGCCCCCAGCCCATCCTGAAAGCAGCTTCTCAACTCCAATGTCAGTTTCACAATAATGCTATACACAAACATTACCATTACACTCCATTAACGGTTGCTCTAGTTCTGGATGTTGGTTGGAGATGTTGCTGACAGAATCTTCCTGCTGAAGGAGACAAACAGAAACCAAGGTATTAAGAATCGTCCCCACTGCAGTGTTACCAACTGCAGTGTTACCAGGTTCCTGTGTGTCACTGAAACAAAAATAGGCAGTGGGTGAGAATATTCGGGGGTTGGGGTGGGGGGGCTGAGTGCTCATCCCCTTTAGTACAGGAGAAGCCTCTATGCTAGCTCCATTGGCCAATCAAAGATGATGACGCTCTGACAATTGGGCATCACAAGGATGTCAATGCAACAACAACAAAATTACTCTTGTATAGCACCTTTCACATCAGGAACAACAACAACAACTTAAACTTATAAAGCGCCTTTCACGTCGGGAGGACGTCCCAAGGCGCTGCACAGGAGGCGTGTGACCCGAGCTGGGAGGGGAGTGTTTGGGAAGGGGTGAAACACGTAGGGGAAGTCGAAAAATTCTGGGGGGAACAAAAGGCACGATCGAAGAAGAAAGTCTTCAGACCGGCCTTGAAAGAGGAAAGGGAAGAAATGAGGCGGAGGGATTGGGGGATGGAATTCCATAGGGTGGGAGCGGAGAAACTGAAGGCCCGGCCTCCGATGGTGGGGCGGTTTGGGCGGGGGGCTTGGAGCAGGCCAAGTCCTGCTGAACGGAGGGTCCGGGTGGGCGTGTAGGGGGAGAGTAGATCGGTTAAATAGGGCGGGGCAAGGCCGTGTAAGGCCTTGAAGGTGAGGATGAAGATCTTGAACTTGATCCTCTGGAGGACGGGGAGCCAGTGGAGACGGGCGAGGGTGGGGGTTATGTGGTCGCAGAGGCGGGTGCGGGATAGTACACGGGCTGCAGAGTTTTGGATGACCTACAGCCTGTGAATGGAGGAGCTGGGGAGGCCGACAAGGAGAGAGTTTCCGCAGTCCAGCCATGAGGTGATGTACGCATGCATGAGTGTTTCGGCAGCGTGGGGGGTGAGATAGTTGCGGAGCCTGGCAATGTTGCGCAGGTGGAAAAAGTGGTGACGGTCAAGGCACAGATGTGGAGGAGGAAGGAGAGTTTATGGTCGAACGTGATGCCGAGGTTCCTGACTGGCTTTGTGAGTTGGAGAGTACAGCCTTGGATGTTGAGGCTGGCAGCGCCCGATGTGCGGAGGAAGTCACAAGACACTGTTTCAGACCCGAGCTGGAGACAGGGAGGGTGGAGGGAAATGGAGGGATTTGGAGTGGCCAATGGGGCCGTTGAAGAGGAGGGTCTTGAGGCGGGACTTGAAGGAGGCAAAGGAGGGGGAGAGGTGGAGGATCTGCGGGATGGAGTTCTAGAGGTTGGGGGCAGAGTAGCTGAAGGAACACCTGCCAATGGTTGGGTGAGGTGGGTCCCTAGGTCCATCCCTTTGCCATCTCTCAGCTGGATTATTGCAACGTCTTCCTCGCCGGTCTCCCCTCCACGACAATCCACAAAATCCAGCTGATTCAAAAACTTTGCCGCGTTCTCACCCGCACCAAACTTCGCTCCCCCATTACCCCAGTCCTTGCTAGACTTCACTGTGAGGATCGACTTCATGATCCTTACCCTTGTTTTTAAATCCCTCCACTCCTCTGCAACCCCCTACTTGTCTGACCTCTCTCCCCAAAATAGCACGTGCTGCCTTCGCTCCACCATGTCTGGCCTCCTCCGTGTCTCCCGAATTCTCCGCTCCACCCTTGGCATCTGTGCCTTCAGCCACTACACCTCAAGACTCTGGAACTCTGTTCCTCACTCCCTTCTCCTCGCCCCCTCTCTTCCCAGTTTCAGGTCACAGCTAAAGACGTTTCTCATTGACCACAGCCTTGGTACCCCTGCCCTCCTGGCTCGGTCCCGGGATCTGTTACTGTGAAGCACTCTGAGACACTGTCCGGCATGGAGGGTGCTATATAAATCAAAGTTGTTGTTGTTGGGTCGGGCCAGGACAGTACAGTACTGGCTGTCTACCTCCCATGGATCCACACACCCACATATCATGAGAAATTAACATGGTTTTATTCTTGGTTTGTCAACAAACTGAAAAGCTGACCTTACCCGTTTCATGCCTTGTACTTCATAGCAACATAAAGTAGCACAAGCAGCAACAATAGCAGTCCAAAAATAACCCAGTGATGTCTTCCATCTGAAAATGAGTGGAAATGTTATTAAATAATAACAATAAAACAATAAGCTATTCGATATACAACCTTTCAGACAAAGGACATCTCAAAGCGCGTCACTGGTAAATAGCAGTATTTTTTGTGGGTGACAGTAGTTTGAATATAACAATGTGACACAAATAGTGAATCATTTTGGGGATTGTCAACCTGGCTGCCTGGCTGACCAGATTGTGAGCCACACACATGTAGCTGTCTCTCTCCTGTGCCGCGACTTTGGTCAGATGTAAAGTGGTTCCATTGCAGAAAATGGTAAAGTGTCACTTCGTATTTCATGTTGTGAGATACAGGGAACTCAACATCTTGCCCAACAGAGAGGTTAGTGACAGTGTCCCGGGTCGCCCACACAGCCGGGCTGCCCAGTCGTAAACAGAGCAGGACTGAAAGAGGAGAAACACAGCAAAACATTACAAAGCACAAGACGACTAAGAGATGTTGAGATGGGAATTGTTGCCAAGTCTACATTGATAGGACAGAAATATAAAGTAGGCAGTAGCAGATCTAAATGGGTTGTTTACATAGAGAATGGTGAAGAGTGTGGAACCCACAAACAAAAAAGCTATGGTTGAAGTTTAATTCTAACAGCCCGCCTCCATCCCAATCCCACACCTTTGTTAACACCAACCCGATTTCTCAACCTCTCTTCATTGCTCACTGAATATCAGGTTGTGTCAGTGTAGGATTGTTATCTCTCTCTGTCTCACCTGGTGAGCTGTTGTTAGGGCACAGATCTGCAGTGACTGGCTCGCTGACTGCCTGGCTAACCAGATTGTGAGCCACACACGTGTAGCTGTCTCTCTCCTGTGCCGCGACTTTGGTCAGATGTAAAGTGGTTCCATTGCAGACGACTGGGTTTCCAGCAGACACGGAGACTCTCTCCCAGTGAAACAGTGGGTCTGTACCATTGGGAACAGAGCAGGTCAGAGTGGCCACTGGCACAGAGCAGTTAGTGGTTACCATCACCACAGGCTGGGCCACAGGCTCTGAAACACAATTGTCACATCAATGTCAGTATCACACAGTAAGTGTCACTCTTTACACACAATCGTTTGCTCCGCCCAATGTCTGGACAATGTGCAAACACCTCAGGTTTGTGATGGCAAACTTGACTGTAGTGTCTCATTGAAGAGACTATGATAAATAAATATTAATCATGCATTTAATATAAAGCCGAATGACAGTGGAGTCCAGTAGCTGAGCAGATAGAACAGAGACAACACAATTGACAACAACACAACCACAACAAAATGTCATTTAAAGAGCATCTTTCAGGTCGGGAGGATGTCCCAAGGTGCTGAACAGTCTGCAGTTGGGGCATGGGGTTGGAGCAGAGTAGGGGAGAGGGGAGGAAGAGAGGTGGGAGGGTGGCAGAAGGGATGATCGAAAAGGAGGGTCTTAAAGGGAAAGGAGGCAAGGGAGTAACCGAGGCAAAGGGACTGTGGGATGGAGTTCCAGAGTGTCGGGTCAGAGAGGCTGAACCTCTCAGTCACCAATGATAGGGCGGGTCAGGCGGGAACCATGGAGCAGACCAGAGCCCACTGAACAGAGGGGACCAGCAGGTTGGTAGTGAGTCAGCAGGTCGGAGAGATAGGAAAGGGCAAGTCCATGAATGGCCTTGAAAGTGTGGCTGAGGATCTTGAATTCAATCCTCTGGGGGACGGGGAGCCAACAGAGCCAGGAGAAGTTTCCTTTCCCTTTCAAATAGGACATGGGATTTTTAATAACCACAAGCAAGCAATAGGGTTAATGTTTCATCCATAGCTTAACACCTACGATGACATATGAAGAGTATTGGAGTTCAGTGCCAAAATGTGAGGCTTGAACCACAACATTCTGACTCAGAGGCAAGATGGAGCAGTACTCACCAAATACTTCCAGGTGAAACATAAGCTGGTCTCCCCACCGTGGCCTCTCTCCCAGGTAGTTTCTTATGATCTGATATTTTCCACTGTCTGACATTTGCACATCTTTGAGCAACAAACGGCCATTGATTGTGATCTCAACCCGATTTTTATAGAGCGGGTGTATAAAGTGTGCCTTTTCTATAGAGAAGCGATGATTAGAATTCCAGCCGAAGATTTTAATTAGATCGGGCGATTCCTGGTAAAGTGTCACTTCGTATTTCATGTTGTGAGATACAGGGAACTCAACATCTTGCCCAACAGAAAGGTTAGTGACAGTGTCCCGGGTCGCCCACACAGCCGGGCGGCACGGTCTGACACAGAGCAGGACTGAAAGAGGAGAAACACAGCAAAACATTACAAAGCACAAGACAACTAAGAGATGTTGAGATGGGAATTGTTGCCAAGTCTACATTGATAGGACAGAAATATAAAGTAGGCAGTAGCAGATCTAAACGGGTTGTTTACATAGAGAATGGTGAAGAGTGTGGAACCCACAAACAAAAAAGCTATGGTTGAAGTTTAATTCTAACAGACCGCCTCCATCCCAATCCCACACCTTTGTTAACACCAACCCGATTTCTCAACCTCTCTTCACTGCTCTCCCCAGTTCCACCAACCACAAGGTCCAGGTCATACAAAATCCTGCTGCCCGTGTTCTTGTCTGCACAAAACTTCAGCTGAGATATTAAACTGAGCTGCTTGTGTGCCTGCTCAAGTGCATGTTAATGATACGGGTGATTGGACGTCCTTGCAGACAATCCCTGGATTAGGTATTTTGCCTCTGGCCAAACATGTCACTGCCTTGGGTTGAGCAGCAAACTGAGGAAGAACAACAACTTTCTAAATGAAATATACTCCTAAGAGAAACACAGCCATTAATCCAACACACTTCTCCCGCATCTGTGGCATCAGCACTTTTGGGGAATTTAAAAAATATACTTGTCCAGTGATTTGTACCTTAAATTGGATTTGAGGCAGGTGCATTAATTGAAATACATCTGTACTTTAAGGGAGTGGATGTGGCTGGTATACCAGGATGACTTTCCATGAGAAGGAAATGGTTCAGAAAGTGAGGGGAACAAGGGCATCAAGACCAGTGGAGAAGGTGTAGTGGAGGAGAGTGAATGAGGAGGATAGGTCATTGTGAGAGGAAGCCCACAGTGGGAGGAATTTAGATAATTCCAAGGCAATGGAGGCAGTGGGTGGTGGGATTTATTTTTCCAGGTTGCTTTGAGTGGCGGAAGGGAGAGGGATAGTGGAGTTAACTCTGGAACTCCATCCCGCAATCCCTTCGTCTCGCTTCCTCCCTTTTCTCCTTCAAGGCTGGTCTCAAGACCTTCCTCTTTGACCGCGCCATCTGCTGCCCTCCTAACTCTGCCCCCCTTTCCTCCTCTCCTTCCCTCTGCCCCTACCCCGACCCATCCTCACCCATCTCCCAACCCCCGCTCGGGTCCCGACCTAACTGTTCAGCGCCTTGGGATGAACTCCCAGCGTGAAGGGCGCTCTGTAAATAATTTTGTTGTTGTTGTAGTAAAGGCAGAGGGAAGATAAGTTGGAGATGTCCAAGAGGAAGATTGGGGAGGGTTTGGGAGGATGATATACAAGGGAGTATTTTGAGGGAAAGGTTAGCTTCAATATAAATATTTTTTTATCTGTCAAAAGGGGATTTTAACAGTGGCACTAGATAAACACCAAACTTCTACACTTGGATGATTATTACCTGCAATAACTCTGAAGATAGCTGCCATGTTTAGTGAATGGATGAACTCCAGCCGATATCTTCTCACGTATCGAGATTGTGAATGATTAAGTTCACCTCCACGGGGTGAACTTAATCTAAATGCTTCCTCTTTTAAAAGAGAGAAATTACCACTAAAAGTTTATCAAGTGTTTTACAAACTCCATCCTGTAATACACTGATTGGCCCACGTTGTACCTTGTGACACTAACAGCAAAATTCAAACGAATAGACGAGTCAACTCGGAACTAAGATGACAATGTTTCCTGTGCTAGGTTTCTGAGGCAAGTGTTACTGCTGCACACCTCCGTCAGTAACTCACAACAAAAATAGCTGAAACCCTGGTCCATGCCTTCATCTCTTCCCGGCTGCATTTATAAATTCAACTAATTATGATTATAAACTCTGTCGTCTGGATACTAACCCACACAAAACTCTCTACCCCATCGTACTGGCCCTTGTCAGGCTTCACTGGCTCCCAATTAAGGATCAGATCGTCTCAATTGTTTTCAAATCCCTTCTTTCCTCGCACCTCCCTAACAATTCAATATGCTTATCCCCCTCTCCACCACCTGCTGTCTCTAATTGGCCCTTGCCCTACTTTATCTCACCCCTAAAGCCGCTGAAACCCTCATTCACGCATTCATTATATCGCACCTCGATTATGCAAACGCCCAGCTTGTCGGCCTTCCCAATTCCTCCCTCCTCAGGCTGCAGATAATCCTGAACTCTGCTGCCTGTGTCCTCTACCATTCCAAACTCTATAATCCCATCTCCCCCATCCTCGCCTGGCTCCATTGGCTCCCCATCATCCAGAGGATCCAAATCAAGATACTGGTCCTCACATTTAAATCTCTCCACAAGCTCGCCCCCCCACCCTACATCCGTGACCTCCTATCCCTTAGTAATAAGTCGCAATCCGGTGGTTAGTCAATTGGCAGATCACGTTCCAGGGGTAATGATACCCCCAAAAATAATAAAATAATTTGGTGAATCAATCCTTGACTGTGATTGTCACTTCTGTGTGCAAATGGGCTGCTGTGTTTTTCTGAAAAATACACTGTCACTTTACATTGTATATTGTGAAACGCTTTGAGACATTACTATTGTACATTAAAAGTATACTAATCACATTAAAAAATTCCCATTCCTCTCATCAATCCAGGATGTAAAGGTTACTGCATTTTTATCAATGCAAATTAGTAAACATATGCAAGTTCAACATTAGTTAATTAATCAAAATACTTACGCATAGCTGCCAACTTTCTTTTACAAAAAACAGTACTCCTGAAAGCTAAAAACAGTATTTTGTAGTTTAAAAAAGTATTTTCAGCAGAACCTACTGATACTTAACGAAAAAATGACAGCGAGAAAAGACGCCAAGTAAAATGGGACTTCAAAACCTCTGTGTGGCAAAAATTGCATTCAGAGGGAGGTCCCTACTGTGTTTTCATATATGAAAAAAATCGTTCCCAGTGATGCCTTGCGCCCAGCGCTAACATTTACAGGACGAGGATCTTGAACTCGATCCTCTAGAGGATGGGGAGCCAGTGGAGACGGGCGAGGGTGGGGGTTATGTGGTCGCGGAGGCGGGTGCGGGATAGTACACGGGCTGCAGAGTTTGGGATGACCTGCAGCCTGTGAATGGAGGAACTGGGGAGGCCGACGAGGAGAGAGTTTCCATAGTCCAGCCGTGAGGTGATGTATGCGTGCACGAGTGTTTCGGCAGCGCGGGGGGTGAGATAGTTGCGGAGCCTGGCAATATTGTGCAGGTGGAAATAAGCGGTGCCGGTCAAGGCGCGGATGTGGGGGAGGAAGGAAAGTTTTTGATCGAACATGATGCCGAGGTTCCTGATTGGCTTTGTGAGGTGGAGAGTGCAGCCTTGGATGTTGAGGCTGGCAGCGCCCGATGTGCGGGGGCGCTGGATTGAGCCAATCAGGAGGGCCTCGGTCTTACTCACGTTCAATTGGAGGGAGATGTCCCTCGTCCAGGACTCGATGTCGGACAGACATGCTGTCAGAACATCGATGGTCTGGGGGTTGAGGGATGAGGCTGAGAGGTACAGCTGGGTGTCGTCCGCATACATGTGGAAGTTTACCCCATGTTTGCGGATGACATTGCCCAGAGGGAGAGTGTATATGGTGAAAAGGAGGGGGCCGAGGACAGAGCCCTGGGGGACGCCGTGAGAGACTGTATGGGGGTTTGAGGAATAATTATTGGAGGATGTAACGTGGCTCCATTGTAGATGACCCGGTTACCAGCAGAGGCTCTGAGACTCTCTCCCAGTGAAACAGTGGGTTTGTACCATTGAGACCAGAGCAGTGCAGAGTGGCCACTGGCACAGAGCAGTTAGTGGTTATTATCACCAGGGCTGGGCCACAGGCTCGGAAACACACAATGTCACATCAATGTCAATATCACACTCTATACACACTCTGTAAATGTCACTCTATACACACAATTGTTTTGCAGCCGAGTGTCCAGACCTTGTGGAAACCCATTATGCATGTGTTGGTCCAAACCAGATTGTGCGTATCTCATTGAAGAGACAGTGATATAAAAATACTAATCCTGTATTTAATAATAGTGCTTAATGACACAGTAATAATACTTGCATTTGATATAGCACTTTACTATATTAAGACTCTTAAATCACTCAAAAAATATACTGCAAACTGTGCTGCTTTCATCTACCAATACAGTCTTATAATGAAATCCTGTCAGCTACTTTATGAGTCAATTTGATGATAATGTGCAAAACTGGCTGCCAGGTTTCAACAAGAAGAAGAACAACTTCAATTTATATAGCGCCCTCCACGCCGATGTCTCAGAGCGCTTCACAATAACGCATCCTGGGGGCGGGGCAGGGGGAGAAAGGTGACCGAAGGCGCGGTTGAAGAGAAGTGTCTTTAGCTGAGACCTGAAACTGGGAAGAGAGGGGGTAGAGGCGAAGGGAGTGAGGAAGGGAGTTCCAGAGCCTCGGTGCATAGGGGCTGAAGGCATGGCTGCCAATGGTGGATCGGAGGATTCTGGGGACAAGGAGGAGACCAGACCCCATAGAGCGAAGGCAATGGGTGTTGGTTTGAGGAGAGAGGAGGTAGGGGGATGCAGAGGAGTGGAGGGATTTGAAAACATCGGTGAGCATCTTGAAATCGATCATCTCAGACACAGGGAGCCAGTGAAGTCTGGCAAGGCCTGGGGTAATGGGGGAGCGAAGTTTAATGCAAAGTTTCACTCACACAATACACAATTTACTCACAAAAACTGACATAGCCATGAAGTGAGTGAGGATTTTTTATTTCGGGTATTGCTGGCCAGGACACCAGTAGAGAGAAACTTCCTTTTGTATGAATAAAGCCATGGGATACTTAACAACCACAGGTGTTATCTTGGTTTAGCTTCTGCGTAAAGAACCCGTTTAGATCTGCTACTGTCAACTGTATATTTCTGTCCAATCACTGCAGACTTGGCAACAAGTCCCATCTCAGCATCTCTTGGTCTCCTTGTGGCTTGTAATGTTTTGCTGTGTTTCTCCTCTTTCAGTCCTGCTCTCTGTCAGACCGTGCCGCCCGGCTGTGTGGGCGACTCCGGACACTGTCACCAATCTCTGTGTTGGGGAAGATGTCAAGTTCCCTGTAATTCACGGCCACAACGTGAAATACGAGGTGACAGTTAACCAGGAATCGCCCGATTCAATTAAAATCCTCGGCTGGAATTCTGGTCATCCCTTCTCTATAGATGAAGCACACATTGTCCATCCTCTCTATAGAGACTGGGTTCAGCTCACGATCAATTGCTCTTTGATACTAAAAGATGTGGAGATGGCAGACAGTGGAAAATATCAGATCACAACATACTACCTGGAAGGGGTGCTGCGAGACCAGAGAGAGACCAGAGAGACCAGCTTATATCCAGAGATGGAGCCCAGTATCTCGCTTGCTCTGTTTATTGCTGTTGTTCTTTTCTTGGATGGGGAATGGTGTGAAAGCAGCTGCCTTTAGATGCTGTTTTCAGATGAGAAGGTGACTTCCTGCTTCTGCAATCTACATCCCAGTGGACCTGAGTCACAGCTACAAAAAGGAGTGGAAGCTCTGGAGCGATGTAGTTTTTAAGCTTTAGCAGAAGGAAGCCAGCACTGCTTGAGAATGGTCTATCCTCTGCTGGGATTCATTGGTATTCCTGGTAAGCCATTCCAAGTAACTCACACTCGGGCAAAGATGGGTCTCACAGCTGTGACCGTGTATCTGGCAGTGATATCTTTATTACTGGAGGAGAACAACCAGCCTGTATGGTGTCTGCCGGAGTGGTAGGGGGCAGCAAGACCTTGAAGGGCCTAAGTAAGTAAGAACAAAGATTTTGTACTAGATCCTCTGAGGAATGGGACTGAGGGAGAGGACGGAGAGAAACCATGAAGGCGCAATGACTGAGATAGGAGGAGATGGAACTGAGAGAGAGTAGGGGAGGTTCCTCTTTACTAGATGAAGGCGTGGAGGGGGCGGGGAAGGCGACCGTAAGCACGGTAAAAGAAGAAGTGATCTGAAAATGAGGCAGGAAGGGGCGAGACAAAGGAATAGAGAGAGAGCGTTCCCCAATGTTTAGTTCTCAAATTACGAGAAAAGTCATGCACTGATGCATAAAAAAGTGGAAATTCAGCAGACTGGGAGACTTACAAAAAGCAACACAGGGACAGGAGAGGAAGTACTGTAACAAATTACTATGATTGTAATTTGATTGTTACACTTCTGATAATCTCTCCCCCTCCCCCCCACCCTTGGCTCCTACCCACAGCTCAGGTGCCAAATCAGGATTGTATAGCAATAGGGTCCGTCGATATGGAAATTTTCCGATATTGATATATCGATGGGCTCATATAAAAATATATCGACATATCGATATCGCCGGGTTTTTTAATCCTGTGTATGTGCGCGCATTCGGATGTGAGCGCGCATTCCGTGCTCTAGGCCCAGGAGGTTTGCAATGCCGGCAACAAGGTAAGTTGAAAAAGTTCGCTATATAACCGATATATTGATATATCGCCGGACACTAATAGCAACCTTGTGATGTCCTTCTGATGTGAAAAGTGCTTTACAAATGTAATTTTGTATTGTATTGTTAAGCAATTTGGGACGCTCTGCCAACATGAATGATGTGAATTAAATGATAAATTTATATTAGACTGTATGATAGTTTCTGTGTGTGTGTCAGAACAAAATGGTGACAGATGAAGGCATGTTGAGTGAAAGTGAAACTAGGTTGACTGCATTCATCAGAGCCATTTTGCTGCCTGATCCGGACTGAAGAGGAAGAGATTTTCAGGTCACACTGTGTCTTGATCCGAGCTTGTGCTTTTTACGTTCAGTCAGGAAATGTTTACATGACCAGAGGAAAAGAATAGCCGGTTCCTTTTTAGTACCAGTGTTTTAATGACAGATCCTTTACAGTCAATTTGATTTACAATGCTGTATGTTCTTTAAAGTGACTTGGGGCAAGCAGATCAGATAGGTAGGGAGGTTTATAATTGAACTATTTATTTTATTAAATAAATAATTCAAAACATGTGTTAAAACCAATAAATATCAGATAAATATTTACTTCTAATTCTGTGAAGTGAAAGTACTGTACCGTTTTGCAAAGCAAAATAGATTATCAGTAAACTTACATTAAAAAAAATATTTTACCTACTACAGTACATAGAAATTCTATGTGTGTATGTATCTGTAATACAATATATACAGTAATGATAATAATCCTTACATTTGATATAGCACTCTTCAAGTCTTCTAGACGTCTCAAACGTTGCATAGAATATACTGTGAAGTGAAGTGACTGTGTGTTCATGGGCGAATCGTGGCAGCCAATTGCGCACAAACAA
>CM068771.1:3884710-3957079 GCA_035084275.1 Hydrolagus colliei | reverse complement strand
TGCACAAATGTTCAATAAATTTACTTGGTATTTAAATTTGATAAAAAATACAATTCTCTACCCCGGAAAATGTGGACCTTTTATAATTTGGGGGGGTGCGTACGCACCCGTCGCCCCCCCCTGCGTACGGCCTTGAATATTGATATATTGCCAGGAACGATATTAAAAATATAACGATATATATTTTTAAAATCGAATTTCGCGATATAACGATATTTTTAGAATCACCATATCGGCATACCGATCTGAAAATCATATCGGGTTTTACCGATATACCGATATATCGCCGTTCCCTATCCTCCCCCTTACCATCCCTTTTTTTGTGCAAAATTCACAGACTACGTTAAACAATACAATGTTCTCTCTACCCTTCTGGTAATATCATAGTGACTGAGCCATTCTCACTCAGAGGCTCGACCGCTGACTCATTCGCTCACTCGATTATTCACTCTGGGTGAGATGTGAATACTTCACTCACTCAATGAGATGTGAGTCACTGTATTACAAATTCCTGTAAAGGCAAAGCGCCCATTGAAAAGATTTATTTATTGTGCATAAGTATGATCGCAAATCTCTGTGTGTAATTAACTGATTTGCTGTTGTTACCAGTTCAGATCTCATCGTGAAGGCCTGAGAAGATGATCTGGAAACACTGTATTCAGGTCCTATGGCTTGTGCTCCTCTTCTCACTGGCTGGTAAGGAAATACATTGAAAAAAGTAATATAACAATTATTTTTCTAACCCGCCCGTGTCACTGGCATGTGACACTGCTCTCAGTGACTGGTTATTGTCTGGGATCCGATTGATTACATAAGAACATAAGAAATAGAAGCAGGAGTAGGCCATTCGGCCCATCAAGCCTGCTCCGCCATTCAATCATGGCTGATATTCTACTCCAACTCCAGCTCCCTGCCTTATCCCCATACTCCGTAATCCCTTTACAAATGAGAAATCTATCCAACTCAGTCTTGAATATGTCCAACGACTGAGCATCAACAGCCTTTTGGGGTAAAGAATTCCATAAATTCACTACCCTCTGAGTGAAGAAGTTTTTTCTCAACTCAGTGTGAAAGGGCTGACCCCTGACTTTAAGACTGTGACCCCTGGTTACAGTTTCTCCAACCAGGGGAAACAGTCTCCACTATCTACTCTGTCCTGCCCCTTAATAATCTTATGGGTTTCTATAGGATCACCTCTAATTCTTCTATATTCCAGAGAATATAGGACCAAATTAATCAACCTCTCATCATAACTCATCCCCCTCATCCCAGGTACCAACCTAGTAAACCTACGTGCACTCCCTCCAAGGCAAGTACATCCTTCCTTAAATAAGGAGACCAAACCCAGGTAGCAAGCCCATGTGGGGCCCATATGGGCATGGATCAACCCAAATTGTCCCATATGGGCTTGCTACCTGGGAAACTGCACACAGTATTCCAGGCGCGGTCTCACCAAGGCCCTATACAGCTGCAGCAAAACTTCCCTACTCTTATACTCTAACCCTTTCTTAATTACCCTCTTTACATTGATGCCCAAGCCATCATTGTTTACATGGATGGAGGACATTTAATTAAGATCGGAACCAAATAAACCAATGGGGAGGTGATGGGAAATATTTGTACTCACAGAGTGGTTAGGATATGGAATGCCCTGCCAGGGCTGATGGTTGAGGCAGAATCAACGTTGGCCTTTAAAAGACAATGAGATTATCTGGAAAAAGCAGTAAGCCACAGGGGTGTTAATAATAATAATAATAATAATAATAATCCTTGCATTCACTATAGTGCTTTTCACATCTTCTAGATGTCTCAAAGCGCTTCACAGAATATACTAGTATATTTGTGGGTGAAAAGAGGCAGCCAATTGGGCATAGCAGTGACCCACAAATAGTCATGGATTGAAATTACCAATTTATTCTTGTGTTTTTTTGGGGGGATTATTATTTGGCATGTGGAGTAAGGAAATTTGTCCAAGGTTTCGTCCTGCCGGGAATTGAAGCTAGATCTCTTGCTTATGAGGCAAGTGACCTAACCACTGAGCTAAAGCACCCCACTAATAATAATAATAATAATAACAATAATAATAATAATTCTTGCATTTGATATAGCGGCTTTTCACATCTTATTGACGTCTCAAAGAGCTTCACAGAATATACTGTAAAGTAAATTGACTGTATATATTTGTGGGCAAATCGCCCTTCCAACCACCACTAATGGTGGGGGAATTAGAGATCCTTGGTTCATCATTAGATCCATAATAATAAAATTGGTCATTTCAATCGACAACTGTTTGTGGGGACGCTGCTGTGCGCAATTGGCTGCTGCATTTTGCCCACAAAATATACAGTCAATTAACTTTACACTATATTCTGTGAAGCGCTTTGAGACGTCGATAACATGTGAAAAGCGCTATATCAAATGCAAGTGAGATTTTCTCTTAGAATATCTCTTCAAGTAATATTCTATGATTCTATGAACTGTTTAAGTAATATTCTATGATTCGATGAACTCAGTGAGTTTCTATTGTCTGAGTGATTGTGATTCATTTATTTATTGGTTGGAGGGATTATTGCCCCCCGGAAAAGTGATCCACCAATTAACTAACAACTGGGTTCCTACTTACTGCTGGGTAAACAGCGGGGTGCGGGGTAAGAAAACTTGCCCAATGTTTTGCTCTGTCTGAGAATTTAACCTGGGTATTTTCCCCTGCGAGCCAAGTACTTTAACCACTGAGCTAACGAAAAACTGTGTCAGTGTCATTCTGCAAACCCAAACTTTTTTTTTCTTTTTTTTGTTATTAGAAACAGAGAGATTCACAGTCAGTGGCCCAGCCGACCCCATCCCAGCCACTGCTGGTTCCATTGTTGTCCTGGACTGTAAATGTTCCACAGACTTGCCGCTGGAGACAGCAGAGGTGAGATGGTTCAGGGAGGGATTCGGATCACCTGTGCACTTGTACAGCGAAGGACATGATCAGACAGGAGAACAAGACATAGCCTACAGAGACAGAACGCAGCTGTTTGTAGAGGAGTTTATCAATGGCAATGCATCTCTCAGACTGGAAGATGTACGGGTGTCAGATAATGGAGAGTACACATGTTTTATCAGTTACGGTGGATGGTACGAAGAGGCAAAGATCCAATTGCAAGTTCTGGGTAAGTACCATTTCTAAATCTCCCTAGAGAGTGTTTTGTTTCCCCACTGACATGTATAACAAGACTGTATAAGAATCCTGTAGCTCAGTGGTTAGAACACTCGACTTGCAAGAGAGAGACCTGGGTTCGATTCCCGGCTAGGGCGAAACCTTGGGCAAGTTTCCTTACTCCACATGCCTGATAATAATCCCTAACAAAAAAAAATAAAAAAAAAATAGGTCATTTCAATCCACGACTGTTTGTGAGACACTGCTGTGCGCAATGGCTGCCACATTTCACTCACATATATGTACAGTCAATTCACTTTACAGTATATTCTATGATGTGCTTTGAGACGTCTGGAAGATGTGAAAAGTGCTATAATTAAATGTAAAGATTATAATTATTCTAAGGGAAAATCTCACTGGATCTAAACTTATTGTATTGATGCAGAGTACACCTTTCTTTTAAGAAATGGTAATGGAACTGTCTACAAGGTTAAAATTGAATTCAGCAATTGGCAAATTCTAGAAATACTTCAGAAATAGAGTAAATCTTGACCTTGGTGGAATTTCTCCTCATTAATAACAACATTTGCAGTCTATTGTTAATTTTCATTAAAGAAAGTTTGCATTTAATAATAATAATCCTTGCATTTGATGTAGTGCTTTTCACGTCTTCTGGACATTTCAAAGCGCTTCACAGAATATACTGTAAAGTAAATTAACTGTATATTTGTGGGTGAAACATGGCAGCCAATTGTGCACAGCAGTGTCCCACAAAAATTGCCGTGGATTTAAGTGGCCAATTTTTTTTTTTTTTTTCTGGTGGGATTATTATCAGGTGTGTGTAATAAGAAAACCTGCCCAAGGTTTCACCCTGACCTGCTGGGAATTGAACCAGGTCTCTCACTTGAGAGGTGAATGCTCCAACCACTGAGCTTCCGAACTTCTAACAATAATTATTATTATTCACTCGGTATTTAACACTCTCAGCCTTATTGTTCATTCACTTGTGATATGCACTGTTATCCTAGGCCAAACCTAACCTGTTGATGTCTGTAACAAAAACAGAAGTTGCTGGGGAAACTCAGCAGGTCAGGCAGCATTCATGGAGAAAGGAAAAAGTGTCAACGTTTCGGGTCTACAAGGTATATAAGAGTCAATGTTGACTTTTTCCTTTCTCCATGGATGCTGCATGACCTGCTGAATTTCCCCAGCAACTTCTGTTTTTGTTTCAGATTCCCAGCATCTGTAGTATTTTGTTTTCTGTTGATCGATGTTTCTGCCTCTGTGTCTTGCACAACCTTCACGCTTCCTACCCAGTCCCCTCACCATCTGATCATGTTCTACTCGCTGGGATTCCCTCTTGGAGTGGCTCCTCATGCCTCCTCCTTCCCAATCCTTCTGTCTCAAGATCTATGTCTTCTACTGCTCCTTAGGACACCCTCCAACTCCCACTCCCCAAGTTCAGGCTCCCAGTCAGTGTTTGGAATGCTTTGAGATGTCCTTCTAACCTGAAAAATGCTGTGCTGTGTACATGCAATATTGTACAGCTACAGCAAGGTGTGATCGATTGCCACTTTCAGTGTCCATCCAGGCAGATATGTAGCTCACTTCCTGACCTGAAAGAAAAATAATAATAATAATCCTTCCATTTGATGTAGCCCTTTTCACGTCATCTCGATGCCTTAAAGCGCTTTACAGAATATACTGTAAAGTGAACGGACTGTATATTCGTGGGTGAAACGCAGCAGCCAATTAGACACAGCAGTGTCCCACAAACACTTGTGGATTGAATTTTTTAAAAACTTTCGTGGGATTTTCATCAGGCATGTGGAGTAAGGAAACTTGCCCCAGGTTTCGCCCTGACCTGCCGGGAATCGAACTCAGATCTCTCGCTTCTGAGGCGAGTGTTCTAACCACTGAGCTACAGGAATCCAATTGACTTCCAAGTGATTCCAAGTGACTTCCAAATCATCAGGGCACCTCCAATGTCACTTCATGCTGTTTTACGTGTGTAGTGAATTGGGACCAAATTCACATGATAAAGAAGTATATTTGGCTACACTGTCCTGTAGCTCAGTTGCCTTGCAAGCAAGAGACCTGGTTCAATTACCAGCAGGGCAAAAGCTTGGGCAAATTTCCTTACTTCACACGCTTGATAATAATCCCCAAGAAACATAAAAGAATAATAAATTGGTCGCTTCAATCTACAACTGTTTGGGGGACACTGCTGTGATAATTGGCTACTGCATTTCCCCCACAAATGTACAGTCAGTTCACTTTACAGTGTATTCTGTGAAGCACTTTGAGACGTCTAGAAGACTTGAAAAGCACTATATCAAACGTAAGGAAAAGTATTATTATTACACTGTATGGTTAAGCAAACAGTGTTTTAAATAAACTGAAGGACGTAGTAGAAATCTCTTGGTGTAGGCGACAAACACATAGCGTGTAGGGTCATCTCTAGGTGTAGGCGTGTTTGGAGACTCGTAAGCAAAGTGACCCCAAACATATAATTTAATCCAACTGCTTTTCATTATGATTTAGGGTGATTTGATGTGTTTCATCTCACAGTTCTTGGCAGGCAGCCTTGGGTTTATATGCAAGGATACCACAGTGGAGGTATTTGGCTCGTGTGCGAGTCCGAGGGATGGTATCCTGAGCCAGATGTTCTATGGATGGATGGTAAAGGAGTCAATTTGACGGCGCAAAGTGAAACAAAGGAAGAACAGAATCCCGAAGGTTTCGTGAATATCCAAACCTCCCTCAATATTACCAAAGATTCCAGCAACAGGTTTAAGTGTCTGATCAGCAATCGTTTAATGAAGAAAGGAAAGGAAGGAAGAATCCAAATTGCAGGTCAGTCGGCACGTAAATCATTCTTGATATTAGCTAGACAAAGATATTAGCTAGACAAAGATATTAGCTAGACAAAGATATTAGCTAGACAAAGAATATAATCTGTAACAACTGAAACTACAAATTACATTGGTACTGCACTTCTCAGGACCTTGGTAACATGGTAACCAATAGTGAATACACAAGGTTTAAATGGTAGTTCACTGTGTTATACACTGCTAGCCCGATATCTCTTTCTAGCTACTACTTGCTGTGTTGGCACAATGCATCTACATAGCGTACAACGTGTAGAAAGAGTTATGGTTCTCTGTAGATGTGTTAGCACATTCACCTGCTAGTTGAATTGATGTGGTTCCCTTCATGTAGGGAAGGTTCAACTGGCGGCAGGACGTTTCAATCCACCATCACCCCCCCACCCCCCCCCTCCCCACACCCCCCCCCCCTCCCCACACACCCCTCCCCTCCCCTCCCCACACACCCCCCCTCCCCCCCCCACACCCCCTCCCCTCCCCACACCCCCCCTCCCCTCCCCTCCCCACACACCCACCCCCCCTCCCCTCCCCACACACCCACCCCCCCTCCCCTCCCCACACACACCCCCTCCCATCCCCACCCCCCCCTCCCCTCCCCACACCCCCCCCCCCTCCCCTCCCCCCCCCCCCCCCTCCCCTCCCCACCCCCCCCCCCTCCCCTCCCCACCCCCCCCCCCTCCCCTCCCCACCCCCCCTCCCCTCCCCACCCCCCCTCCCCTCCCCACCCCCCCCACCCCCCACTCCCTTCCCCAAACCCCCCCCCTCCCCTCCCCACCCCCCCCTCCCCTCCCCTCCCCACCCCCCCTCCCCTCCCCACCCCCCCCACCCCCCACTCCCTTCCCCACACCCCCCCCACCCCCCACTCCCTTCCCCACACCCCCCCCCTCCCCTCCCCACACCCCCCCCCCTCCCTCCCCCCACCCCCCCACCCCCCTCCCCTCCCCCCCCACCCTCCCCTCCCCACACACCCACCCCCCCCTCCCCCCACCCCCCCCTCCCCACACCCCCCCTCCCCACACCCCCCCTCCCCACACACCCACCCCCCTCCCCCCACCCCCCCTCCCCCCACCCCCCCTCCCCTCCCCACACACCCCCTCCCCTCCCCACACACCCACCCTACCGTGTTTCATCTGGCCCTCCCGCACACTTCACAATCTGTAAATGTTATGTTTCTCAAAGGGAAAGACGGTAACAGTACAAAATTATATTTCTGTAGCCCTTTTTACATTGCGGGGATGTCCCAAGGCACTCAACAGTCAGGAATTTTGACCCAATCTGGGGATCCAAGCTGGGATCTAAACACAAAGATACTGCTGTTGTGCCCAGGGACGTTTCTCAAATAGGGCATCTGGCCCTCGGCAGCCAAACCTTGGGCCACCCGGGTACGAGAGTAACAGCAGTTTACAAGTGGAGTCCTGTATCTCAGTGGTTAGAGCACTCACTTTACAAGCAAGAGACCTGGGTTCGATTCCAGGCAGGGTGAAACCTTGGGCAAGTTTCCTTACTCCACATGCCCGACAATAATTCCTCGAAAATAAACAGTAATAAAATTGGTGACTTCAATCCACGACTGTTTGTGGGACACCGCTGTGTGCAATTGTCTGCTGCATTTCACCCACAAAATATACAGTCAATTCACTTTAAACAATATATTCTGTGAAGCACTTTGAGGCATCTAGAAGATGTGATAAGATGCTATATCAAATGCGAGGATTATTATGGTGAAGAAGAGAGGTGACCATAGACAGGGTTGAAAGGATAGATTTTTAGGCAGCTTTACAAGCTGTTAAGGTAGAAAAAGCAATGAAGCTCCAGAGAATGGGAACACAGAGACTTAAGTTTCAGCTGTTGATAGTGATGAGGATAGAGGGAGGGGAACTTACACTTATGTTCATAAAATCAGATGAAAATTAGGCACATTTCGATTCAGTTCATTAAAAATACAAGCCTCCCTGAAGTCATCAGCTGAAAAGTTGAATAAGGACGATCTCAAATCTACCTGGACAATTCTAGTTAAGAAATTAATTGCATTTGTTTGGATTTAATGTCAAGCTGAAAACTAAACTTGCAGTATTTTCACTTTTCAGATGATGTATTTCCCAGAATCTCTGGGTGGTTGGTGGTTTCTTTGCTTCTCTTGACGATATTCACGGTAGTTTTTATTCTGGGCTTGCACTGTAACGTACGACAACGCAACAAGATCAAAGGTATGCGCCAAATACAGTGAGAAATATAAATAATAGTAATTAAAATGCATAGGTAGATTAATCTCTATTTTCTGTGTACCTACAAACATACCTAGTAATCCTTGCATTTGATATAGTGCTTTTCACATCTTATCAATGTCTCAAAGCGCTTCACAGAATAGACTGTAAAGTGAATTGACTGTATATTTGTAGGTTTACTTCACAGAAAAGATCTTATGAAGCATTTTGAAACATTCTGACTTCATAAGTTAGCCTATCTCAAGGATTATTATTATACATGCTATTAGTTATCCGCTATTTAACTACTTACCTGGTTACTTCCTATCCTCCATCACTGTGGGATCTGCTCGGAGCTGGCTCCAATGTGACATCTTGTCAGCATTAAGCCAGCCCTCTTTGTCAGTCTCCAATCCGTTTCCTGAGCCTGGCTCATCGGCAGGACTTGGAAGGGCAGATCATTGGGCGAAGGGAGTCCTCCCACTCAACTCCTATTAACTCTTCAATCCAAAGCCCTAATGGGTAGGGTGGTCCTAGCTGGACAAGCAGCAGGAAAGCTTGAAAGACAATGATATCAATGGCAAGCTATGCAATTTTAGCTGGTTGGACTCCCAACTGTTACCCCTAATGCACACTCCATGGTCTCCCAAGCCTTACCACTTGTTCAACCAGCACCTAATACTCATTAGGTGAGCAGGGGAGAGAGCAGGGAGAGAGTGCACATTCCATTCCAACAATCTATCTCTGTGATTTCCATATGTAGGTGCATGGAAATCTCAGTTTGGTTTGGAGAATCGTAAGCAATCACAAGAATCTTAAGTGATGGATTTCTGCATGTGTCAGACGCCCAGCTGACACTCCAAAAAAATGGTCATCTCCAGTTTCACAACCCTTGGTTTTAGAATTATAATGTAAATGGTGGGTTTCTTTCACACATCAGTTTAAGTGGGTATTCCTTTTAGATAGGAATTTAGAATATTCAGTTTGTTTCACATTAAATTAACCCTAGTTGCTTTTCTTCAGAGAAATTTGCGTCTGTTTTGTTTTGTCTTCTGCCTGTATTCTTTTGCCCAATTGTGCCAGCAAATAGATTTGGAAGCAATAGATCTAATGCTACCTTCATTTTATGTTTCTCCAATAGGCCTTCAGAAAACAATGGGTAAGTTCAGCTATATAATGGCTCCCTCTGCTCACTGGCCTGTGTAATAATAACAACAATATGTACAGTACTTTAACTATTATGAGGATATCCCAAATTCTTATTTGGAGGATTGTTAGCCAAACAAATCTCTTCTGTACAAATAGTGTAATGGATTATCTTTTAACACCCACCTGAATATAAAATAATAATAATAATACACATTTGACATGGTGCCTTATAGCATCTTTGAGATTCAAAATTGACTTTATTGTGAAGCACTTTCAGAGTCTCAAAGATGTAATAAGGATTATATCAAATGCAAGAATTATTATTATTATTATTACTGATGTTAAAGCCATTGGCATGTAGAATCTCAAGGTGATTAATAGACTAAGAGTAAATTAAATGGTGATCTGATTGAGTTTTTCTGAATAATAGGCAGGATAGGTAAGGATGACTAGGTGTTCTGGGATATAGTCTTAAGATGAGTTCTGTGCCAATTAGAAGTGAGATCAGAGAACAATTCATTACATAGAGACTTGTAGGAATACAGAACACAATGCACCAGAAGGCCTAAGATACAGAATTAATTTCTTATGCTTCAAAGGAAAATATAAGGATCCTTAGGCAGCAAGAGCATTTGGGGGAAATCGAGAAAGGCAAAGAGAAAAAGGAATTTGAAGGTCTCGTAAAATGGAGCGATGAAACAGAAAGACTTCTCCTGCATCTTTGTTCTTGATTCCTCCCAAAGATTTAACAATCTGTCCCCTTTTTCCTCTTTTTCAGAGTGGGAATGGATGTTTATTTGTGGAGGTAAGAACTGTCCTAATGATGCCCAATGGAAATAACCCCAGCAACCTTCTTACCCTCAAAATGTACAATGCGATCTCATCAATTTTAAAATCCATTAAAACGAGCCGCAAATCAGAATACAACAACATGACACTTTTTGAGCGCCTTTCACATCGAGAGGATGTTCCAAGATGCTAAATATGGTTGGCCCCTCCTCCCTTCCATTCCCAACGGTCAGGAAGGGAGCCAATTAGCAGCAACCCTGAGGTTATTGACAGCGTACAATAACAACAACAACAAAATTGCACTTATATAGTGCCTTTTACGTCGGGAGGACGTCCCAAAGCCCTGAACAGTCAGGTCGGGACCCAAGTGGGTCGGGGGGAGAGTCAGGGTAGGGGGAAGGGGAAGGATAGTGGGAGAGGGGGAAGAGTAGTGGGGCAGCCAAAGGCACTTGAAGAGGAAAGTCTTGACCGGCCTTGAAGCAAGGCAGAGGCGCTGTGGGATGGAGTTCCACAGTGTGGGACCAGAGAGGCTGAATCTGAGGCTGAGAGTATAACTGCTGATGAATGGGTGGGCTCCACCCAATCACAAGCAGCCCCAGCTTGTCAATCAATCATAATTTGGCTCCTCCCTGTTTTTTCTCCCCCCATTTCTCCGCCCCCTCCCTGACTGACAATTGAAAACCACTTGTGAATGGCTGGAGTCCACAGTCAGTCTATCACAATCTGACCTCTCCCAAGTCCCACCCAGAGCCACTCGTGACAAGTGAGCGGATATATTGGTGACCAGCAAGACATTTTGTCCACATTAACCGGATTTATACCTGAATTATCACACTATAGTGGCTTCCACTGTAATACATACCCACATTTCAGTTTCAGCTCAAGTTTGCTGGAATGCATTGCCTGAAAGGAGGGAGGAAGCCAATTCTGTGACAACTTTTAAGAGAGAACTGGTTAGATATTTGCAAAGGATAGGTTTGCGGGGAACATAGGAATTATGAGCAGGAGTAAGCCATTCAACAACAACAACATTTCACTTATATAGCGCCTTTCATGTTGGGAGGACGTCCCAAAGCGCTGAACAGTCTGGTCGGGACCTAAGTCTTTCCCAACATTCAATAAGATCCTGCCTTTCCCAACATTCAATAAAATCCTGCCTGATCTTCTAATCTAACTCCATCTGCCAGCCTTATCCCCATATCCCTTAATCACTTTATCAATTAGAAATCTATCAATCTCCATCTTGAATAAATTCAAGGATTGAGCATCTAGAGCCTTCTGGGGTAGAAAGTTCCATAAATTCACTACCCTCTGAGTAAATAAGTATTTCCTCAACTCTGTTTGAAAAGGCTGACCCTTAATCTTAAAACAGTGATACTTGAGTACAGATTCTCCTACCAGGGGAAACGGTCTCACACTGTCTACCCTGTCATGCCCCTGAAGAATCCTATAGGTTTCTATAATTCTTCTGTATTCTAGAGAATATAGGCAGAGTTATTCAACCTATCCTCATAGGTCAACCCCCTGATCCCAGGAACCAACCTAGGAACTAACCTAGGCTGTACCCCCTCTAAGGTTGAGCACGTTTCTTAAATAATGTGGAGTGAGTGAGGGAGTTGGATTGATTTGGACAGCTCTTTTCAAAGAGCCAACACAGACACGATGGGCCAAATGGCCTCCTTCTGTGTTGTACAATTCTATGATTCTATTCTATTCAACAAATGAATTTCATGATTTTTTGGATTATTCTCGGTGATTTTAGCAGAATTTAGAATTGGAAGCAGATTTACAAATTACTTCGTATGAATAATGAAAGAAACAAGATGTAAGATTCATATAATGGACAAGGTGGTGGACACTGAGGGATTAGAACCCACGCAGGAGGGTGGGGGTTGGGATCAAGGAGGGCAGAGAGGTTAGAAGGATGGTGAAAGGCGTGATTGAAGAGTGCCAGCTTGAGACTTGCCTTGAAGGAAAGAAGGGAGGGATTGGGGTGAAGGGAATGTAGGATGGAGTTCCAGAGGATGGAGGAATACCTTTATAGAGAAGGAAGAATTCAGGGGGCAGTGCCTGTGTGTGCAGAGTATTCTGTTGCTTCAGAAGCTGTACTTGCATCAGTTTATACCCTCCTCTTTTCAAAACACAATGTTGGCATCTTTCACATTCATCTGAATAGACACAGGTGGACCTTTGAGTTAGCATATGGCAGCCTGTTGCAAAGAGAGCTATTCTGTCTCCTGGGTCAAAAGGTTGTGGGTCCCATCCTTATATTTCCCCTTGGGATGTCCTCCCGACATGAAAGGCACTCTACAAATGTAATTGTGTTGTTGTTGTTGTTATTTGAGGACTTGGAATCACATAGTCAAAGCTGATACTCTAAGCAGTGTTGGGGTGGGGGTTAGTTGCACAAATTTGTCAGTGTCCGATTCCACTTATATGTGTAATTTTTAATTTCAGTTACCGTCACTCTGGATCCTGACACAGCCCATCCCCGGCTCATCCTGTCTGAGGACCTGAAAAGTGTAAGACTTGGGGCCCAACAGAAGTTGCTTCCTCACAACCCAGAGAGGTTTGATTCCTGTGTTAGTGTCCTGGGAAACATTACTGGGAGGTGCAGGTGGACAACAAGACTGATTGGGATGTGGGAGTGGCCAGAGAGTCTGTCAACAGGAAAGGGGTAATCATACTGGCACCAGAGGCTGGATACTGGAGAATGACCCTGAGAAATGGGAATAGTTATGAGGCTGGTACCTCCCCTCCTACTCCCTTCCCTTTGAGAGAGAGACCTTGGAAGATCGGAGTTTACCTGGACTATGAGGGGGGACAGGTGTCATTTTACAACGCTGATAACATGTCTCATCTCCACACTTTCACCCAAACTTTCACTGAGAGACTTTATCCTTACTTCAGTCCTTGGTTTAATGTTGACGGGAAAAACGCTAAGCCACTAATAGTCTGTGAGATGAAAGGTTCATAAGGAAGAAACATCTATTGACTCAAATTTAATGTTCCGCTCACAGATTGTTTGGCAAGTGTCATTTTCAATTTTCATTTTTTCAATTTTCATTTTCAATTGTCATTTTCAATCAGATTGTTTGGCAAGTGTCGTTTTCAATCATTGCAAATTAACTTTTCGGTTCAGTAGTGATACTATCCTGGAATTGAAGGCTGAGTGGTACCCACCAACAGAAGCATTCGGGCTCTCTCAGTCAAAGGTTCCCATTGCAAGCGATGCATGGAGCTTTATTGTAAGCAATAATCATTCTGTAACTGTGCGGACAGCTTAATCAGACACTAATACCGCAATATTGGGAGAGCTGCAAACACTGCTTAATACGGAGAAATTTATAGTGGTGAGAGTTGACAAAAGAAATTGTGTACAATAGATTCCAAATGCAATTGAGTTATTATTACCAGTAGCTTTGGTCACTACAACCATTAGTAGATTATTCCTAAATAGCTAAACGAGCCTACATTTGTTGCAATGTAAAGCTGAGGAGACGTTACAATCTGAAATCCAATGTCTGAAAGATTTTGATAGTACGTTTCGAAAAGGAATTGGTTCAGTACTTGAAAAGGAAACATTTGCAGGGCTCTGGGATAAGAGTGGGGGATCGGGACTATAATAATATAATAATAATAATCCTTACATTTATATAGTGGGAGCAGAGAAGCTCAAAGCCTGGCCACCGATGGTTGGGTGGTTAGGGCGGTGGTCTGCTGAACGGAGGGTGCGGGCGGCTGATAGGGAGACAATAGGTCAGAGGCGGGGGCAAGGCCGTGAATGGCCTTGAAAGTGAGAACAAGGATCTTGAATTCGATCCTGTGGGTGACGCCAGTGTAGACGGGCGAGGGTGGGAGTGATGTGGTCGCGAAGCCTGGTACGGGAGAGTACACGAGCTGCAGAGTTCTGAATGATCTGCAGCCTGCAAAGGGAGGAGCTGGAGAGGCCGATGAGGAGAGAGTTCTCGTAGATGAGCCTGGAATTGATAAAGGCGTGGACGATGGTTTCGGCGGCGTGGGGGGTGAGGTAATGGCGAGTCCGGCAATATTGCGGAGGTGGGGGAGGAAGGATAGTTCGGGGTCAAACAAGATGCCCAGATTCCTGATTGGCTTTGAGAGGTGGAGTGAACAGCCTTGAACGCTGATGTTGTCAGCGCCTGAGGTGCGGAGGTGCTGACATGAGCTAATCAGGAGGGCTTCTGTCTTGTTGACGTTGAGTTTTCGGAAATTTGCCTTCGTCCAGGACTCAATGTCGGACAGACATGCAGTCAGAACGCCAGTGGTCCTGGAATCGAGGGTTGACGCGGAGTAAGACATCAAATGAATGCACCTAACAGTGAAGCACTTCCCACAACACTGCAGTGCATGTCAGTCAGCCAAGGTTATGCGCTCAAATTTCCTGACTTGCAGCTTGACTCCACTAAGTGATGAGATTGCCAACAGTTGAGTCAGGCTGACACCTGACCCCTGAAACCATTCATAAACCATTGTATAAACACAATCACAGCAATTAAGTGTCATGGCCTGTTTCCTTTTGCACAGTCTATGCAATTCTATGTAATATTCCCTGTAAATATTTAATAAATATTGCAACCAGTGATTTTGTTACCAATAAATGATTTCAATGCCTGACACCTGAACGCTTCTTTGTGGATGAAAATGTGAAGACCCTTTTGCCCAGTTCACCCGAACAGGATACTGAACACCAGCTGGAATGTAAGAAACTTCCACAGCCAACTCTGAGTAGGATCCCTTCCCTACAAATCTTGTAGTACAGCAACAGATATAACAGGCAACTACCTCCCACTCTTCTTCTCTTCCTGTCACTTTCTGCTCAACTCCATGAGTAATGTCCTGATGGAAGGACTGTCGGACATCAATCCTGGACGAGAGCTAACTTTCTACTGTTGAATGTAAACCAAGACCAAGGCCCTCCTAATTAGCTCCCATCGGGCATTGATACCATCGCTATTTGGCTCCTGACTGGCTCGCATCAGCGCCTCTGCACCTCAGGCGCTGACACCATCAGCATCTAAGGCTGCTCTCTCCACCTCTCAAAGCCAGTCGGGAATCTGGGCATCTTGTTTGACCCCGAACTGTCCTTCCTCCCTTATATCCGCTCCATGACCGGTCCTGCCTTCCATCACCACTGCAATATTGCCAGACTCCGCCACTACCTCACCCCCCGCATACTGCCAAAACTCTCGTTCAGGCCTTTACCACTTCCAAGCTCGACTATGGGAAGTCTCCTCGTCGGTCTTCCCAGCTCCTCCCTTGACAGGCTGCAGATCAGTCTGAACTCTGCAGCTTGTGTACTCTCCCATACCAGGCTCCACGACCACATCACTCCCACCCTCGCCCGTCTCCAGTGGCTCCTCAACCCCCAGAGGATTCAATTGAACCTTCAAGGACATTCACAGCCTTGCCCCCGCCTATTTCTTCAACCTGCTGTCTCCCTATCAGCCTGCCCGCCCACCCCGCTCAGCAGGCTCTGGCCTGCTCCACATCCACCGCCCTAACCCCCCAACCATCGGTGGCCGGGCTTTCAGCCTCTCTGCCCCCCACACTCTGGAAATCCATCCTGCAATGCCTTCTCCTCGCTCCCTCCCTTTCCTCCTTCAAGGCCGGTCTCAAGACCCTCCTCTTTGAACGTGCCTTCTGCTCCCCTCCTAACTCTTCCACCTCTCCTACTCTCCTTCACCTTCCCCCCTACCCTCCCCACCCCCCGCTTGGGTCCCGACCTGACTGTTCAGCGCTTTGGGACGTCCTCCCGATGTGAAAGGAGCTCTATAAATGTAATTTTGTTGTTGTTGTTTGAGCCAGAGGCGAGAGAGAGCCCAGCCTGACTGACTGAGCCAGGCTGCATGTTACTAATTACTGTATATAATTAGCCTATAAAACATTCATCGTCCGAAGAAAATAAATCTCATTGCCATCTGCTGCCTTAGCTCTGCCACTGCTGTAGAGTTATTTATTTCTGTTGTTTTACGTTCTGTTAAACTGTAAGGTTATCACAATCCTGTGAAACTATTTTATTTTGCATGATCTTTCCAGCACCTTGGGAAGTCCTCCTGATGTGAAAGCATTATTGTTGTTTATTATGATTCCGCAAAGCCAAATGGCATCACTTGTTATTCTCACAGTGCATTTTCTTGCTGACCAGAAGCTGACGTTGTACTTTATCGGGTAATGCACAAAGACTGGAATCAGAGGAGTCCTATAGCTCAGTGGTTAGAGTGCTCACCTCGCAAGCGAGCGACCCGGGTTCAATTCCCAGCAGGGTGAAATGTTAGGCGGGTTTCCTTACTCTACAAGCCACTGTTTACCCAGCAAAGTAGGAACCCTGCTTTTTCCATGGGTATTAATTCCTTGAAAGAAATCCAGGACGTTTTGTAGGACACCGCTCTGCGCAATTAACTGCCGCATTTTACCCACAAAATATACAGTCACTTCACTTTACAGTATATTCTGTGAAGCGCTTTGAGACGTCTAGAAGATTCGATAAAAAGGCTACATCAAATGCAAGGATTATTATTATCATCTATCACTGCCCTGGCACTAACACCACTAACACTGTGCGGGCGGAAGTTGCCAACCTAATAATAAGTGCAATATTGGGAAGTGAAAGTGATATACTGTGTATAGATTTCCTCCTGTGACTCCTTTCACCATTTTCCCTGAAAACACTAACAAGATAATTCCCCGTGAAGCTGACTGGAGAGGAAGAAGGTAAGAGAGACTTTCAGATCACACTGGCGAGGGCAAGATCTTACTGTCAATTGTAAGTTTTTACTGGGGAGAAGGGAGTGATCTCTCCTGTATCCACCTGGCTTCACACACCTTGCGATCAGCCACTTCATTTTAAGCAAGCGCATGATCAGTGTTTTTACTTTCCACTGGTTCCTATATAGTGCCAGTGTTATAATGACTGATCCTCTCTGTCTGAAGCAGCTGATGGCAAAGGCTCTTGAACAGCAACAATATAGTACAGCGCCTTCCATGTCAGAAGGACTTCCCAAGCCACTTGAAGGATAGATCCCAGGTTTCAATGGACTCTCTCCCTCTCTCTGGTAAATCTTTATTATTGTCTTTATTATGCTCCAGGTTGCCAATGAGTTACGACTATGCAAACACCCTGGTTGTCGGCCTTCCCAGTTCCTCCCTCCACAGGCTGCAGATAATCCAGAACTCTGTGGTCCATGTCCTCTACTGTTCCAAATTCCGTGGCCCCATCTCCCCCATCCTCGTCCGACTCCGCTGGCTGCCCATCATCCAGAGAATCCAATTCAAGATCCTGGTCCTCACATTTAATGCCCTCCACAACCTCGCCCCCCCCCCACCCGACATCCTTGACCTCCTATCCCCTTACCAACCTGCCCACCCCCTCCCTCCGCTCAGCAGGCTCTGGCCTGCTCCACGTCCCCTGACCCACCCGCCCCACCATTGGCAGGCGAGCCTTCAGCCACTCTGCCCCCCAACCTCTGGAACTCGCTCCTTCCCTGGCCTTCTTCAAGTCTCACCTCAAGACTCTCCTCTTCGATGGACTCATTGGCAACTTCTAATCTCCCACTTCCTTCCCCCCCACCACCCAATCCTCAGCTCGGGTCTGAAGCAGTGACTGTCCAGCACCTTTGGACATCCTCCTGACATGAAAGGATGTCCAATACAAATGTATTGGACATCCTTTCCAATATAGCGCCAATACAAATGGCGCTATACAAATGTAATGTAGTTGTTGTTGTTGTTGAGTGGATCACTACAATTATTATAATTGCTTTGAGACATTGCCTGGCATAGAGGATCTATAAAGTTGCATGTTGTTGTTAATCAGAGCATGTGCTTAATGGAGTTGAATAACTCTGTGTGAAATGTACCTTTTGTCTTGTAAATCTCTGTTATTCTGCGATCACACTATATGATTTCTTTCTTTTTTTGTTAAATGTGATTTATTTTTGCTCTGCTGTGGAGTTGTGTGTTTTCTAGTGAAGGAAGAAGCTGTGACTGTAAATGTTTGCCGGACACATTCCCGTGCGATTGCAACATCTCCCTGACTGTGTGTGTGGGGGCTGGGAAAGGGGAAGTGAGAGACAAGTCATCAGATCACAGAGAACTAGACAAAGGGAGGCCCAAGCCAGCCCGACGTGGGGCACACAAACACAGTTACACAGAAGATACACAGAATTATTCTCAAAAGGGGAATGGTTAACAGTGGTGGAGGCTGACGCTGAGCTAGGGGGAGGTGATTGCAGGCACGGCTGAATAGGAAGGCCTTCAGAGGTAATCTGAAAATGAGGAAGGAGCAGGGCCGGCGCTAACAGCAGGGCAGGCAGCCAGGGAGGGTGAGGGGGAGGCAGGGAGGGAGAGAGAGCGGGAGAGAGGCAGGTCGGCAGCCCGGGAGAGAGAGAGGGAGAGAGGCAGGTCGGCAGCCTGGGAGAGACAGGGGGAGTGAGGCAGGCCGGCAGCCCGGGAGAGAGAGAGGGAGAGGCAGGCAGGGAGGGAGGGAGGGAGGGAGAGAGAGCGGCAGGGAGTGAGGCAGGCAGACTGGGTTCGGCAGAAGGTAAGCACAGCACTGAAGTCCGCTGCTGCTGCCGCTGCCCGGGCGGCCGAGGCCGAAGCCCCGTCACCCGCTCCTCCCAACCCCCACCGGACACTAACCAAACCCCGGCTGACAGCGCGCCGGCCGCCCCCCCTGTTTACTGTATTTCCGAGGCTCAAAATTTCTTGTTCCTGCGTATAGGGCGCACCCCCTACTTTCGAGATCTTCCCACGTGAAAAAAAGTGCGCCTTATACGCGGAGATATACAGTATCTATCCCCCAGGCCTCGGGGAATTACCTGATCATCTCATCCAATTGGCAACCGGCAGCTGCTTGACAACAACAACAACAACAACTTCGATTTATATAGCGCCCTCCACGCCGGACGGCGTCTCAGAGCGCTTTGACGTCATGTGAACATGTTGAACTGGCTAATAGCATGTCGCTACGCCACTGTTTACATGACTAATGACGATTGGATTAGGTGATCTGGTGATCCCCAATAATATAATAATAATAATCCTTGCATATGATCTAGCGCTTTTCACGTCTTATCGACGTCTCAAAGCGCTTCACAGAATATACTGTAAAGTCAACTGACTGTATATCTGTGGGCGAAACGCGGCAGCCAATTGCGCACAGCGGTGTCCCCACAAACGGTCGTGGATTGAAATGACCAATTTTATTATTGTGGTTTTATCGGAGGGATTATTATTGGAGTAAGGATCTTGCCCAAAGTTTAACCCTGACCTTCCTGGATTTTAACACAGGTCTCCCCAGCTTGCAAGATACGTGCTCTAACCACTGAGCTACAGGAGCTCCCCAAGGCCTCGGAGCTCATGTTGGGTTGTAGAGGCTGGATCTGTTTGTGGTAAAGTGGAAATCCCTGGTCCCTGTGAAGGTCAGTGAGGATCGTGAGGTGGGGTGAGCATTAGGAAAGAGAGCCAGCAGTAGTGCACAATAGGCTGCACTGTAATTTGGGGCCTTCAAGTTTTTTTTTTTAAAAACTCTGCATATTTGGTTTCTGGAAAGCAGGGGATTTATAGCAACTCCAATGTTTTTGCGTCTACAAAGCATCTACTAATTTGTTTTTGTGCGTAATCACAAATCTCTTTGTGTGTAATTACTGTATCTGATTTGCTGTTGTAACCAGTTGTGATCTCATTGTAAAGGTCCGAGAAGATGAACTGCAAACGCTGTATTCAGGTCCTTTGGCTTGTGCTCCCTCTCTCACTGGCTGGTAAGGAAACACCTTGCAACCTTTTGATTTCTCTTCACATTGTTGTTGTTAAATTGTTGTAGAGCTCCTGTAGCTCAGTGGTTAGCGCACTCGCGTTCACTTTGTGACCCCCAGTCCCCTGATGTTCCATCAGCCTGCCTGTCAGACATCAGGAGCTGGATGACAGCAAATTTCTTGGAGCTGAATGTTGACAAGACGGAGGCCACACTCTTTCGCTCTCGTCAACGTATATATTCATACGGCTCTCACCTCCTCCACCTTCCCGGCCTGGCCCCTAAAACTCTCCGATCTTGTGCGCAACCTTGGCGTCAGATTCGACCCCCAACTGTCCTTCCTCCCCCACATCCGGTCCGTCACCAGTACTGCTTTTTTCCATCTCCAACGGATCGCCTGTCTCCGGCAATACCTCAACCCAAAAGCCGCTGAAACCCTGGTCCACTCCTTCGTCACCTCTCGGCTGGACTATTCCAACGCCCTCCTCGCCGATCTCCCATCCTCCACAATCCACAGAGTCCAGCTCACTCAGAACTCTGCCGCCCGTGTTCTCACCTGCACTAAACTTCGCTCCTCCATTAACCTAGTCCTTGCCAGACTTCACTGGCTCCTTATCCCAGAGAGGATCGATTTCAAGATCCTCACCCTTGTCTTCAAATCCCTCCATTCCTCTGCACCCCCAAACTCTCTGATCTCCTCTCCCCGCAACCCAGCACCCGCTGCCTTCGATCCTCTGGGTCTGGCCTCCTCCATGTCCCCTGAGTCCTCCGCTCCACCCTCGGCGGCCGTGCCTTTAGCCACTATGCCCCGAGGCTCTGGAATTCCCTTCCTCACTAACTTCACCTCACCCCCTCTCTTCTCAGCTTCAGGTCCCAGCTGAAGACATTTCTCTTCAACCGTGCCTTTGTTCACCTTTCTACCCCTGCCCCTGGCTCGGTCCCAGGATTCGCTCTTGTGAAGCGCTCTTGAGACGCCGTCTGGCGTTGGAGGGCACTATATAAATCAAAGTTATTGTTGTTCGAATCCAGGCAGGTCAGGACAAAACCTTGGGCAAGTTTCCTTACTCCACACACACACACCTAATAATAATCCATCCAAAAAAAACAGTAATAAAAATTTGTCATTTTCAATCCACGACTGTTTGTGGGGACGCTGCTGTGCACAATTGGCTGCTGCATTTCGCCCACAAATATATACAGTCAATTCACTTTACAGTATATTCTGTGAAGCGCTTTGACACCTCGATAAAATATGAAAAGTGCCATATCAAATGCAAGGATTATTATTATTATTAAATTGCTGAAATTGCTGAAGGTGGTGGCTGCGAGTGAGTGTGATTCACATACTGACAGCTGCACATCTTTTACCTCAATAATTATAATAGTCATTGCATTTGATATAGCGCCTTATCAATTGTTAGAGATGATGCAAAGTGCTTCACAGAACATACTGCAAAGTGAATTGACTGCGTATTTTATGGTTGTAACATGGCAGCCAATTGCGCACAGCAGTGTTCCACAAACTTGAGGACTGAGTAGCTAATTAATTAATTTCTGTATTTGTTTGTTTGTTGGTCGGTCGGTCAGTCTGTCAGAGGCAGGGAGGGAGGGAGGGATTCTCACCGCTGGAAACGTGATCCATCAATCAAATGACAACAGGATTGCTACCTACTGCACGGTAACCAGAGGCATGTGGAATCAGGAAACTTGCCCTTTTCAATGTAATAAAATCTCGGGTCCTCTTGCTTTTCGAGGCGAGTGCTCTAACCACTGAGCTACAGGAAATTGTAGTCAGTGTCTTTCTGCAAATCCTAACATTTTTCTTCTCCTTTTTTTTTGTAATTAAGCAGAGAGATTCACAGTCAGTGGCCCTGCCCACCCTGTCCCAGCCATTGTTGGTTCAGATGTTGTCCTGGACTGTAAGTGTTCTAGAGACCTGCCACTAGAAGGTGTGGAGGTGAGATGGTTCAGGGTGAGATTTGACTCCCCCGTGCACTTATACAGTGAGGGTCGTGATCAAACAAGTGAGCAGGAGCAAGCCTACAAATACAGAACAGAACTTTTTAGAAAGGAATTCATCCATGGCAATGTGTCTCTCAAACTCAAAGATGTGTGGGGGTCAGATAATGGCACCTACAAATGTTTAATTCACTATGACGATTGGTATGAAGAAGCAGTGATCGAGTTGAATGTTACAGGTTTGCAATGTTTACAACATTTTATGGTAACTTGCATGTAAAAAACTAATTGTTATCATGTGATTCTGCGTTTGATATACATTATAAACAAGGAAGTCTATAAGAAAATGATAATAATCCTTGCATTTGTTAGAGAGCCTCATAATGTCTTTGGGATGTCTCAGAGATTCACAGAATATACTGTAAAGTGAATTCACTATGTATTTTGTAGGTAAAACAACCTTATTTTATAACACATGTTTTTGTAGAAATCAATGTAGTTTAATAATGTAATTTAGAATGTTTAAAATGTCTTTTCAGTAACGTCATTGCACTGTAATGTCTTGGGTATAAATATTGTCTGATTCACGTCTCCTGTCTCTTCCAGGCCTTGGCAGTCAGCCTTGGATTCATGTTGAAGGACAACACAATGATGGTGTGAGGCTGTTGTGTGAATCCAGTGGATGGTTCCCAGCACCAGAGGTTCTGTGGTTCGATGATCAGGGAAACAAATTAACAACACTCAGTAACTGGACAATCAGAGAGGATTCTAAAGGTCTCTTCAGTGTTAAAAGCCAAATAGAAATAATCCATTCAACCAACAAGATCAGGTGTCTGATTCACAATTCTGAATATGAACAAGAAGGAAAACTCAAAATCTCTGGTCAGTAAATAAACTGAAATATTAATGATCCGTCTGATAAATATGTTGTAGATTTCTATAACTTACAAAATCTCAGCAAAGAGTACTGGGGAATGAATGTAAATTGAAGGCTATTTATTGTTTGAAATCAGAATGAAAGGATTTCCACAGGATAGTGGCTTCATAAGGAAGAGGACCTGGGTTCAATTCCCAGGCAGGGTGAAACCTTAGGCAAATTTCCTTACTCCACACATATGCCTCTGGTTACCTATAGTTAAATAATAATCTGATTGTTATTCGAATGCCACATCACTTTCCGGGGATAATAATAATAATAATAATCCTTGCATTTAATACGGCGCTTTTCACATCTTATCAACGTCTCAAAGCGCTTCACAGAATATACTGTAAAGTGAAGTGACTGTATATTTGTCGGCAAAATGCGGCAGCCAATTGCGCACAGCAGCGTCCCCCACAAGCAGTCGTTCATTCAAATGACCAATGTGTGTAGAATAAGGAAACTTGCCCAAAGTTTCCCCCTGATCTGCCTGGATTCGAAACACAGGTGTCACGCTTGTAAGGCGAGTGCTCTAACCACTGAGCCACAGGAACTCTACAGCTGCTGAGCTGCAGGAGCTAATAATCCCGCCTCCGAAAAATGGTGTCACTCAATCCATGTCTGTGGGTTACTGCTATGCGCAACTCGCTGCCACGTTTTGCCCACAAGATACACTCCTACATTTTATCATATATTCTGTAAAGTGCTTTGAGATGTTTCACCAATGTGATAAGGCATTATATCAAATGCAAGGATTATTATTATTATTATTGAATGTCTATTTACATTTCTTGACAGATGAGTTCTTTCCCAAAGTGCCCGTGGATTTGGTGGTTTCCTCATTGCTCTTAGGACTTGTCACAGTGGCTCTGAGTTTCGTTTTGCCATACAATATCAATCAGCACAGAGAGATCAAAGGTACGTACTAATAACACTAAACTCATTATGAATGATCAAACTAACATAGTTTCATGTAAAATGCTAATATGTTTTCATGCAAAATGCCACAGGCAACTTTTAGGAATAAAATGTTCAGTAGTTTTATATGAATGTGAATATGAACCATTCATAAGAACATAAGAATTAGGAGCAGGAGGAGGCCATTCGGCCCCTCCCGCCATTCAATAAGATCATGGCTGATCTCCTTCTAACTCCACCTACCCACCTTATCCCCATATCCCTTTATCCCTTTATCCACAAGAAACCTATCAATCTCAGTCTTGAATATGTTCAAGGACTGAGCATCCACAGCCCTTTGGGGTAGAGAATTCCATAAATTCACTGAGTGAAGCAGTTTTTCCCGAAAGGGCTGAACCGTAATTTTAAGACTGTGACCCCTGGTTATAGTTTCTCCATCCAGGGGAAACAGTCTCCCACTATCTACTCTGTCTAGCCTCTTAATAATCTTATAGGTTTCTATAAGATCACCTCTTAATTTTTCTATATTCTAGAGAATATAGGCCTAGATTGCTCAACCTATCCTCATAGCTCATCCGCCTCATCCCAGGTACCAACCTAGTGAATCTTATCTTTGTTGTACCCCCTCCATGGCGAGCACATCCTTTCTTAAATAAGGAGACCAAAACTGCACACAGTATTTTAACTGCGTTCTCACCAGGGCCCTATACAGTTTCAGCAAGACTTCCCTATTCTTATATTCTAACGCTTTTGTAACAAACGCCCACATATCATTAGTCTTCATTGATTGATCTATAATACAGAGCTATATATTGATAAGTATTTTATCATAATATCAGTAACTATTTGAAGGCAATCCTCCAAACATTTGTTTGGTGCCAGAGAGTGTAAGGTATGGTAGATGTAGTAAACAGCATTTTTCATAGAAACTATTACTTCACATCTCACAGGTAATTTGTTCAAAATAAAGTGTTTTCCAAATAAACATAATGCCAAACTTGCATCTGAAACTTTGTGTCATTGTATTGGTCTGTATTTCTCATAGGTTTGGTTCCAATTGTAAATATGCAGAACGTCTATCAAAATAATACAGTACTGTATAAGAATACGTTTGACATTAAAGTAACAATTGTATTTTATATCCATTAGGTCTCCAGAAAAGGCTGGGTAAGTCACCAAAATGTGCTAACATTTGTATATTATGATTAAATGGTAACCAACACATTGCATCTCAGACCACAAACTAGATCAACACCCACTTGTTCTGTCAAATATATCAACACAATGTTAAATAGTGACCTTGTTCCTCACTTTAATTGCCGATGATAACTGTCACATTGTGATTTTGTCACAAGTGCTTCAATGTGCTCTTCCTACAGGATAGGCCCAAATCACTATTGTCGATTAACTGAATAAATTTGAGGTAATGCATTCAGGTCTAAAAATCAATTGAAACTCAATTTACCTGAGTTACAAAAGCAACATAAAATCATTTGCTAACAACTCAGCAGATTCTCAGTTCTATACTGAAATATAGGTAGACCCCGCTTAATGAAGGAGTTGGGGACCTTAAAACCCTTCATTAAGTGAAAATTTTGTTAAGCGAGAGTTTAACTGTATTACTGTATTTGGCTGCAGCCAAAACGCTGCCCCGACCTGAGCCTCCCCGCTAAAATCACTAGTTCCTAGCAGTTCCTAGCGCTAACATTTTCGGTGAACAGGTTGGGCAGCCAAAATCCGGATTTCCTGAATCCAGAATGTGTCAAAAATTGCAAGAATAAAAACCCCGATCCTACCTGCTCCAGGCCAGGTCTGCACAGTCACCGCACTGACATATCGCAACCTGGGCCCAGGCATTTCCGGACACGTCACACGCTTCTGGCGTTCCAAAGTCTGGAAATACCCGAACCCGGGCTCAGCTATCGTCCCGAATTCAGGACGCTCAACCTGTACTAGCGAAGGCCTAAGGTAGATATAACTGCTATTGAAGGCTACACAACTTTAAATAGAACAATAAGATATTAAAATGTTAGTAAATACAACAATAAACAATAAAATACAGACAGTCCTTGACTTACTATTATTGAAGCCATGAAGCATCCTGCCACTTAAGCTCCTCCCATATGGGAGCATTGCACTGCTTAACGCAGCCTTTGTTAAGCGGAGAAGTGATACAAATAGAAACCCTCGTTATAGTGAAGTTTCATTAACCAGGCGTTCGGTAAGCGGGGTCTATTTGTATATGGGCGATTCCACGGTAATGAGGTACTCATTTTTTCTACATAAGTTCCCTAGAGACCATACTGTATGTATCTTGTAAGAAATAGACAACTTTTTTAACAGAATTATTTTTACACTTCAAAATGCTCACACCCCATGCATTGTAACGCTGCAAAGCAGCGGATTAGTCATAATCTACCGAGTGTTTGTCCCCGTGGAGATCCCTAGAAATACCCCTGCAGTCGTTCAAAAAATCTCAATCAAAATCAGTAGAAATAATATAAAAACGTACCTTATTTGATAATCCAGCTGCAGGAAACAAATCTTCTGTCCAATGTAATCACAATTTAACTGAATAGGTCTTGCAATGGCAACGTGCGTAACTCCGCGGACAGATAGGTAACTCACTCACCTGACGAACATAGAATTAGAGGACAGAATGTCACGTGTGAATTTTCAAAATGCCGGAGAGGTAAGCTTAGCAAAAGCTTAACAAAATTAATCTAACCACGAGGTAGTTATTTCATTACATTATTAATTGAGAGCAAAATAGAATTTTTTAAAAAAAGTTACCCTGGAATCTCGTCTGTAACAGTCGTAATTTTTCGGACAGACAGGGTTATGTGTAGCATTTTTTTAACAGGAAAAAACCAATATAATCAAGTTCTTGAATGACGCAAAAACTTATCAGCTTTCTGTCTTAACAAGTGATTTACGGATATAGTTATATTTAATGATAGTGAGTTAAAAATATGATCTGAAATTGGTTTCAAAAGCATCCTTGTTTGCAGTGTCATGTTTTAGATGTCTCTGGACATAGAATCATAGAATCATAGAATTTTACGGCACAAAAGGAGGCCATTCGGCCCATCTAGTCTGTGCCGGCTCTTTGAAAAGAGCGATTCAATCCCATTGCCCTGCCCGCTCCCCATAGCCTAATAGACCCGTTCTTCCTAAATAAAGATCTAATTCCCTTTTAAAAGTTGTTATCGAATCAGCCTCCACCACCTTTTCAGGCAATGCATTCCAGATTCGAACAACTCGCTGAGTGAAAAAATTTCTCCTCAGCTCCCCTCTACTGCGCCTTGAAACTATTTTAAATCTGTGACCACATGATTTTTAATTTATTGTCATTTTAAAAATAAAGATCATTTTAAGGCAAAATTATCTTTTCTATCTGTTGAGAGTATGTTATCTATGATTTTCATGCTTTGAAAAAGAAATAATCCACCCTTTCTCAGAAAATGGCATGCAGATTTTGACTTGCTCAATGTACCCAATTACGTGGAATCGCCCATATACATAGCTGACAACCTCAGTACTCCTAAAAGCTAAAAACAGTATTTTGTAGTAAAAAAAAGTATTTTCCCCAGAAGCTACCGGTACTTAACGAAAAAATTACAGCGAGAAAAGATGCCAAGTAAAATGGGACTTCAAAACCCCTTGCTAAGCAAAAATTGCGTTACGAGGGAGGTCCCTACTGTGTTTCCATATATGAAAACAATCATTCCCAGTGATGCCTTACGCCCAGCCTGGTGCCCAGCGCTAACATTTACAGTGTATCAGCGATGGCAGAAGGCAGGTAGCACTGCTATTGAAGGCAGGGAGAGAGAGACTAAGACAGAGACAGACAGAGAGACTGTGAGTGAGATTGTCACAGGCAGACACTCAAACAGAGAGAGAGAGACACACAGAAAGAGAGAGATACAGAGAGAAAGAAAGAGAGAGCCCGTGACCCAGACAGACAGAGAGAGGGAAAGAGACACGGAAAGAGAGAGAGAGACAGAGACACACACAGAGAGAGAGAAATACACACAGAGGGAGACTGAGAAGGAGAGACAGACAGGCAGAGCATGGAATTTCCAAAATTCGGATTTTCCAAAAAACGTACTTTAACAAGAAAAACCGGACTGCCGTATTTACTGCAATTTATCTTACTAAATACAGCAAAAACATACTGGTTGACAGCTCTGCATATATGTATAAATATATATTTTATCAAATGCAAGGATTATTATATTATTCCACCTGACAGGGTTGTATTCCATGTGTGATTATTTTGTGGCAGTTTACAGGATCAATTCACTAGCCTTTGAATGCTCTCCTTGGGTTGTTAGTGTGATTAACCAATTATCCTGGTGGCATTAGTTACTAGTAACATCAAAAATGATTACATTTGGTACAACTCAACAAGTTTGATTGATATAGCGCCCTCCACGCCAGACAGCGTCTCAGAGCGCGTGAATGTGAAAGTGAACTCGCGCTTGAATATGAACTTTCATTTCAGGAGGATGTATCAAAGTGATTCACAGACTACATTGTGAGTTGGAATAACTGTTTGTAGGTGAACTTGGAGCTTGAACCCACTGCGTTATGACTCTGGAGTCAGGTCGACATTGCTGAATGATTAAATATTCACAGTCAGCCCGATAGTTGTTAAAGACCTTTTTCCCTTTTTCTGTTTTTCAGAGATGAAACGGCTGTCCCGTTGTGCAGGTAAGTTACATAATTATATAAAATGAGAGGCACAGACACAGATCATTCAGTTCAGCAAGTCTATGTTCATACATACATATGTTCCACAAGCCTAATAATAATCCCTCAGAAGAAATGATGATAAATTGGTCATTTCAATCCACAACTGTTTGTGGGGATGCTGCTGTGCGCAATTGGCTGCTGTGTTTCGCCCGTCAATTAACTACAGGATATTCTGTGAAGCACTTTGAGACGTCGATAACATGTGAAAAGCGCTATATCAAATGCAAGGATTATTATTATTATACACCGTGCGTGCTCTCACTCGTTTTTTCCCACTCACTTCACTGACCAGCTTAATTACACAGTTTGCCATTGAGGGCACTGACTGGCAAGCTTTTCAGCTACTTGTCCAACTAGGACCACCCCATTCATTAGGGCTTTGGCTGTGTGGTTTATGGAGCTGAGAGGGATCATTCCCTGTACCTAGTGACTGATCTGAGTCGCCCTGCGCTGCCCCCACCCCCACCACGAGCGCCCCCACCCACCAGATAAGCAAGGTCAGATTTGGAGAATAATGTTTTCTTTTGGTAAAACTTCTGATGAGAATAAAAGCAACCTCGTCTTTCTTACCTCTCAGTTCCCCACATCAGCACCTGAGCATTTACTGGACATATTTTGTAGACATTTGAGCAGAAACACTATCGTCTTTAATCTGTCACCAAACACAACAACAACATCAAAATTACACTTGTATAGCGCCTTTGATGTCAGGAGGATGTCCCAAGATGCTGGCAAGATGACTTTCTTTCCTGACCAGCACTCTTCCCTTTGGAGAAAAATGCTTGTGTGTTAGTTTGTGACTAACTGATCACCAGCAGATTTCCATCTACTAAATTCGAACCTGATCTTCCTCTCCCTTTCACTCCAATGGACAGTTGTGTCCATTGGATAAAACTGCACCTCCCGTGTCACCTTCAGTGTCTGTAATTAACATGAACCAAGCAATTTATCACTGCAACATTCTGTAACAATCATGAATGTGTAAACAGCTGTCGATGACAGCTCAGATAACATGAGGCAGAAGGTGCCTGTCTGGTATGTACCTGGGGAGGTGTTAGTTTAATCCACTGAGGGGTTGCTGTACCGACTTCAGACACAAACAGCTCAAATCTCCAATACTCATGGATGATTGAACAACAAAAATTACAATTATAGAGTGCCTTTCATGTTGGGAGGACGCCCGAGGTGCTGGGCAGCTAGGTCGGGACCTGAGGAGGGGGCGATGTGTTGTGTCGGGGCAGGGGGCAGGAGAGTAGGAAAAGGAGGAGAGTTAGGTGGGGAGCAAAAGGCACTGTTGAAGAGGAAATTCTTGAGACCAGCCTTAAAGAAGGGAAGGGAGGAAGTGAAGTGAAGGGATTGCGGGATGGAGCTCCAGAATGTGGTGCAGAGAGGCTGCCCACCAATGGTAGGGCGGTTTGGGCAGGGGGTGTGCAGCAAGCCAGAGCCCGCTTAATGGAGGGGATGGGCAGGCTGATAGGTAGACAGCAGGTTGGAGAGATAGTCGGTGGCAAGGCCGTGAATGGCCTTGAAAGTAAGGATTTGACACACACACTTTACACCAAACATCACCCATTTCCACCAGTTTCACTCAGCTGTAAATGTGTCCCGAATTTCAGAGTCACCATTCCGCAAATACAAATTCAGCTTCTATTCTTTCTCCAAATAATCTGTTCATCTCAAAAATAATTTGTGGTATTTATCAATTCAATGAGAAGAGCATTAGAATGCTCTCTTTTAAATAAGGATTTTTTTTGGTCAGCTGGGTGTCTGACACATGTGGAAACCCATCACTGTGCTTAGGAGTCTCCAAATTAAACTGAGAATTCCCTGTATCCCACCTACACATGGAAATCCTAGAAATATTTGCAAATATGGAATGCCAAAAAATTAGATGACCTCTCCCTGGAGGAAGGCATCTCTCTTACTTAATTCCGAAAGTATTAGGCAAGTGTGTGTTGAGGTAATTGCTGGAGTCTAACCAACTAAAACTACATAGCTTGCCATTGATGCCAGTGTCTGGCAAGCTTTCCCACTGCTTTTCCAGCTGGACCACTGTGTCCATTAGGGCTTTGGCTGGCAGGATTAACAGGAGCTAAGTGGGAGGATTCTCTATACACAATGACTAGTCACTGTGGTGAAGAGATGGCCAAATTCCATTTTTTTTCTACTGGAGCAGAGGACTGATAATTGAAAAGGGACATAATGGGGTTGATAGTGGGAAAACTATTCCTTTAGTTGGAGAATCAGCCACAGTTTTAGGATTGTTACCAAAAATCTTAGGGAAGAGAAGGGTATTGTTTATGCAAGTTTCATTTTACTTGAACTTTGGGAATTCTGTATTAGAGTAAGGGAGGGGCCTGGAGAAAATATATTTTAAATTTGTTCTGCTCTAAAACTTTTCACTGAACTTACGATTATTGATGTCAATTCTAAATGTCAATTTTTAATGTAATTTTTTATGTAAGCTCCATTAATGTTTTCTATTTTCCTAAAGTTCAAGTTACTCTGGATCCTGACTCAGCCCATCCTAATCTCATTTTATCTGAGGATCAGACCAGTGTGAGACTTGGAGGCCAAATGCAGCTGCTCCCTGACACCCCAAAGCGATTTGATCGCTGGGTCTGTATCCTGGGATCCAAGGGCTTCACATCAGGGAGACATTACTGGGAGGTGCAGGTGGGGAACAAGACAGCATGGAATGTTGGAGTGGCCAGAGAGTCTGTCAACAGGAAAGGAGACATCACAGCCACGCCAGAGACTGGATACTGGACTGCAATATTGAGAAATGGAAATGAATACTGGGCTGGTACCTCACCTTGGACCCGTCTCCCTCTAAAAGTGAAAGTCAGGAAGGTTGGAGTTTACCTGGACTATGAGGGGGGACAGGTGTCATTTTACAACGCTGATAACATGTCTCATCTCCACACTTTCACCCAAACGTTCACTGAGAAACTTTATCCTTTCTTCAGCCCCTGGTTTAATCTGGATGGAAAAAACTCTGAACCATTGACTCTCTGTCTCTTTATGGATCAATTGCAAAGATAAATTCCTGTCATCAATTTCATTTTGAATGTTTCTGTACTTTCAAACTATTCTGTGGCTATTTAAGGCTTCACAATTAAGAGAGAATTTAAGGATTTTCTACAATTTGTACTTTCAGCCTCTCTGCTCCCACACTGTGGAACTCCCTTGCTTCGTCCCTTTCCTCCTTCAAGGCCAGTCTCAAGACCTTCCTCTTCAATCGAGCATTTGACTGCCCCACTAACTCTTCCCCTTCTCCCACTCTCCTTCCTCTTCCCCCTACGCCGACCCTCCAATTTTATAAATTGGTGCCTGAATAGTGACTCTGATATGTTGAAGTTGGATGAATTCACGTCTTGGAAAAATTAGTGTTCATTTTTAGTGCCAGGGACAGGGGTAGAAAGGTGAACAAAGGCGCGGTCGAAGAGAAATGTCTTCAGCTGGGACCTGAAGCTGAGAAGAGAGGGGGCGAGGTGAAGGTAGTGAGGAAGGGAGTTCCAGAGCCTCAGGGCATAGTGGCTAAAGGCACGGCTGCCGAGGGTGGAGCGGAGGATTCAGGGGGACATGGAGGAGGCCAGACCCAGAGGATTGAAGGCAGCGGGTGCTGGGTTGTGGGGAGAGGAGATCAGAGAGATAGGTGGGTGCAGAGGAGTGGAGAGATTTGAAAACAAGGGTGAGGATCTTGAAGTCTATTCTCCCTGGGACAGGAGTCCCAGAGAAGTCTGGCAAGGGCTGGGGTAATGGGGGAGCGAAGCTTAGAGCGGGTGAGTATGCGGGCGGCAGAGTTTTGAATTAGCTGGATTTTGTGGATTGTGGTGGAGGGGAGACCGGAGAGGAGGGCGTTTTCAGTAGTCCAGCAGAGAGGTGACAAAGGCAAGGACCAGGGTTTCGGCGGCTTTTAAGGTGAGGTATTGCCGGAGACGGGCGATCTGTCAGAGGTGATAGAAGGCAGTGCTGGTGAGGGACCGGATGTAGGGAGGAAGGACAGGTGGAGGTTGAAGTCACCCATGATGAGCAGGCGTTCAGAGATGAGGGACAGGGAGGAGAGGAGAGTGGAGATTTCGGAGTTGAAAGAGCCAGGGGGTTTAGGAGGACGATAGAGTAGAAGCACTTTTCAGGATAGGTAAGGATGGTGGAGCGTGAGGTGCTCGAAGGAGGGGAAACAGCCAGAGGAGTAGGGGGAGAGACCAAGGGAGGCATTTGAGATGATGGCCACCCCGCTGCCACGTTGGTTCGGACATAGGGTGTGGTGGAAGGTGTAGCCTGGGGTGGAGGCCTCGATTAGCGGCACGGGGTCATTGGGGCAGAGCCAGGTTTCTGTAAACCCAAGAATATCAATGGGATGAGGTCATAGATAGTGAGGGTTTTGTTGGAAAAGGAACGGACATTCTGTAGAGCAGTGTTTGGATGCACAAGGATGTGTTTGCTGGAGGGGAGAGAGATCGGTGAGGATAGGATATGAGGGTGTGTGGGAGAGATGGATGTGGGGAGTGAGGAGGGAGGGGAAGTGGGGAGGGGAAGTACGGCAGAGGGGAAATGGTGTTTCCCCTCTGGCGTCTGCTGACACAGTTCTGCTGCTGAAGAATGAGAACATCCTCCCAACCCTTCAGAGCTTCCCCACATTTATCCTTGAGAGTCAGGTCCTCTGGGACAGTGATTGAACAATGAACAAGTCATCTGAACAAATAACGAGGGTAAGTGATGTCACACTATTCTTCAGTAAATGCGTTTTTGTTATGAACAGTAGCAATAACCAGAGGAACAAAGTTTCTGGACTCCATTCCCTCCCAGCTACCCAGACATTATTCTGAAACTACACCTGACCTCTGTGCAGTTGGTTGGAGTAATATACACTGTCTAGGATAGGATCCAGGTTATATAGTAGCAAACAAGATTCTGCTTGAGATTCCTCTATGGTGGGAGTCATTATGTATGTGTGTTACTGTGTGTATATCAGTGAAACTCTGGTAAGGAGAGGTCAAGCACAGTCAATAATAATATTAGTAATCTGTATACACATTATCATAATTATTGTAATCAGCAATAGCAATCAGTTGTGTATCCATCCCTCTGCTGGCAGCACTACGTTACAAAGAGACAGACCAATAGAGCGAAATTCCGATCATTATAGTATTGTTCTGGATAACACACGCAGAAAGTTAATGAGTGTCTGACTGCTGCTCCAACCGGACTTTGTATGACCACAGCCTCACTGCTCACCTCCAAAGTTAAGATGTTACATGTAGAGTAATGGGGAAAAGTGAGGAAATGTGATTTAAAAAACAAATATAGGCCACAAACTAACAAACTGGCTGAACAGGCTTCCTCTTGTCGCAAGAGGGGACGAATTGTTCACAGTTAATGAGGAAACTGGCAGTTTCTGTTCTGTGTAGCTGCCACTTACCAGGAACTAGGGTCTAACCCAAGAACCGGTTGGTAAAAAGCAATAGGACAGATTGATGGTCACTGTGATGCCATTCTTGTGACAGTATAGCTCCCTGTAGTTACTAACACGCAATTCAATCTTATAGTTTCTGTGTCATTAGAAAGGGAGCTGGAAAATGAAGATGGAGACTACGAGCTCTGGATAGGGAAAGGAGGATCTTAAAGATGAGAATTGGGAATGAACGATAGAGTTCCAAATCACAGGCAAACTTTCTGATCATCATCAGAAACACTGTCCCAAATGATCAGCCAATTGACACTGAGCAGGAAATAGGCTCAGTTCATGGGCTCTGTGATGGTGTGAAAGTGCTAATGGCATAACAATTATCCTATTGGTTATCACACTCGCCTCACAGTCGAGAGTATCTTGGTTCGATTCTCACACAGTTAAATAATGTTGGGATTTAAAAATGTTGATAAACCTGCAAAAAAGTCATCGCCAAATAATGATCTACTTCTTCATTAAAGTAGTCATTGATTTGGCTTCCGTCACGCATGCAGCCAATTCAATCGTTGTCGTACAAGGAATTGTCGTACGAGGAAGGGAATGTCATTGAAGATTGAACTGGGAGCTGAGGTGGTGTGGGAGGATGGACAATGTTGAAGGCGGCGGAGAGGTCAAGCAGGACAATGAAGTATAGAGTGCCCTTAATGCAGATGTTTAGAATGTCATTAGAGACTTTGATGAGGGCTGTCTCCATGCTGTGGGCAGCACGGAAGCCAGATTGAAGAGGTTCAAAGAGGGAATGGCAAGAAATAAAAGTACCAAGCTGCGACACAGCAACTCATTCCACTACCTTGGAGAGAAATGGGAGTTTGATGACTGGGATATGTTGAGGTGTTGGGATTTCCAATTCTCAAGATTCGAATCAAATAACCAGATAATCCAATACGTTGCAAGTTCATTTCATTAATTACAAAACAAACAGTTACCTACTTATTATAGAAAACCTAGCACTGCTTACCATTGAACCCTTACAGTCATAGCTAACAACCCTGTCTACCGCACGAGCTGTAAAATTCAAAAGCACCCCTCTCGTGGTCTCTTTAGGATATTCACTGAGTGTAAAACCAGCCGCTTGCTTCTGTAACTGACCCTTCATTGCCCGTTAAACAGAACACTTTCCCATCTACCCAGACCTGTTTTGTCTGCCTCGTTGCTTACCCCATGAATTGAGAAGAGAACAATTAGCTACACTGATGTCTAACTGAACATATTTTCTGTTCTCCATCCTTCAAAACTTATCATATCTACTACAATTGGTGCCAACCTGGCTCCATTCAGTTCTGTTTTACAGACAAGACTGATTGTTGCTATTCTGCAAGCTTCTCAGTTTGAGACCTAAATCTCTAATGTTATACTACTGATTAAATATACTGATCTACTTCACAAACATAAAATAAATCTAATGGTTGACCAAACCAACCACAGGAACATTTGTTCAGGATTAGCATGATGAAAACAATTTTTAGAGAGCCAGGAAAAGTGCCACTGGTTAAGCAGTGGTTGATGGTGTTGGAGACAGGATGATTTGTGGGATAGACAGGTTGGGTGGAAGAGAGTTATGTCCTCAAAAGAGGGAAAGGTTCTGGAGGAGTAAGGGGAAACGCCGAGGGGAAAACTGAAGATGAGAGCCACAAGTGTATGTTGGTGATTAGGCCACAATCTGTGATGAAAGTGTAGGCATGAGTTTCGGCCTCGATCAGGGGGACAGTATTGCCTGGGGTGACACAGTTTTTCGTGAGGGTGATGTGTTGATGATTTCCTTGATGGTGAGAACCAACATTCTGCAGTTAAATGTCAACTTCAGTGAGGTCCTCAAGCTTGACTCCCATCAGTATCTATATGTCCCAGACAATTACTCCAAACTCTATATCCCAGCTACACGTGGACGCACTCACTGAACCAATCCGGCAACTCAGCATCCTGTTCACCCCTCAACTATCCTTCATAACACATATCGATACCCTGATCAACTGCATCTTTCCTCACCTGTGCATCATTGCTTGGATTTGCCACTGTCACTGCAGGTTGCCAGGATTATCAGACACACATTGATTACATCTGCACTTGATCACACAAACTTGTTGAACTCCCCAACTCCTCCCTCTATTGGATGCAGATAATCCAGAGTTGTGCAGTTTGTCTTCTACAGCACCAAACACCACGAGCCTATCACCTCCACACACACCTGCCTCCATTGACTTCACATTATACAGAGGATAGTAATAATAATAACAGTAATAATCCTTTTATTGATATAGCCCTTTTCACATCTTAGTGACATCTGAAAGCGCTTCACAGAATACACTGTAAAGTGAATTTACTTTACATTTGTAGGTGAAACATGGCAGTGACTGTGTGTGTGTTTGCGTCTATTTGACTTTGTGTGTATGTGTGTCAATTTGACTGATTGTGTGTGTCGGTCTCTGACTGTGTATGTATGACTCAGTTTGAGTGTATCTGTGTGTGCGTGTTTGTGTCTATTTGACTGTGTGTGTGCATGTTTGTGTCTGCTTGATTGCATGTTTGTGTTTCTGCTTTACTGTGTGTGTGTGTGTGTGTGTGTGTGTGTGTGTGTGTATGTGGTTGACTGTATTTGGATTTAATGAAGGTGCATTTTAATACATAGACAAATTTATAGCTAATGGAAAACATGCAAACACATATTTGTTGGGTATAGAACACCTCAATGTGTTCCAGTCCTTTATTTCCCCCGAAAAAATTAGCAATCTGAATGATACATAACCATAAAGTTACTATTTAAAACAATTAACAGGACATGTAAAGCACTGTTGGTATCTGTAATGTTGTGAAGATCAAATAGAGCAGCAAAGCTAAACACGGTTATGTGAGTGGCCCATTAAGCGAGTGATGGAGTAAATGAAGATGGATTTCAGGCGCTGCCTGAATTGGGTCTGGGTCACACCATAGATGACGGTGTTGGTGCAGGAGCTGAGGTAGTGCAGCATGTAACCCACATGCTCAGCGATGGTGAATGGGCTGCTGTAGTCAGACTGTGTCAGCTGCGCCTCTGTCACCATCGCACACATAATGACGACCATGAAGGTGAGCCACAGCAGCACAAAGCTGCCCGAAATGCTAATCAGCAGAATAATGGATTTCCGCCGACTCTCCATCTCCTCGTCCCTCCCCTCCGCAGCCCCCATGAGACGCTGGCGCGCCCTGCTGGCCACCAGCACATGTCTGATTGTCAGGATGTTGAAGAGGACAATCAGGATGAAGGGAAGCAGTGGGTTTACAATCAAGTCCAAAAAGGCAAAGACCCTCCAGCCAAGGACAGTATAACAGCTGGGCTTGACTGTGCAGAACCAGGGCTGCCCATTGATCATCATCCTCATTTGGTATCTAAAATACATGGGGATGTTCTCCAAGCATAACAATGCACAGATTGTCCAGATCACCAGGCCCGCTGTCCTCTCGGTGCAGTATTTGGGTTTGAGCTTTGGGCAGCAGATGGCAATGAAGCGGTCGAAGGTGAAGGCCATGGTCAGCCAGACAGAGGTATCAATGACGAAGTAGCGCAGAACAAGGTGCAGTCGGCACACGGGGGTCCGGAACATAGGCAAGTGAGGCAGGTGGATCTTAAATGTCGCCCACAGGATCACGCCAATTAATATGACCAGCAGATCAGCAACAGCCATAGCGACCAGGTAGCGGGTGACACATTTGGAGAGTCCATACATTCCCTGGGCCAGGACCACAATTGTTACGGCCAATGCTGTAGAAATGTCACAAACACAATCAAAGATTTTCTACCTCTAGGAATGTGAATGGCACCAGTTCTTGCATGATCGCACTTGACTTCAAACTATAATAATAATAATGTTGGCAATTGATCTGCTGCTTACAACATTCTTCAGATGTCTCAAACTGATCAGGTTCACAGCTAATACACACGATATTACAGAACAGATCATTCGGGTCATCGTAGCTGTATAGTGAAGTAAATATACATTTTGTGAAACGCAGCATTCAATTGCGCAAAGAGAGACAAATAAATAGTCATGGATTCGGTGACCAAATGAATGGCTTCTGGTTGATTGTTGTCCAGGAAATGACAGTTTCCAATAGATTAGCATATGAGCTCCAATTGATTGCTCGGCTTGGTGTAAGGAATGAAGGCAACTGATTTGCCCTGCGTGGTAATGAGACCACGGCATCTCACTTTCAGGTTATTGCTCTAACCACTGTGCTGCAGGATTTCTCATCTCAAACTGTTGGAAGCAATTCCATCTTGTTTTACTGGTGCGTTAGACAGCTGCCAAAGATAGGCCGGTCAGCAATAGTCTAAGGCACTGCTGATGAAAGACAAGTAAACTGGCTTATCAACAAAATTTGGAAAGGCAAACATTCTAACTGGGCCTGTTTCTAAATTGAATATGGTTGAGTAAGACGCTTGGCAGACAGAGATGTCAGTGTCAACCTCTTGCTCCCCACCGGTGGGGATAAAATACGACGGCCGATTACACCACCATGGAAGACAACGTTTGCGATTCCTGAATCATTGACACTTGCCAAATTGCATTAAAATTATGGAATTCAATAAACAGACCATCTGTGTAAAGTGAGAAATTTCCGTCACATTTCAGATGTGTAGGAAATAGTATGTGTGTGGTTTAGAAACTCGTGCAATCTCGTATGGTCAACCTGGCAAGTTCCCTCTCTCATTGTCTCTCTCTACAGATAATACAACAGATTATCATATACTTCCCGCTGATATTCCAAACCGAAGTAATTACCAATTGATTAACTAATTAGCTCCCTACTCATGGTTCAGGTGAAAATATCAACAAGGAGATTTTGCTCCAAATAATAATCCTTGCAATCTATATTGACTTATAACATCTATGAAATGCTGAATTCGATCCACAGAACCACTGAAGAGTAAGTTGGTTTTATATTTTGGCTGTAAACCGAGACAGCCCATAGAACACATCTGTGACTAACAACAATTTCTGGTATGACTGAGCAACTAATCATTATTACTATTATTGTTAGGAGGAGATTATTATCCCTAGAAAAACGATCCACTATTTATCCATCTAGCAGAATTCAGCATATTGCTGGACAGTGGACACACATATAAAAAGATAAGAACGTAAGAATGAGGAGCAGGAGTAGGTCATTTGGCCCCTCGAGCCTGCCCTGCCATTCAGTAAGATCATGGTTGATCTATTTTAACCCAACCTTCCCGCCTTATTTCCATATCCATTAATCCTATTACCCACAATAAATCTATCACTGTCAGTCTTGAATATGTTCAAGGACTGATTCTTGAATATCTTCTAGGACTGAGCATCTACAACCCTTTGTGGTAGAGAATTCCAGAAATTCGCTTCTCTCTGAGTTAAGATGTTTTTTTCTCAACTCAGTGCGAAAGGGCTGACCCCAAATTTTAAGATTGTGAGCCCGGTTATAGTTTATCCAACCAATGGGAGAAAAAAGACTCCCACTAGTAGTTCAAATACGGGAGGAGTAGTTCAAATACGGGAGGGGTAATAAGGAGGACAGGGGTAAAGGGAAGACAGGAGAAAAATGCAGAGGAAGTAATTTGTGCCTTAGAGTGCATGTATGTAAATGCACGAAGTTTGAGAAATAAAATTGGTGAGCTGCAGGCTCAGGTTGCTGCGAGGCGATATGATGTTATAGCAGTAACAGAGACTTGGCTCCAGCATGGGCAGGAATGGGAGTTGAACATTCCTGGTTATAATGTATTCAGGAGGGATAGAGAAGGGAGAAAAGGGGGCGGGGTGGCAATTTTAGTTAAGGACTCAGTGACTGCCTTAGAAAGGAACGAGGTGGAAGAAGGACTAAAAACCGAATCTATCTGGTTAGAATTGAGGAATAAAAAAGGTGCAGTTACACTGTTAGGGGTATACTATAGACCACCAAATAGTGGGGAGGAGATAGACAAGCAGATCTGCAAGCGTATCACGGAGAAATGCAGAGCTAATAGAGTAGTGATAATGGGTGACTTCAACTATCCCAACATAGACTGGCAGAATAGTAGAGTAAAGGGCAAGGAGGGAGAAGAATTCCTGAAGTGTGTGCAGGACAACTTTCTTGATCAGTATGTTTCCAGTCCAACGAGGAAAGAAGCATTGCTGGATCTAGTTTTGGGAAATGAGGTAGGGCAAGTTCAACAGGTTTCTGTAGGTGAGCATCTAGGGAATAGTGACCACAATATCGTTAGATTCAGAATAATTATGGAAAGGGATAAGGAACGATCACAGGTGAGGACACTCAACTGGAAAAGGGCTAATTTCAATGAGTTGAGGTGGGACCTAGCCAAGGTGGATTGGAAAGAAAAATTGGCAGGTAAGACAACTAACGAGCAGTGGGCAGCGTTCAAAGAGGAGATAGTTCAGGCACAGGTCAAAAGCATCCCCACAAAGGTGAAATGTAAGGCATCCAAACCTCCCTGGATGACTAAGGAAATCGGGGCCAAAATCAAACAAAAAAAAGAGGCTTATGATAAGTGTCAGGCTCAAAATTCAGAAGGGAACCAAGCAGAATATAGGAAGTGTAGGATAGAACTAAAAAAGGAAGTTAGAGGGGCAAAGAGACTGCATGAAAAACAATTAGCGAGTAAGATTAAGGGGAACCCTAAGGTTTTTTACCAACATATTAAGAGTAAAAGGTTGGTCAAGGAGAGGGTGGGGCCAATTAGGGACCTAGGAGGAAATCTCATTGTGGAGGCAGAGGGCATGGCTGATGTACTGAATGAGTACTTCGCCTCTGTCTTCACAAAAGAAAATGATACAGCCAATGCCATGGTATTAGAGGAGAGGGTAGGAGAAATGGATAGAATAATTATAACCAGAGAGGAAGTGCTAAAAAGGTTGACGTCGCTCAAGGTGGATAAGTCACCTGGTCCGGATGGGATGCACCCTAGGTTACTAAGTGAGGCACGGGAGCAAATAGCAGGGACTCTGGCCACGATCTTTCAATCTTCCTTGGACACAGGGGTCGTGCCAGAGGACTGGAGGATAGCTAATGTTACTCCCTTGTATAAAAAGGGGCAGAGGGACAAGCCTGGTAACTACAGACCAGTCAGTCTAACGTCGGTAGTGGGCAAAATTCTAGAGTCCATAATCAGGGACAAGGTAGATCTTCACTTAGAAAGATATAGGCTAATAAAGGACAGTCAACATGGATTTGTTAAAGGCAAATCTTGCCTTACAAATCTGATAGAATTTTTTGATGAGGTAACGAAATGGGTGGATAATGGTAGCGCAGTTGATGTAGTTTACATGGACTTTCAAAAGGCATTTGACAAAGTGCCACATGAGAGACTTATTATGAAATTAAAGGCCCATGGCGTAAAAGGGACAGTGGCAGCGTGGATCCACAACTGGCTGCGAGACAGAAAGCAGAGAGTTGTAGTGAGCGGCTGTTTTTCAGATTGGAGGGAAGTGAGCAGTGGTGTGCCACAGGGATCGGTTTTGGGACCATTGCTGTTTGTAATCTACATCAATGATCTGGACTTGGGTGTACGGAATACAGTTTCCAAGTTTGCAGATGACACTAAGTTAGGGAGAATAGTAAACAGTGAGGAGGATAGTAGCCATCTGCAAGAGGATATAGACAAATTGGTAAAGTGGGCAGACACGTGGCAGATGAAGTTTAATGCAGAGAAGTGTGAGGTGATGCATTTTGGGAGAAGAAATGAAGGGAGGCAATATAGGCTAGATAGTACAATTTTAAATGGTGTGAAGGAACAGAGAGACCTGGGGATTTGTGTTAGTGACTCGTTGAAGGTGGCAGGACAGGTAGACAAGGCTGTTAAGAAGGCATATGGGATACTAGGCTTTATAAATAGGGGTATAGAGTACAAAAGTCAGGAAGTGCTGACTAACCTCTATAGGACTTTGGTGAGGCCTCAGCTGGAATACTGTGTTCAATTCTGGTCACCACACTACAGAAAGGATGTGAAGGCATTGGAAAGGGTACAACGAAGATTTACTCCGATGGTGCCAGGATTGAGGGACTTCAGCTATGAGGAGAGGCTAGATAGGCTAGGGTTATTCTCTCTGGAGCAGAGAAGATTGAGGGGAGACCTAATAGAGGTTTATAAGATCATGAGGGGTTTCGACAGGGCAAATAGAGAAAAACTATTTCCACTCGTGGGTGAATCTGTGACTCGTGGTCACAGATTTAAAATAGTTTCAAGGCGCAGTAGAGGGGAGCTGAGGAGAAATTTTTTCACTCAGCGAGTTGTTCGAATCTGGAATGCATTGCCTGAAAAGGTGGTGGAGGCTGATTCGATAACAACTTTTAAAAGGGAATTAGATCTTTATTTAGGAAGAACGGGTCTATTAGGCTGTGGGGAGCGGGCAGGGCAATGGGATTGAATCGCTCTTTTCAAAGAGCCGGCACAGACTAGATGGGCCGAATGGCCTCCTTTTGTGCCGTAAAATTCTATGATTCTATGATTCTATGACTATATATTCTGTCGTGCCCCTTAATAATCGTATAGGTTTCTATAAGAGCACCTATCATTCTGCTTTATTCTGGATCACTCAACCTATCTTGTAACTCATCCCCCTCATCACAGGTACCAACATAGTGCATCTACGTTGTATCCACTCCAAGCCGAGTACATTCTTTCTTAAATAAGAAAACCAAAACTGCACAAATTATTCTATGTGCGGTCCTACAAGGCCCTATACAAATGCAGCAAAACTTCCCTATTCTTGTACTCTAACCCTTTTGTAATGAATGCAAACTTACCGTTAGCCTTACTAATTGTTTGCTGTGCCTGCAACATGGTTAGGTACTGGTGACTGGTGTACAAGGACACCCAAGTCCCACTGAGCACTAACACTATCTAGTCTGTCCCCTTCTAAAAAATAATTTGCTCTACTGATTTTACTACCTAGTTGGATGGCTTCACACATCACTATATAAAACTTCATCTGCCATTCATGTAGCCTATCTATATCGTGCTGCAATTTTTAGTGTGATCCTCGGTGTTTATTCTCCCTCCTGGATTGGTGTCCTCCGCGAATTTGGATATTTTAAGTTACATATCTTCATCTAGATCATTGATGTAGATTGTAAATAGTTGAGGCCCAAGCAGTGATCCTTGTGGCACTCCGTTAGTCACATCCCGCCAATCTGAGATGGACCCGTTTATCCCTACTCTCTCTTTTCATCCCATTAGACATTCTTCAATCCTTGCGAATATATTCCCCTGAATTCCATGGGCCTTTAGCGTGTACATCAACCTTTTATGCAGCACCTTATAAAATGCCTTTTGGAAATCTAAGTATACTGCAACTACTGATTCCGCCCTAACTAATCTAATTGATATGTCCTCAAAAAAAATCTAAAAAGGAAACTTTTTAGGAAACTAAAAATGAAACAAGTAACAAAACTTGCCCAAAATTCTGCCTTGCCCTGGACATTATTACACCAAGAAAATCGAACTGTAGCTTAATAGTTAGAGCACGTACCTCACAAGCGAGAGACGTGGGTTCATTTCCTGACATGTAATGACGAAAGCTTTGGCAAGTTTCTTTATTGCACATGACTAATAATAACAAAGCCAGTCAATGTGGACATCCAATTGACCAGATTGCTGCTGAAACTACGCTTGAGAACAGTGGTAGAGTGTGGGATCTTACCAATTATGGATTATTGTAGCAGAATGTAATGGTTTTCTACAGGTGAGAGGGGACCATGATTGTGTAATATTTAATTGATGTCATTACTTGGTGATTTTCTGGCTGGTCTGACACCCACGCTCTCTCTACTTTCACTTGCAGATCATCCTCTTGATACTGGGGATCAGATCAGATTATCTTTTAAGGCAAAGCAACACTATTTGCAGATGTACAGCTACTGTACACAAGTGAATCCCATTCTAACAACGTACCAGGAAAGCCAGTGATTCCCAGTGTAGGGTAAAACACCTTTTCTACTTCTGTGATCCGCATCACTGTCAAGCTGACCTGGCTTCTGCTGACACTGTTCTGCTGCTGAACAATGAGAACCTCCTCCCAACCCTTCAGAGCTTCCCCATATTTATACCTGGGAGTCAGGTCTGCTGGGATAGTGATTGAACAAGTGAGAAGTCATCTGAACAAACAACTGGGGCAACCAATTTCACGCTTTTCTGGATTGAATGACATTTTTTACGAATAGTTGCAATAAACAGATGGGTAAATATTCTGGGTTCCATTCCCTCCCAGATTTCCTTTCTGCATTCCCTCCATGTGCAGAGAGGAAACTGTATTGTTCTCTATATGGTTGATTTGGATAACTTGGTTAGGGTCCAGTTTTTGGAGTTGCAAACAACTTTCAAACAAGATTCCTCTACTTCCTATGTGTGTTTGTTTGTTTGTTTGTTTGTTTGTGTGTGTGTCAAACTGTGGAGAGGTCAAGCACAATTAGTAATAAAATTAATAATCCTGATATACATTATCATAATTATTGTAATAAATTGCATATCAGAGGCCAACCATCACTCTGTGGACAGCAGTGAGTTTGGTTGATTTCAAGCATATCTTGCTGCTCTGGATCTACATTCTGTGGATAGTTTCAGACACTTTAAACTTGATAAGCAGATGAGCTATCCATCAGACAGTGTTTGATCTGCTGAAGAGAGGCTGTTGAAGTGTTCAATGGGGGTTGCATCAGATTAAGTCTCAATTAAGATCATTGTTATGGTAGAAAAGTGTCTGACCTGAAAAATACATTGCAGTGATATGGGTTGACTACCTGCTCTATTTCTACTACCTGTCAATAAATTGGGACATTTGGATAAAAATAATAATTATTGCATTTGATATAGTGTCTCATCTCAACATAGAGTCATCTTAAACTGCTTCAAAGCGTATGCAACGAAGACAGGGAGTTACGGTGACAGCTCTATATCACAGAGGGTGAATGATGAGATTTTTCAAAATGGAATCGCTGAGATGATAACATGAGTGATATCACATTGCTCTGAATCGCTGACGACAGCACCTTGCTCAATCTGCTTAAACTTCGCCAGGGTTTACACACATGGCTGAAATATATTAAAAATATTATCAAGTGATGCCACGTCCAAAAATATTGGACGTGGCATCAATTGATAATAAACGCTTTGTTTCTTCTTGCAACAACAACAACAACAAATTACATTTATAGAGCGCCTTTCACGTCGGGAGGACGTCCCAAGGCGCTGAACAGGAGGCGTTTGACCCGAGCTGGGAGGGGAGTGTTTGGGAAGGGGTGAAACACGAAGGGGAAGTAAAAGAGTTCGGGGGGGAACAAAAGGCACGCTCGAAGAGGAAAGTCTTCAAACCGGCCTTGAAAGAGGAAAGGGAAGAAACGAAACGGAGGGATTGAGGGATGGCATTCCATAGGGTGGGAGCGGAGAAACTGAAGGCCCGGCCTCTGATGGTGGGGGGGGGGTTCGGGCGGGGGGCTTGGAGCAGGCCAAGTCCTGTTGAACAGAGGGTCCGGGTGGGCTTGTAGGGGGAGAGTAGATCGGTTAAATAGGGCGGGGCAAGGCCGTGTAAGGCCTTGTAGGTGAGGACGAGGATCTTAAACTCGATCCTCTGGAGGATGGGGAGCCAGTGGAGACGGGCGAGGGTGGGGGTTATGTGGTCGCGGAGGCGGGTGCGGGATAGTACACGGGCTGCAGAGTTTGGGATGGCCTGCAGCCTGTGAATGGAGGAACTGGGGAGGCCGACTAGGAGAGAATTTCCGTAGTCCAGCCGTGAGGTGATGTACGCGTGCACGAGTGTTTCGGCAGCGCGGGGGGTGAGATAGTTGCGGAGCCTGGCAATGTTGCGCAGATGGAAATAGGCGGTGCCGGTCAAGGCGCGGATGTGGGGGAGGAAGGGAAGTTTTTGCAGATGTGATTGATCAAACACTTTGAAAAGAAAATGAAGAAAAGAAAAGAACTTTGGCTTTTTTAAAAAAAAATGATGGCTGCACATAGATGACACCTGGTAAGAGTATCTCAGTTGATGCAGATCAACTCATTTGTACCTGTTGCATTGTAAAACACATAGAGTAAAACCAATTGGGAATCAACACTGCAATAAAACTCAGTTGAATGTTTTAGGTGTGTGTGGATTAACCTGGCTTTAAACAAAACTGTTGAGTGTGCACAGAATATGTGTTTGAAGCGATAAAATTCTAATCGACATTTCTAACTGCTTCTGCCTTGCTCTAGTGATTTAAATTCAATGTATTCCCTCGATTATATTGTACCTTGTACTCAACACAGATATATGTGAATCTCCTGCAGCTTAGTGGTTAGAGCTTTCACCTTACAAGCGTGAGGCCTGTGTTTGAATCCATAGACATCGATAAGATGTGAAAAGTGCTATGTAAAATGCAAGGTGTATTATTATTAATATTATTAACGCCCAACATTTATCCACTTCTGAGAATCGATCACAGCTACTCTCGCTTGGGAAGTAAATATGCTAACCACTATTATTGTTATTGGAGTCAAAAACATTGTCTCTCAGTTTCATTCGAGGAAATAAGCGCAGGTTTTTCGAGTTAATCAATCGATCGATCAGTCGGTTGGTCAGTCGGTAGGTCTGTCGGTCGGTTGGTCAATCAATCAAACCTTACATTTATGTAGCACCTTTCACGTCGAGAGGACGTCCCAAGGCGCTAAACAGTTAGGTAGAGACAAGAACAAGTGGGAAGCGGTTGGGGCAGGATGAAGAAGAATAGGAAGAGTAGGAAAATTATTTTTATTTGTGGGCAATAAGTGGCAGTCAAATTGCGCATGATGTGTGTGAGAAGAAATTCTCTTTTTCTCCCTCACCTTCAGTCTGATCTGGTGATTTCATGCCCTCTGATGCTTATTCACTGACCAGTGATAAATTGACATATTTATCTCACACCAGGTTCCCACATGCTACCGCCCTAACCATGCCGGACTCCACTGGCTCCCATCACGCAGAGGATAAAGTTGAAGATCCTTGTTCTCATCACAAAAGCCCGCTCTTCTCCATTACTATACCAACCTACCTCTGAGATCTTCTAACATCCGAGCAAAATGCCCGGTCCCTCAATTCACAACCGCCGCCTCACCCATCCCACCTTTGTTGGGATTATTCATGACTCTCTGACCCTCCCTTCTGGAACAGTCCCTCTGCCTCCTCCCCTACCCGAGATGTAGTCTAAGGCCTGCTTATGAGCCGAGTGTAGGGCTTTTCTGTCATCAGCATTGTCATACGTTGCTCATTCAGTAATACTATGTTATTATATTAGATAAATGATAAAGTGATGTCACTGGTATGTTATACAATACAAAACTACACTGGTATGGCACCAGTAATGTTGGGAGCACTTGACTGACAGGGATTTAGCCGCTAGTTGAGGGGAGAATCGGGGAGGGTGAAAGGCTAGGAGAGTAGGAGGGTGGCCAAAGGCTCGGTCAAAAAGGAGGATTTTCCGTTGAGTTCTGTCTCGCACGTGTTAAGGGAGTTAAGGGAAAGGATGATGCAATGGAGACAGGTAATAAGATTTGGAGGGAGGAATACATATGGGCCGGGAAATAATGGCAAGATGGCGGAGAGGTAATATATGGAATTGCAGCGGCAGCTATCTATCCCCTCAATTTTGGATTTGAAGACACCGAATGTCTCCTTACAGTTGGCGTTGGAGAAAGAAATGAGCAAAGCATGACAGGGTAGGTGGAGAAGCTGGATGGAATTGGAGAAGAGCCGGGCGTAGTTCTTAGTATACAAGAATTTGTTGGATTTGAAGGGCTATTTAATGGAGCATCAATTTTGATGAAGTCCAGCCAGATCTGGCAAAGTACCATTAATGTATGTTTGGCATGCATCTGTATTTGAATGAGCAGTGGTTGCTGGTGTACAAGGTTGAATTATTTGAGGAGCAAGCAGTTTGAGAAATGAAACGAATTGTACAAATGTCAGGAAGTACTGGCTAATCTCTATAAAACTTTGGTTAGGCCTCAGCTGGAGTACTGTGTCCAATTCTGGTCACCACACTATAGAATGGATGTTAAGGCATTGGAAAGGGTGCAAAGAATGGCACCAGGATTGAGGTTACTTCAGTTATGAGGAGAGGCTAGTTAGGCTAGTTTTATACTCTGGAACAGAGAAGGTTGATGGGAGATCCAATGAGGGGATTCGACAGGTTGAATAAGGAGAAACTGATTCCACTGACTCGTTGTCACAGATTTAAAATTGCTTCAAAATGAAGCAGAGAGTAGCTGAGGAGAAATGTTTTCACTCAGTGGATAGTTCGAATCTGGAATGCATTGCCTGAAAATGTGGTGGAGGCCGATTCGATAACAGCTTTTAAAAGGGAATTAGAACTTGATTTAGGGAGAATAGGTGTGTTAGGTTATGGGGGGAGAACTGGGCAGTGAGTTGCTCTTTTCAAAGAGCTGGCATAGACGAGATGGGCCGAATGGCCTCCTTTTGTGCCATAAAATTCTGTGATTCTATGATCGAGGGTGAAGAAGAAGGTTTTTGGGGCGAGTATTGGAGGAGGTGGTTTCACTGCAGGAAGAAGCCCAGAGGTGAGGTATTGAGCTGACTTGAAGATATTTTCCAGGGAAGATAGGGGATGCATGTCATGCCCCATGTGACCCAATGTTCCTTACAATGAAACAGATAATTCAAATCTATTCACTTTTCATTGGTTTCAAATTGGCTAAATCTCAGATTCTATACAATTTATTGGATGACTTCTCAAGTTCTATTCCAAGTGTTCTCAGTATCCAGTCTTTTCAAGACATTGTAATTTTCCAGTTATACAAATCTTTTTATTTATCAATATGAAGATATGAATGAAGACACAGAGAATAGTAGAATGTACAAAATATTGCAAAATATCAATGAATAAAGTTTACAGATACATTCTTCACAGGCATTGTAATAGAACTTCCAAATGCTGATTCAAGATGATTCGTAACCACACCAGTAAATGATGGATAATCATTATCTTGCTGAAGCTTTCTGTCGACTGAGCTTTGCTTAGAAATTTTCCTATTTATATGATCACTGATCCTGATCCTCACATTACTTAATTTCTTGAATTCCCATATATGTATCTGGAAGCGCATTCCTGTTTACTATTTTCTGCGTCAATCCACACTTTCTCCACCATCGCTTTTTTTTATGCTTGTGACAAACTCTCCAATTAGATGGGAACAAGAAAAGAAAAGTATGGCAGAGAGTGTGGCTTAATGAATATGCTTCCTAATAGTGGAGATTAGAACACCACACAGTGTTAGTAGGTCTTTAGTTGTACTAAAAACATGAATGATCTGGTTTGAGTGAATGATATCTAACTCTAGAAAATATTTTGTGAAACGATAACATGACTTTCCAACTAGAACATCTCCCATACAATTATGACTGTTTCAAAGAGATACCATCCCATGTCTAACATAGCATAGGTCTGCGGGTGAGTGTAAAGTTCTGAAGACCAAAGAGATTAGCGCAGCACAACTTGGTTATGTGACTGGCCCAGGAAGCGAGTGATGGGGTAAATGAAGATGGATTTGAGCTGGTGCTTGAATTGGGTCTGGGTCACACCATAGATGACGGTGTTGGTGCAGGAGCTGAGGAACTGCAGCATGTAACCCACATGCTCAGCGATGGTGAATGGGCTGCTGTAGTCAGACTGCATGAGCTCGGCCTCTGTCATGAGCGCACACATGAAGGTGACTATGTTGGTGACCCACAGCAACACAAAGCTGCCCGAGATGGTAAAGAGCAAGAGTATGGATTTCTTCCGACTCTCCATCTCCTCATCCTTCAACGTCACTGATCCCCGCAGACGCTGGCGCACAGTGCTGGCCACGAGAACCTGCCTGATGGTCAGAGAGTTGAAGAGGAGGATGACGATGAAGGGAATAATAGGGCTTACAATCATATGAATAAAGCTAAACACCCTCCAGCCAATAGCAGTATAAAAGCTGGGCTTGACAGTGCAGAACCAGGGCTGCCCATTAATCATCATCAAGGGCTGTAACATAAAATAAAAGGGGATATTTTTGGCGCTTAGAAATGCACAGATTGTCCAGATCACCAGGCCCGCTGTCCTCTCGGTGCAGTATTTGGTTTTGAGCTTTGGGCAGCAGATGGCAATGAAGCGGTCGTAGGTGAAGGCCATGGTCAGCCAGACAGAGATTTCAATGACGACGAAGCACAGCATGAGGTTGAGCCGGCACATGGGAGTACGGAACAAAGGTAAGTGCGGCAGGTGGAGATGAAATGTCTCCCTCAGGATCACACCAATGAATATGACCAGCAGATCGGCAACAGCCATTGCGACCAGGTAACGGGTGATGCATTTGGAGAGTCCACACTTTCCCTGGGCCAGGATCACAATGGTCACCGCGATCGCTGCAGGAAAGTCACAAAAACAGTCATAGGTTTCAATAATTCATGTTTAGTCGCACCTGGAAGTACCATATAATAGTATTTGATGGATTGATAGGGTGTAAATCATTTATTTCAGCCATGTCAAACAGTCGCATTGAACAATGTTTACAAGGTATTACGTCGACTATTATAGCTCTGAAGCAGACCATTCAGCCCATTCATTCTGTGGCACATTGTGAAATGCAAAATGTCAGCAAATAATAATGACAATTAATCTTGTATTTGATATACTGCTGTTCATGTGGTCTGGGCATCTCAAAGCACTTCACAGAAAAGAAAATCTAAACAGTAATGAATGTATATTTGTGGGCAATGCATGGCAGGCATTCGCGCTCAGCAGTTTCCCACAAATAGTCGTGGATGGAAGTGACTAATTTTCTATCGCGGGATAATTATTGTACGTCTGGAGTGAGGAATCTTGCTCCATGTTTTGCCCTTGTATAGATACACAGTCAACCCTTGTCGAATTCGACTTTCTCGAGTGGGGATTTGCCTATACATGAAGAAATAAACACAGCACTTTGTTCGGTAATGCAAGTGAAATTTCCGTATGTGCCCTGGCTGTCACCACGTGAATCAGCATACATAGATATTTATATATAGTGTGGGTGCAGGAGGAATCAATTGCACAAATCATTGTCCCTCACGCAGTCATTCATGGATTAATTTATCAATTCATTCTTAGTGGGATTTTTAAACCGAGAGAAGAGAGTAGTCAATCAACCAACATTCGTGATCCAATTTATTATATCAACAAAGTAAAACAAGATGTGCGGTTGAAGGAAATATGGCAAAAAGTTCTCCAATTCTCTCTAATATTCCAAATTGAAGTTGTTACCAATTAACGAATTTACTCCCCCCTTGATAAGTCATCGAATACCGGTAAGAGGAATTTATGACACAAATAACAATACTAGTAATCCTTGCATTTAATACAGTGCTTTGTAATGTGCTTCACAAAATATACTACCAACTGCATTGAATGTATATTTTGTAGGTTATACACAGCAGCCAACTGAGCGAATAAAAAGCTTTGGATTGTGTTACAAACTTCTTCTTACTTTGTTAACTTTGAAGTAATGATACCATAGAAACGCGATCTAACAATCATAATCTTACTTACCGAGGTAGCAAGGAGAGGAGTGTGGAGTGAGAAATTTTCCTCAAATTTTTGCCCTGAGAATCAAACCTGTTTTTTCTTACTCACAAGGCGAATGCTCTAACCACAAAATCTCCAGAACTCCACAACCTGTTCCTGCTATTATCCATGTGTCTATATACCTATGTACATGACATTTGCTTAAAATGTCATTCAATGCGGAACGTCAGATTACCTATCTGCTAAGGATGCAGTACAGGACAGTTGCAGAGTGTTTGATCTTATCAATTATCAATTATTACTGCAGCTGTCATAGCTTCTCCGAAGAATTCAGTTGCCCAATTCCAGATGTCCGTCTATTCCCCATTCACCACAGCTGTTTGGAATACAGAGATATTGTCCCTGTTAGAAGCACACCAGAACTAGATCATATTGATAATATTTGCATTTGATATACTGCTTCTCATGTCTTCTAGACATCTCAAAGCGCATTACAGAATATGCTGAAAAGTGAATTGACTCCAATTTGAGTGTTTAACCCGGCAGCCAACTGCACAGTAGTTTCCCATAAACAGTCGTGGATTCAAATGACCAATCATTTTAAGATGGACAGCAGACGGTAGTGAGGGCATTCTCGAAGGAACAGCTTTCATGCCTCTAATTAAACAATTTAATTAATATATTCACCTAATATATATTATTAGGTAATCTTGTTGTCATAACACTGGGTATGGCATTGCCACCCACATTCTTTACTTTCCTTGGAACTCTTAATAATCTTAAATATCCATTATATTGATCAAGTCTGTTTCCTGCCTATGCCAATGAAATATCATTGCCAGTGGCACTATTACAGGTGTGGAACAATGGGACATGGCTGTACACAACTGAATCTTTCTCACTGACGTACCAGGAAAGCCAATGATTCCCAGCGTAGGGTAAAACACCTTTGCTATTTCTATTATTCCCATCATTCTCAAGCTGTACTCGCTTCTGCTGACACTGTTCTGTTTTCATGCCTTCACATCTTTCCCTTTTTGTAACTGGGATTCAGATCTGCTGGGACAGTGATTGCTCAAGCAAATAAATCATTTACACAAACAACTGGGGAAACGAACATCATGCCATTTTGCATCCAATGCAATTAGTTTATGAACAGCAGCAATCAACAGAACGGTAAATATTCTGGGCTCCATGTCCTCTTAGATCCTACGGGTTCCGAGTTCGGGTGCACAAAGTTTCACTCAAAACATCAATGATTTTTATTGAGCAAGTGATATCCAACTGTATAGAATATTATGCATTTGCTATACAATATCTTATTCCATACGAAAGGATGACTGGCATTTTCAAGTACATTTCAACCAGTAAACTGTCCAGGTACACCACATTTTCTGTGTCAAACACTTGGAATAGAATTTGAGATGCATGTAGTAAATTATAGAGAATTGATGATTCAGAAAACGTGGCCACAGTTGGAAATAAACAGCCCTGTCTGAAAGAATGGAACGTAACCAGGTTAGATGTGTTAAGCATGAAAGACAAAGAACAGAATTTTTTTTAAATTAAAGACAACAAGATAGCTAATCTTTGCCTTCTCAAGTGTGGAATGGGGTAAGTGGGGAGGAAGTCAAAAGAGGCCTGGGAAGACAGTGATGTGCTTTACAATAAGATATGTTAAGAAACCAGGAATGTTTTAGAACCACTTTGCAAGTCAAGATGAGGAAAGGCTTAATATGAAGCAAGGCAACGATCACCAAGCATCAGGAGCCGTCAGGATGGACATTGAGGGATTAATCACAAGTAAAATACTTTTTGTTTTAAAGTAAGTGAGGCTATAGGAGAAGTATCAAGTTCGGAGGGAACTAATGGCTCAATACAACAGTTTGGGAATATCCCAAGGTGGAAATTGGGATCTCCAGCCTAACACTGCTTTTTCCAGGAAGAAGCAAGTATCTGTCTTATACTCAGTTAATAGGATAAACAGGGGCATGAGAGTTGTGCTGCTTTATGCCATAAGTCTTGAGGTAGACAAGCTTGTTATCCATGACTGGGTTAGGTGTTAAGGACTCCATGTATCTTGCTAGGCGCCTTGCTCCCTCCTTAGCTGCTGCAGATTGAAATCAAAATCCTTCACTTTGACCCAACCTTTTTGGACACTCCTACCGTCCGTGCCCAACACCATCCCTGATTACAAACTATTGAACGGTTTCCAACCTGTCCTTCTAGCGCTTTGGGATATGAAGTAACATGAAAGGACTTATACCAATGTAAGTTTGTATTTTATTAAACAACACTACCGTAATATCACTCTATTACATATGACAACCACTAATATCAGCCCCCTTAGTAGGTGTTTTCACAGCAAAACATGGCGGCATCAACAACAACAACAAAACAACATCTGTGCTCTAAGAATCAAAATTCCAGCCTCCCTAGTGTCTGCAACTAATTGTAGTTTGCTGTCTCTGCTATCTATCAACTACACCCGCTCCATTTGTACAGCACCTTTCACGTTAGGAGGACATCCAAAGGCACTGGACATTTACTGCTTCAGAACTGAGCCAAGGATAGGGGGGTGAGGGAAGGGTGAATAAGGAGTTCCCAATCGCCAGAGCCTGGTAAGCGGATGGGGCCAGCAGGTTGGTAAGGGGCTAGGAAGTCAAGGATATTTGGTGGGCGAGGTTGTGGATGGCTTTGAAGTTGAGGTCTAGGTTCCTGAATTTGATCCTCTTGATGATGGGGAGGCAAAGGAGTCCGGCAAGTTTGGTGGAGATGGGGTCACGAAGTTTGGAGCGGTGAAGGACATGGGACGCAGAGCTCTGTATTATCTGCGGTCTGTGTAGGGGGGAATTGGGAAAGCCGACCAGCCGCATATTTGCATAATCGAGCCGGGATGTAATGAAGACACAGATAAGGGTTTCAGTGGCTTTGGTGGCGAGGTAGTGGCGGATTTCGGGGAATGTTGCAGAGGTGGGGAAAGGCAGTGCAAGTCATTGTTTGGATGTGGGGGAGGAAAGACGGTGGAAGGTCAAACAAGACTTGTTACAGCGCCTTGGGATGTCCTCTTGACGTGATAGGCGCTATATAAATGTAAGTTATGTTTGTTTGTTTGTTTGTGTCTTCCTTGGACACAGGGGTCGTGCCAGAGGACTGGAGGATAGCTAATGTTACTCCCTTGTATAAAAAGGGGCAGAAGGACAAGCCTGGTAACTACAGACCAGTCAGTCTAACGTCGGTAGTGGGCAAACTTCTAGAGTCCATAATCAGGGACAAGGTAGATCTTCACTTAGAAAGATATAGGCTAATAAAGGACAGTCAACATGGATTTGTTAAAGGCAAATCTTGCCTTACAAATCTGATAGAATTTTTTGATGAGGTAACGGAATGGGTGGATAATGGTAGCGCAGTTGATGTAGTTTACATGGACTTTCAAAAGGCATTTGACAAAGTGCCACATGAGAGACTTATTAGGAAATTAAAGGCCCATGGCGTAAATGGGAAAGTGGCAGCGTGGATCCACAACTGGCTGCGAGACAGAAAGCAGAGAGTTGTAGTGAGTGGCTGTTTTTCAGATTGGAGGGAAGTGAGCAGTGGTGTGCCACAGGGATCGGTTTTGGGACCATTGCTGTTTGTAATCTACATCAATGATCTGGACTTGGGTGTACGGAGTACAGTTTCCAAGTTTGCAGATGACACTAAGTTAGGGAGAATAGTAAATAGTGAGGAGGATAGTAGCCATCTGCAAGAGGATATAGACAAATTGGTAAAGTGGGCAGACACATGGCAGATGAAGTTTAATGCAGAGAAGTGTGAGGTGATGCATTTTGGGAGAAGAAATGAAGGGAGGCAATATAGGCTAGATAGTACAATTTTAAATGGTGTGAAGGAACAGAGAGACCTGGGGATTTGTGTTAGTGACTCGTTGAAGGTGGCAGGACAGGTAGACAAGGCTGTTAAGAAGGCATATGGGATACTAGGCTTTATAAATAGGGGTAAATAGGCGATCGGGCTGCTGCTGCTGCTGCTGTGCGAGCTGGCCAGACACACCATGTCCGAGGTGCCAGGGCCATCACCGAGTCCCCGGGTTCACCGACTGAGGAGCCGGTGGGTTTTGGGGCCTGACACCAGACTGGGACCTTTTTTCCCGCCATCGCAGGGATCATCCAGGCGGGCGGCGAGGACAAGGAGTGGTTGCTGGATGATTGTTGGTTGTTGTTTGTTGCTGTTTTTGTTGTTAACATTATTGTTTTTGTTGTTTATTATTGTTGTTTGATTCCCCCCACCCCTGCCCCCATCTTCTTCTTCCCTCACTCCCTTTCCCCACTTTCTCTCCTCCCTTTTCCCCTTCCCTCCCTCTTCCCTCTTCCTGATCTTACCCCCACCCATCTTTCCCTCCCTCTCCCCCCTTACCCTCTTTTCCTCCTTTCTCCCCTGGCCCCATTTTCGCGATTGTTTGTGGGGACACTGCTGTGCGCAATTTGGCTGCCGCGTTTCACCCACAAGTATACAGTCGACTTTCCTGCTTTTCTTCCCCCTGCCTCGACCCCTCCCCTTTTGCTTCTTTACCCCCTTTTGTCCCTAGTCCAACTTCCATGACTGATTGTGGGACACTGCTGTGCGCAATTTGGCTGCTGCGTTTCGTCCACTAATATACAGTTACTTTTCCTACTATTCTTCATCCTGCCCTGATCCTTCCCACCCTGCTCTTGTCCTACCTGACTGTACAGCGCCTTGGGATGTCCTCTCGACGTGAAAGACGCTATATAAATGTAAGTTTTGTTTGTTGTTTGTTTGTTGTATAGAGTACAAAAGTCAGGAAGTGCTGACTAACCTCTATAAGACTTTGGTGAGGCCTCAGCTGGAATACTGTGTTCAATTCTGGTCACCACACTACAGAAAGGATGCGAAGACATTGGAAAGGGTACAACGAAGATTTACTAGGATGGTGCCAGGATTGAGGGACTTCAGCTATGAGGAGAGGCTAGATAGGCTAGGGTTATTCTCTCTGGAGCAGAGAAGATTGAGGGGAGACCTAATAGAGGTTTATAAGATCATGAGGGGTTTCGACAGGGCAAATAGAGAAAAACTATTTCCACTCGTGGGCGAATCTGTGACTCGTGGTCACAGATTTAAAATAGTTTCAAGGCGAAGTAGAGGGGAGCTGAGGAGAAATTTTTTCACTCAGCGAGTTGTTCGAATCTGGAATGCATTGCCTGAAAAGGTGGTGGAGGCTGATTCGATAACAACTTTTAAAAGGGAATTAGATCTTTATTTAGGGAGAACAGGTCTATTAGGCTATGGGGAGCGGGCAGGGCAGTGGGATTGAATCGCTCTTTTCAAAGAGCCGGCACAGACTAGATGGGCCGAATGGCCTCCTTTTGTGCCGTAAAATTATATGAATCTATGAATCTAAGACACCAAGGCTCCTGACTGGCTTGATGGGGTTAAGTGTGCAACCATGGAGGTTAATGCAGCCAGTGCCTGAGACAAGAATATAACGGAATGCTGCCAACGCTGACAACAGAACAGCCAGACACTGGAATCGCTCGTGGAGGCGGATATTCTGATTTTGTATTCATTAGCCTTACAAGCGAAAGCCAAAGCCCTGATGCCAAATAGTAGGAAACGTGCAAGATGGTACTCTCATCCATATTGAAATCTTATCGGAGCATTGGCTTTATCAACAGCAGTATAAAGCACAAAGTTACTTTGAACCTACACAAATGGCTGGTTAGGGTTCAGGTGGACTGTTGTGTCCAATTCTGTGCACCACACTTTCGGATGTATGTATGAGCCTCAGAGACATGAAAGGCGCTATACAAGTGTAATTTTATTGGTGTTGTTGTTGGAGGGGGTGCAGTTGTTAGATAGCAGAGACAGCAAACTACAGTTAGTCGGAGACACAAGCGAGGCTGGAATTTTGATTCATAGAGCACAGATGATTGAGGGGGAGCTTTAGGATTATAAGAACATCGGAATTTTCCGATGAAAGAAGAACAATTCTATCCAGTTCGCTGTCCACAATTATACTGGACAAAATATTGGTCAGTGAGTATAGCTGTCATATCCCAGTATAATTTATGTCTTCACACACAACAACATTCAGTTTCCAACTCATTAAACGTAACTTAGAAACTTATTTCCTAAACTACAATATATTCTAAGCTATGTTAAATCCCACAGATTCCCGTATCAGGCATCAGGACTGTAAGTGTTCATTTAGATTTGTGGTCCTGCGGTAAATGAAGGACTGACAGAAATGATTTGCACAACTGGAACAATTTATAAATTCATATGAGCAATAGTTCCTACTAATTAACAAATTACATTACAGTAATGCTTATGTATCTACCTACAGTTCACAATGGTTTAAGTGATATAAGCAAATGCTGCAGAAGACATAGCAGAGAAATATACAATTCCATGTCCATTTTAACATGTCCTTTTTGGGCTACATAAAACATATCCAATTATTTTTGCACTTTTCTCAGTTTGATCAGTCCAAATTATCCAGATACTATTGCTTGTCCAATTCTATGGCAGCAAATCCAATTCAATTATTTATTCTTTCCAACACTATTTTTTTTTCTCTCAATTAATTTGGTGACTCTCTTTCCAAATCAATCTCATTTATAAATTTACACAAGCAAATATCGCCTCTTATTTATTTCCAGTTGACTAGTTTGTGGGATAACGTGCGCTACAGCTCCTTCCAGCTGCAAACCATAATTCGCTTGATAAAGGATAAAAACTGTTAACAGTTTGTTATTTCTAAATGGTCTTTTGCTTCTTCTGCGAAGCTTGTCAGAAACAGCTCCCCTTAACTAAGATTGATCGGAAAAATAATCTTTTCAAAAATAACTTGAAATATAATTTATCATAATAATTACAGCAATCTATGGATTTGTCTTCTTATATAAATAGTACATAAAACGTTAGGTTGCTCAGACGTCTTTAATTCTATTGTACATCAATGATCCGATTTGAGTGAAATATACCTAATGGCACAATATCTCTTGTCAAACAATACCAGGCATTTTCCAACAGCTTTTTGTTCCTTATAAAAAATAATTATTTTAAACATATGGCGTAAAATTTCGGAAATAGCGCAGATCTTTGTATGAGTGCAATGAAGTGAAGACCAAAGAGATCAACACAACTAAACATGGAAAGGTGAGTGGGCCAGTAAGCGAGTGATGGGGTAAATGAAGATGAAATTCAATCGTTGCCTGAATTGGGTCTGGGTCACGCCATAGATGACGGTGTTGGAGCAGGAGCTGAGGAACTGCAGCATGTAACCCACATGCTCAGCGATGGTGAAAGGGCTGCTGGAGTCAGACTGATCAAGTTTGGCCTCTGTCAACACTGCACACATGTAGGTGACCAAGTAGTTGAGCCACAGCAACACAAAGGACCCCGAGATGGTAAAGAGCAGGATAATGGATTTCTTTCGACTCTCCATCTCCTCGTCCTTCAAATTCACTGATCCCCGCAGACGCTGGCGCACAGCGCTGGCCACGAGAACCTGCCTGATGGTCAGAGAGTTGAAGAGGAGGATGACGATGAAGGGAAACATTGGATTTACAATCATATGAATTAAGTCAAATGACCTCCAGCCAATAGCAGTGTAACAGCTGGGCATCAATCCGCAGAACCAGGGCCGCCCATTGATCATCATCAGCGGTTGGAACATAAAATAAATGGGGATATTTTTGGCGCTTAAAAACGCACAGATTGTCCAGATCACCAGGCCCGCTGTCCTCTCGGTGCAGTATTTGGGTTTGAGCTTTGGGCAGCAGATGGCAATGAAGCGGTCGAAGGTGAAGGCCATGGTCAGCCAGACAGAGGTATCAGTGATGAAGAAGCGCAGTGCAATGTGCACTCGACACACGGGGGTCCAGAACAAGGGCAAGTACGGCAGGTGGAGCCGAAATGTCTTCATCAGGATCACAACAAAGAACATGACCAGCAGATCAGCAACAGCCATGGTGACCAGGTAGCGGGTGACACATTTGGAGAGTCCACACAGTCCCTGGGCCAGGACCACAATGGTCACCACAATCACTGCAGGAAAGTCACAAACACATTTCATTATTTCATGATTGATTGTGCCTGGCAGCAAACTATAATAAGTTTCGATGCATTCGCTTAGTGCATATCACTTTAATCATACATATCAAAAGATGCATTTCACAGAGTGCTCAGAGAACGTTAGATTCACGTGCACAGCACATAATTGATAATATTATTAATAATAATAATTCATAATATTATTAATAATATAATAATACTTAAATTGATACAGCGCTGGCTGTCCACATCTTATCCACATCTCAAAGGACTTATCATTAGACAACAAAGTCTCAAGGTAGGGACCAGAGCAGGGGAGACTGGTCGTGGAAGGGAGAAGAAAAAGAGGGAGGAAAATGAGGGAAAGCGATAGGGTCAAGAGCAGGGGGCGAGGATTCAGGTCGGGGGAAGAAGAGCATATAATCCGACTGTATATTTGTGGGAGAAACGTGGCAGCCAAATTGCACACAGCAGTGTCCCAAAAACCGTCTTGGAAGTGGAGCTGGGGCAGAAAGGGAGAAGGCCATTCAGTCCATTGTAGCTGTACAGTGAAATGTCAGTATATATTGTGGATTTAGAAGCAGTAATTGCACAAATCAATGTCCCACAAACTGCAATGTATCCAGTTATAATTATATTTTTGGAATGATTGTTATCTCTGGAAAGTAAGCAACCTGTTTACTAACCTTCAGGATCCAATTTATTGCGATGTATAAAGAGGCATTTGTTGCCAGGTAATGTTGCTTTGCGATTGCTCCGCACGCAACTCAAACTGGGTCCTTTCTCTAACAAAAACAGAAGTTGCTGGGAAAACTCAGCAGATCAGGCAGCATCCATTGAGAACAGGAAAGTGCGTCAACGTGTCGGTACACGTTTCGGGTCAGTTCTGATGAACGGTTGTGGACCCGAAAAGTTGACTCACTTTCCTTGCTCCATGAATGCTGCGTGACCTGCTGAGTTTTCCCAGCAACTTCTGTTTTTGTTTCGGATTTCCAGCGTTTGTAATACTTTCTGTTTTAGTTTGCAGGTAATTTCACTTCCAAGTGAGCTTTGTGACCATCTTTACATTCCGTCCGTCACTCCATTTCTCTCTGGCTTTGCTTCAGAAACACCATGACGACAATTCCCTCTGCTTTCGCTTTGGAGTGTCCCATCGAGCCTCTCCCAGTCTCAATGCGTGTGGGATGACCATAACTTACTGATAGCTCTTCTCCGAGTCTTAGCTTGAGCATTTGGCTGCAGCACCTGATCCATACCCTAACAATACTTATCCTCTCCTACTCCATACTGTTTGTTACTCCAACTCAGTCAATATCTCCTACAAGCGTCCACGTCATCGCACCCTCTTGTACTCACAGCAGTCCTAGACTCCCTCCTTGGAATCCTCCACTGAACTGATTGTGGTGAACGCTGCTGACTTCCCATCACTGGCCACCATGGTTCCCCCATTCTCAGTTTCCTCCACTTTACTCTCTGACATCTCCACTCTCCTGTTTTCCTTCTGCATAATTTTGGGGGTGAATTTAACCACAACTCTCTTGCATTCGGTCATACTTGACACACTAGCCCTGTCAACTCTGGCACCACTACTTACATGCAACAGCCAACTCCACTCCATCAAAATTCAGCTGCTCTCCGAATACTGTCCAATTTCAAACCTTCCTTTTCTTTCCAAAGTCGTGGAATGTGTTTTCACTTCCCAGCTTTGCCTTTCCTCTCCCAACATCACTCCACAACCTTTTCAAATTCGGGTTTTGTATTATTCATAAAATAGAGTCAACATGGTCAAAGTAAAAAAAACTGACAATCTGTCCAAATAAATTTTCACCTTCATGGCAAACTCGGAAGCCAATTGACATGCAAGCGACACATAAAAAATTGTGGATTGAGTGAACAAATATTTTGAATTTTGTTAGTTTTGAAGGAAAGTTTATACCCCGAAAAGTGATCAACCAATCGACTAACAACTGGGTCTTACAGATATTGCAAAGGGATGTGCGAGCAGTGAGGAACATGTCTCAACGTTTTGCCTTGACTGGGAATGGAGGCCAGGTCCTCCACTCGCAAGGAATGCTCTTAACACAAAGCTAAGGACCTTCACAACCTGCTCCTGCATGACGTTCCAATATTTAATGTCAGATTACCTCCATTCTCCTGATCTTAACATCCAGCATACCGGTAGTTGCGGAGTGTGTCATCTTATCAATTATGAGTTCCTGTTGAATCTGTCAGAGCATCTGCTCAGCATTCAACTGTCAGATTGCAGCTTTCTGTCTATTTGCGATTCACAGCACCTTTTAGAATATAGATATATGGTTCCTGAGAGAAGAAGACCAGAGTTGGATATTGCATTTTGTGGTATAAATCTACTTGGTGCTGATCCTTTTATGCTGTCACTCTTCCTTTACGTCACTTGAAACTTGTCCTCTTAACGCTGATCGTTGGATCAATTTACTTCCTTCGAAAAATAAACATAATTTTCGGGTGCAAGCTTGGATGTGTGGATAAATGGCACACATAGCTGTGTACATCTGAACCTGCATCGACAACGTACCAGGAAAGCCAATGATTCCCAGCGTAGGGTAAAACACTTTTTCTACTTCTATTATTCCCATCATTGTCAATGGTGTACTGGCTGACACTGTTCTGATGTTGAAGCCTATGAACCTGCTCCCATCCATTCAGAGCTTCCCTTTTTATTCCTAGGAGTCATCTCTGCAGGGACTGTCATTGCGCAAGTAATAAATTATCTGTACAAACAACTGAGACTAAGTGGCCGAGCACGCCATTCTAAACCAAATGTAGTTTTATGTGTAGAAATAATTTCACAATAATTAAAAATAGTAAATTGTTTGTTAGAGGCCAACCATCAATCACTGGATAACACTATATTATAAAGAAGAGAGATGAATGAAGAGACCATTGTTTGATTTAGCTGGATAACACATGTCAAGTGGAATCGAGCTATACTGGCACAGCCAAACTATGCTGTGAAATAATAGATAGAAGATTTTGGTCTGGACTGTGAATTCTTGAATTCCATAGTTTTTAAATAAACGCCAATTTCAATCAATTGAAGAGAGAAAACAGAAGGTGTTTCCTGTGCGTAATAACCCCCTAACTGAGGACTGGTCTCCCAATTCCAAACTGTTCATCGGATACTACTATGCAGAAATAGTAGCCACATTTTGCCCTGTCCAGCATAAGGTCAAGTGACTCTACAGTGAAGTCTGTGAAGTGTTTTGGTGAATGTCACCATGATGGAGGCCCACTGATTTGTCTCCAACAAGCGCCTCTATATCTTGGGCGGTGACAAAAGCTCCGTCCTCCAACGATAATGATGTGGAGCCAATACAGAAGCTCGGTGAGATGCTTGAACTCAGATGTGCTTCGTATCCTTCACTCAAGCCAAGACCCACTCTACATTTCACCACCTCTGCAACATTATTTGGCTCAGCCACTGACATACAACACAAGCTGGAAATATCCACGTAAAACAAAAACAATAAAAAATACAAGGATTGATAATGTGCAGCCTCCACCGCATATAGGCCTCCCCCATTCTTACCCCTTCACAATCTTTCCCTGTAGGAGAAGACATCAGCTGCAAAATACTGGATGATAGGTGTCAGATCATCCAGTATTTTGTAGCTGCATTTTCTCCTACACAATACTCCACAACCCTATCAATATCTTATCCTCAAACAAAACACAAAATACTTCACCATGCTGGGAATCTGAAACAAAAACAATAGTTGCTGGGGAAACTCAGCAGGTCAGGCAGCATCCATGGAGAAAGGAAAAATAGTCAACGTTTCGGGTCTACAACAAGCCACAGTTCTGAAGGAGGGTTGTAGACCCGAAATGCTGCCATCACGAAACAACAACAACCGCAAACACGAAACACAAAAGGTACAGCACCTTTCACATCGGGAGGATTTCCCACGGCGTTGGACTGTCAGGGCTCGGGGAACCATCTTGAGAACGGTCTTGAAGGAGGCAAGGTGAAGGGATTGTGGGATGCTATTCCAAAGGGGAAGAGAGACTGAAATCCCGGCTGCCGATAATAGGGTGAGTCTGGCAGCAGACATGAATCAGGCCAGAGCCTGCCAATCAGAGGGAGTGTACAGATTGTTAAGGGGTGAGTAGGTCAGAGAGGTAGGAGTGACCAACTTCATGGAGAACCTTGAAAGTGTGGACAAAGATCTTGAATTTTAATGGGGAGCCAGTGGATCTGGGTATGGGTTGGGTTGATGGATTGGTGGAGAATTGAGCGAATGAGGACATGAGCAGCAGAGTTTTTGATAATCAGCAGCTTGTGGAGCGTAGAGCTGGGAAGGCTGACAAGGAGGGAGTTGTTGTAGTTGTTTCTAGAGGTGGTAGCTGTACGTGTATGCATTTCATCAACCTGAGAGGTGAGACAGAGATGGTGGAAGACGGTGCTGCTCATGCCGTGGATATGAGGTAGAAAGGTCATCTCACATTCAAACAAGACACCCATTTTCCTGAAATAGTTGCTTAGATGGAGTGACCATCCATGGATGCTGATACTGTTGATACTGCTGATGCATGCAGGGCAGAGGAGCTATCACGTGCCAATTAATTGGGCCACGGTTTGGCTGACATTGAGCTGTAGAAAGTTGTCTCTTTTCCAGGACTCAATGTCATTGATGCTGAGGAATATGGCAAGAGATGGTGATGATTGGAAGAGAATCCATGGACAGAAGAATGGTGGAGACACTATGAGCTGTAGCACCTGAAACAGTCTTGGACAGAAATTACAGGTTGACGCGAGAGGAGATGCAGTGGAGGAGGATTGAGTGTTCCATAGTGTCAATGGAAGAGGCTGTATTTCAAGATCCTGGTCCTCGCTTTCAAAGCCCTTTCAAACAACAACATAATTATATTCATGGAGCCGTTGAATTTGCTTCAATTTCAACTTAACGTCATCAAGATGGCGGTCCACCTAATCGGCTTGGGTCAGCGCCTCCGTATCTCAAGCGCTGACAACATCAACATTCAAGGCTGCTCTTTCCACCTCTCGAAGCCAGTCAGGAATCTGGGCGTCTTGTTTGATCCCGAACTGTCCTTCCTCCCTCATATCCACGTCATGACCGGTACAGCCTTCCACCACCTCCGTAACATTGCCAGACTCCGCCACTGCCTCACCCACCCCATGCTGCTGAAACACTCATAGACGCCTTCGTTACATCTAGACTCGACTATGGGAACTCTCTATTCGTTGGCCTTCTTAGCTCCTCCATTCAAGGCTGCTGATCATTCAGAACTCTGCAGCTCGTGTATTCTCCCGCACTGGGCTCTGCAACCACATCACTCCCACCTTCGCCCATCTCCACTGGCTCCCCATCCCACAGAGTATCGAATTCAAGATCCTCGTCCTCACCTTCAAGGCCATTACCCCCGCCTGTCTCTCCGACCTATCAATCTGCCCGTCCGCTCCGCTCAGCAGGCTCTGGCCTGCTTCACGTCCACTGCCCTAGCCGCCGCACGATCGGTGGCTGGGATTTCAGCCTGTCTGCTCCCACAGTATCGAACTCCATCCTGCAACCCCTTCGCCTCTCTTTCCTCCTTCAAGGCCGGTCTCAAGATCCTCCTTTTCGACCGTGCCTTCTGCTGCCCTCCTAACTCTTCCCCCTCTCCTACTCAGGTTTCCCATAGTTGTCAAAAGAAGCAGAAAAGTTTTTCTTCACACAGCGAGTCTGTCGTATTTGGAATGCATTGCCTGAATGGCTGATGGGAGCCGATTTGATAACAACTTTGAATAGAGATGTAGATAGTTATTTGAGGAGGAGAAAATAATTTGACAAATAATATGCAATAAATAAAATGAAGGACAATTGGCCAGATAATGAACAAATACAAATTAGAAAATTAAATTAATGAAAAAAAGTTAACTCTTAAATTGATATGGTGTGCACGGTGAGTTTCTGGTATCCCATGTGCGATCCAAATTCCCTAGGCAGGCAGGCAGGCAGACACCGGTCAGAAGTGGTGAGTGTAGTGTTCAATGTTATAGAAAGCAGCCCGCTGGTTGAGAAGGAGGTTGGGACAGACACAGGCCGTGGTCGAAGTTGGACAGAATGTTATTTTATTTACCTTGACCAGGGCTGAGTCTATGTTACGCACAACACAAAACCACAACTTGAAAGGGTTGTGGGGTGAAGTTAGGAGAGGAAAGGCAAAGTTGGCAAGCGACAACACAGTCCATGAATTTGCACAGACAAGAAGGATTTGAAATGGGACGGTATACATGGAGCAACTCAGATTTGAGGGAGTGGAGTTGGCTTCTGTACCATTGTTACATGCGTCAGTAAGTTGTGGTGTGGGAGTTCGACAGTGGCTCGTTTGTCAAGTTTCACTGAATGGAAGAGAGCTGTAGTTAAAGTCACCCAAGATTATGAGCAGTGCAGAACACTATGCCGAGGGAGGAGGTGTAGGAGAGGAAACTGATGGAAACTGAGGATGGTGGAGCCGTGGTGGATGCTGATGGAAAGCCAGCAGCGTTTGCCAAAATACGTTCACTGCAGGACTCCAAGGAGTGAACACAGGGCTGCTGTGCATATAGGAGTGTGCGAAGTTGCGAAAGTTGGTAGGAGACATTGATTTGAGTTTGATCAACAAAGTGTAGGGAGTATGAGAGGGTAAATATAGTGTTAGGGGTTGGATCAGGTGCGGCGGGCACATGTTCAAGCCGAGACTCGGAGAAGAGCAATCAGTGAGGCATCGTCAGCCCACACGCATTGAGACTGGGTGAGGCTCGAGGAGACGCTCCAAAGCCTAGGCAGAGGGAACTGAGGTCATGGCATTTCTGGAGCAAAGCCGGAGAGGAAGTGAGTGATGGACAGAGACTAAAGATGGTTGGAGTGCCAACTTGGAAGCGAAGTGATCTGGTTTAACTTGCGTGCAGGACAATGGCTTAGCTGTGTTTCCTTACACAACATGCTCATTATACATCGCAATAAATTGTAGCTCGAAGGTTAGGCAATTTGTTGCTTTCTTTACAGAGATAACAATCCTTCTAAAAATGAATTGATAACTAGATACATGGCAGGTATTGGGAGATTGCCTTGTGCAATTACTGCTTGTACATCCACAATATGTACTGACATTTCACTTTATGGAATACCTGGCACAGGTGCAATGGGCTGAATGGCCATCGGGGCTATAAAGGTTTATCTAATATTCGATGAATACTATGTAAAATGCATCCCTTGGAAATGTATGACCGAAGTGATACGCACTCAGCAACACCGCGGAATCTTATCATGGTTGGCTGCAAACACAATCAGGTATGAGACGGCGAAATCTATGACAGGGCCGTACGCAGGATTTTTTTTGGGGGGGTGCGAATTGCTAGTGATGGGACCAACAGTGTCCGGGGGCTTGGGGGCTGCCCCCGAAGCCCCCTCGAGGCTCCGACGTTTTACACAGTTTGAGGTCTTATTTAATCGGTTCAGAAGATCAGGAGATTAGATGACTCATGAGGTTTATACGAGGCTTCTAAGAGACGCCCTGAACGTTTACTGGCGACAGCATCTGACAAATAGCTATATGGTACACTACCACACTGGTATCACAGACATTACTGCAGAGGCGTCTTAGGTTTAGTGGACATAGCTGGAGAAGCCGGGAGGAAACTGTCCATAGTCCTACTATCCTATGGGAACCATTGCACGGTCACAGAACACGAGGTAGACCGGCCCTAACCTACATCGATACTCTGGAGCGAGATTGGGGTATTGGCAGGCGGGAGTTGTCAGGCTGCATGGAGAGAAGGGATCAGTGCAGAAGTGTGGTTGTCAATGCCCGAGTTCGCTCGATCAGATGATGGTGAAACTATTTTTATGCCAAATTCGTGCGACATTGATGTTTTTTCACTCTGGGTACAAAACTGAATGTGAAATAAAGTAGCACTGTTTATCTTTGCGGTCATATGTTTTTTGCATGGCAGTGGACGTCTCTAAAAGCAATTTTTAATGACAGGAATACATCTTTAATAATATAAATCAAATGTGATAATCAAGACAAAACAAGAAACGTGATATTTCAGAAACACGCCTATCAAAACTTAAGTCATTTTTACTTACATTTATCAGTTTAAAATACGATTTCAGCTTCCACAAAGTGGTGCTACCTTTTTATGTAGTGACTGTATACGGGATGATTTCCGATTGACACACCACGTGGAATAGGCGCTAAAGCCTAGGTCTACGTCCATGAGTATTTTTTTTAAAGATAGGCATTCCCGTCCAGCACATATAACTTTTTTGTTGGGTTCTCAAAAGCTTTAATTTCTCAGAAGCTTGTACATATGTTGTCATTGTTTGCTAGCATTACAGTCACACCTCTCAACACTTGAGTCATTTTTACTTACGGTGATCAGATTAAAAGATGATTTTAACTCCAGAATTGGTGCTGCCCCTTGTGGCTGTTTACGGGATGATTTCCAAACGAGGATTTGAGTCTTGGCGCCTATGTTTATCCAATCACGAGTCACAGACTCGCCGCGTCATGGACTGGTCTATCGACGTGGTATGTTTTGGGGTAGACGCCGATTCTGGTGTGCGACTCGATAATTTTATATTAATACTAAATCATTCAAAGATGTGTGTTTATAATTTATACATAGTTTTGAAGAACTGATTGTTGCACAAATGTTCAATAAATTTACTTGGTATTTAAATTTGATAAAAAAATGCAATTCTCTACCCCGGAAAATGTGGACCTTTTATAATTTGGGGGGGTGCGTACGCACCCGTCGCACCCCCCCTGCGTACGGCCTTGTATGATGTTTCTTTGTAACATTTGCTGCAGCGATGGCGGTGGTCCAGGGAAAGCGTGGACTCTCCAAATGCGTCACCAGCTGCCTGGTCACAATGGCTGTCGCTGATCTGCTGGTCATGTTCATTGGTGTGATCCTGAGGGAGACATTTCAGCCCTGAACATTCACACACGTGACCGACTCCCCCCCCCCCCCCCCAACGGAAAGATCCGAACACTCACGACTGAGCAACCCGAGCGGCTCCGGAAACCAACCCGAGTCAGCCCACGTGATCAGGCTGAACGTCCTCCGGAATGACCCGAATGACTCGCACGTGATCAGGGTTCGCGAACTCCGGAAACGGACGAGTCACAAACAACACGTGACCCGTCAAAACCCGCCGGAAGTTGTTCGAGATGGACGGTTACTAACGGCTCCGGGCTGGAGACAGAGAAGGTGAGAATAGAGGGAGAGAGGGAGAGAGAGAGAGAGAGGGATAGAGACAAGGTGAGAATAGAGGGAGAGAGGGAGAGAGAGATGGGGAGAATAGAGAGGGAGAGAGAGAAGTGAGTATAGGGAGAGAGAGAATAGAGAGAAGGTGAGAATAGAGGGAGAGAGAGAATAGAGAGAAGGTGAGAATAGAGGGAGAGAGAGAATAGAGAGAATGTGAGAATAGAGGGAGAGAGAGAATAGAGAGAAGGTGAGAATAGAGGGAGAGAGAGAATAGAGAGAAGGTGAGAATAGAGGGAGAGAGAGGTGAGAATAGTTCCCTCCTTCCCTCTCTCATATCCCCACCTCTCTCTTTGTCCCTCCCCCTCCCTCTCTCTCCCCCTCCCTCTCTCTCCCCCTCCCTCTCTCTCCCCCTCCCTCTCTCTCCCCTCCCTCCCTCTCCCCTCTCTCTCCCCCTCCCTCTCTTCCCTCTCTCTCACACTCCCTCCCTCTCCCCCTCCCTCTCTCTCCCCCTCCCTCCCCCTCCCTCTCTTTCCCCCTCCCTCCCTCTCCCCTCTCTCTCCCCCCCTCCCCTCTCTCTCCCCCTCCCTCCCCCTCCCTCTCTCTCCCTCTCCCTCTCTCTCCCCCTCCCTCTCTCTCCCCCTCCCTCCCCCTCCCTCTCTTTCCCCCTCCCTCCCTCTCCCCTCTCTCTCCCCCTCCCTCTCTCTCCCCCTCCCTCCCCCTCCCTCTCTCTCCCTCTCCCTCTCTCTCCCCCCTCCCTCTCTCTCCCCCTCCCTCCCCCTCCCTCCCTCTCCCCCTCCCTCCCCCTCCCTCTCTCTCCCCCTCCCTCCCTCTCCCCTCCCTCCCTCTCCCCCTCCCTCCCTCTCCTCTCTCTCACACTCCCTCCCTCTCCCCCTCCCTCTCTCTCCCCCTCCCTCCCTCTCCCCTCTCTCTCCCCCTCCCCTCTCTCTCACACTCCCTCCCTCTCCCCCTCTCTCTCCCCCTCCCTCCCTCTCTCACACTCCCTCCCTTCTCCCCTCTCTCTCCCCCTCCCTCTCTCTCACACTCCCTCCCTCTCCCCTCTCTCTCCCCCTCCCTCTCTCTCCCCCTCCCTCCCTCTCCCCTCTCTCTCCCCCTCCCTCTCCCCTCTCTCTCCCCCTCCCTCTCTCTCCCCCTCCCTCTCCCCCTCCCTCCCTCTCCCCCTCCCTCTCTCCCACACTCCCTCCCTCTCCCCCTCCCTCTCCACACTCCCTCCCTCTCCCTCCCCTCTCCCTCTCCCCTCTCTCTCCCCTCCCTCTCTCTCACACTCCCTCCCTCTCCCCTCCCTCTCCCCCTCCCCCTCTCTCACACTCCCTCCCTCTCCCCCTCCCCCCCTCTCTCACACTCCCTCCCTCTCCCCCTCCCTCTCTCTCACACTCCCTCCCTCTCCCTCCCCCTCCCTCCCTCTCCCCCTCCCTCTCTCTCACACTCCCTCCCTCTCCCCCTCCCTCTCTCTCACACTCCCTCCCTCTCCCCCCTCCTCTCACTCTTGAAGACGTGAAAAGCTCTATATCAAAGGCAAGGATTATTATCAATATTATATCTAACTTCAGTCTAAACTATTTTGAATACAGTTAGTGGTTGTTGTGGCTCAGTGGTTAGAGCCACTCACTCGCCTTACAAGCCTGAGACCTGTGTTCGAATCCAGGCAGGTCAGGGCCAAACCATGGGCAAGTTTCCTCACTTCCCCACACACACACACACACACACCACCCCTCTCATTCCACTTGCATTTTATGACCAAGCTGTTCGTGTACAGTGTAACAAAATAACTAACACAGACAGAATGAGGGGAATAACAATTAAATATGTAATTCGGAAGGCTATAAGACGCTAAATAAATCACCTGTACCCCTTGGAAGTAATTTTGTCCCCCCTGGATACACGTACCCCTGGTTTGAAGCGCTCTGAGACGCTGTCCGACGTGGAGCGTACTATATAAATCATAGCCTCTCTCTGTCCCCCACACACCTCTCCCCCACACACTCTGCCTCCCTCTGTCCCCCACACACTCCCCCCTCCCCTCTCCCCTCACTCACTCTCTCCCTCTTCTAAATTCGGTTTTAATTTTAAAGTTGTCTGATTTTAAGAGCTGTCCTTAAACAGTCTTCAAAATTAAGAATTGTCCACAACTCTCCCCCTCTATTTCACACACTCCCTCTCTGTCTCAATCTCTATCTCTCAGTCTCTCTCTCACATGCCCTCGCTGCCTCTCACCACGCGTCGTGTGTGGCGCTCCATCTCTGTGTCTCTCTCTCTCTCACACTCCCTCTGCGTGTGTATGTCTCTTTCCCTTCTCTCTTCCCCCTCTCACTCGTCCTCCCTCTCTTTCCACACACCATCTCTCTCTCTCTCTCTCTCTCTCCTCTCTCACATTCTCTCTCTCCCCTCTCACGCGTGTGTGTGCAGTGCTCCTTCTCTATGTATCTCTCTCGTACTCCCTCTATGTGTGTGTCTCTCTCTCCCCCTCTCTTTCCACATACCCCCTCTGTCTCAATCCCTGTCTCCCCCTCCTCTCATACACGTGTGTGTCTCCCTCCCTGTCTTTCTCTCTCATCACTCCCTCTGTGTGTGTCGTGTGTGTTTCTCTCCCTCCCTCCTCTCTCACTCTTCCCTTCTCTTTCGCACACAAACAAACAAACAAAACTTACATTTATATAGCGCCTTTCACGTCGAGAGGACGTCCCAAGGCGCTGTACAGTCAGGTAGGACAAGAGCAGGGTGGGAAGGATCAGGGCAGGATGAAGAATAGTAGGAAAAAGTAACTGTATATTAGTGGGCGAAACGCGGCAGCCAAATTGCGCACAGCAGTGTCCCACAATCAGTCATGAAGTGGGACTAGGGGCAAAAGGGGGCAAAGAAGCAAAAGGGGAGGGGTCGAGGCAGGGGGAAGAAAAGCAGGAAAGTCGATTGTATACTTGTGGGCGAAACGCGGCAGCCAAATTGCGCACAGCAGTGTCCCCACAAACAATCGCGAAATGAGACATCCCCTCTGTCCCAATTTCTATCTCTCCGTCTCTTTCTCGCACTCCCTGTCACACATGTGTGTGTGTGTGCTTTCCATATCTGTGTCTCTCTCACATTCCCCTCTGTGTGTGTGTGTGTCTCTCTCTACCCCTCTCTCGCTCAACTCTTCCTCCCCCTCTCTTTCACACACTGCCTCCGTCTTTGTCTCATCTCTGTCCCTCTCTCTCACACTCCCTCTCTCCCTCTCACACTTGTGTGTGACTCCATCATCTGTGTATCTCACAATCCCTCTCTCTCTGTGTGTGTGTATGTCTCTCTCTATGTCCCCAGCTCTCGCTCACTGTCCCCCCCTCCCCCCCTTCTCCTTCACACCCCCCGCCTCTGTCTCAATCTCTATCTCTCCGTCTCTCTCAGTATGTCTCCCTGTCTCTTTCTCTCCCCCCCACCTCCGCCCCCCCCCCCCCCCCAACAGATGTCTGGAGACAGTCCCAGTGAACCCCCTCCCATGTCGTACATCAGCTCCCAGCAAATCAACTGCCTGACCCACTGGTTCAGAGGTTGGAGCAAACAACAGAGGCAGAGTTTCAGCCAAGACTTGGTGTA